>CAVLJG010000565.1:396347-974500 GCA_963669975.1 Acanthoscelides obtectus | reverse complement strand
TAAGACCTAAGGCTTAACTATTATATAATCATTCAAGTCATGTAACTAATACTACTTTTTAATTTTTTTCAAAATCTTCGAACATAACAAAAAAGTAAAAAAGTGCAACAACTTTGAACGTTTATAAAAAATTGAAAAAACATGTTCTTACAATTCGTAAGTATCTTAAAAACTTCCTTACGGTATCAGCTATTTACCGTAAAAATTTCATCAACCTAGCTTTACTACATGCTACCGTAATTGTGGCTCAAATAGAACCGAACCCAAAAGTGGATAACCCTCTGCTCAATAGAAATTGTTAGTTTCGGAAAAAAAATTTGCAATAACCACAAAAACACGTTTGATTTTTACTGAACAGCAGATTATTATTCATTTATGTTATTTACAAGAGGTTTTCAAAATGTCTGCCTCTAACAGAAATGCACAGTGTACACCTACGTATGAAATTTTGTTTTAAATCTCTAAATGCTTGTGTGTTGTTTTTCAACACATGTGTCGCTTCTTGAATTTTGTTCCTCAATGAATTTTCATTTGCACATTCTTGGGCGAATGTTATGTCTTTAAAATATCCCCAAACAAAAAAATCAATGGGGTTGAGGTCAGGGGAGCGTGGAGGCTATCGTATCGGTCCGTTTCGTCCGATCCATCTGTCTGGGAACCTTTCGTTTAAGTAGTTTCGCACGATCGTTGCGTTGTGGCATGGTGCACCATCATTCTGGAACACCATGTTCCGTCTGGCTTCCAGGCTTTAATCTTCCAGCAATAATGGTAGGCTATTTTCAAGGAAGCTTTTGTAGGCTACCGAATCCAACCTTGACGGCAGTTCAAATGGACCGATAAATTCCATATTGAATATTCCTGACCACATGTTCACACTAAAACGGTGTTGAAATGTCGACGGCCTTGACTGGTGGGGGTTTTCAACAGCCCAAGTATGTAAATTATGGATATTGAATATCCCTGTTCTTTCAAAACGTGACTCGTCAGTCCATAAAATTTTATCAAAAAAATCGGGATCCTCTCGTTGTCTTCGCAGCATTGTCTCGCAGAAATCCACTCTTAACTGGTAATCTGAAGGCATCAACGCTTGAACTCTTTGAACATGATAGGCATGATAACCTTCTTCATGAAGAATATTTTGTATCGATGTTCGTGGTATTCTAAGGTTTTGTGCCATAGATCTCGTACTCGTTGAGGGATTCCGGCTAATTTCTTCAAGTACTACTTCTCTGCGATCCGGATCAGCTGTAGGATATCCTTCATTGCTTCCTCGTCCTGGAATGCGGCCTGCCATGAAAGTGTTATGTGTGTTAATAAAAACACGGTGGTCTGGGTAATGCTCAGGTTGTGGTCCGCCTCGGCGTATAAGTTGTTCCCGGTACAGCTGAGCTGCTAAAGCGCCGTTCCTTGAAAATAGCCTACCATTATTGCTGGAAGATTCAAGCCTGGAAGCCAGACGGAACATGGTGTTCCAGAATGATGGTGCACCATGCCACAACGCAACGATCGTGCGAAACTACTTAAACGAAAGGTTCCCAGAGGAGATGGATCGGACGAAACGGACCGATACGATGGCCTCCACGCTCCCCTGACCTCAACCCCATTGATTTTTTTGTTTGGGGATATTTTAAAGACATAACATTCGGCCAAGAATGTGCAAATGAAAATTCATTGAGGAACAAAATTCAAGAAGCGACACATGTGTTGAAAAACAACACACAAGCATTTAGAGATTTAAAACAAAATTTCATACGTAGGTGTACACTGTGCATTTCTGTTAGAGGCAGACATTTTGAAAACCTCTTGTAAATAACATAAATGAATAATAATCTGCTGTTCAGTAAAAATCAAACGTGTTTTTGTGGTTTTTGCAAATTTTTTTTCCGAAACTAACAATTTCTATTGAGCAGAGGGTTATCCAATTTTGGGTTCGGTTCTATTTGAGCCACAATTACGGTAGCATGTAGTAAAGCTAGGTTGATGAAATTTTTACGGTAAATAGCTGATACCGTAAGGAAGTTTTTAAGATACTTACGAATAGTAAGAACATGTTTTTTCAATTTTTTATAAACGTTCAAAGTTGTTGCACTTTTTTACTTTTTTGTTATGTTCGAAGATTTTGAAAAAAATTACAAAGTAGTATTAGTTACATGACTTGAATGATTATATGATAGTTAAGCCTTAGGTCTTAGCTACATAATTGTGAAAAAAGCAGGCATTTATCACAATTATTAACGAAGTTATGGTAAAAATAAACACAGAACTCAAAAATTCTCGAAAAATCCGAAAAAAAATCATAACTCCTAAACTAAACAAAATCGGACCATATATATGGGGGTGATTTGGGTTCCTCTCGATGTGGGGAATCTAATTTTTTTTTTATGACGTCACGTGTTTGGCCACCCTGTATATATATATAAATGTTAGTACTACATACATGTTTGAAAAAAAATATATATATAAATGTTAGTACAATAGATAGAGAGAAACTGGAGGACGGATGAACGCTTTTTATATATTTTTTTGTAATTTGTTTGCTGTGATGTTTTTTTTTTAAAACTCAATATCGCTGTCTACATCAGATTCATCAAATCGGATTCGGATGTTATTTCTAGACCTATCATGTAAGGCATCTCTGCAAGATTCCTGGTCTTTTAGTTCAAACACTACGCTTTTAAAGCAGCTGTGACACCAATTATACTTTTTTTGGTATACGTTCAAAATAATGTCATGTGCATCGTGAACCTCGTGAGAATGGTCATAGCAGGCAAATAAACGTTTATTTAAAGTTTTATGTATTTCTTTAAATTTAGATAAACAATTTTTACATACGTGTAGGTAATATTGGTCCAGCCAATATCCACTTGTCCATAGACAGTAACTAGAATAATCTTCAAAAACATAACCCCAATCTGATTTTCCTAATATAGTGTGAATTAAATTTGGATCTATTTCTTTGTGACATCTAATAAAGTTAATTCCTGTATATGAAGAATCAAGATCATTTTTGGCTTCTTTAATCATAGCGTGCCATTTATATAAAGGAAATTGTTTCACAATTTCCGTAGTTAATTTCCATGGTAGTGGAGACTGCTCCATGAATTCTACTGCTGATGATGTTATTGATTCGCAAATTTTTCTAACAGCTAACTCTGATAATGTTGGGGCATTCATCTATAACAAAAAAAAAACGCTATTATAAGATACTGTAATGCCCCCACGGAAGTGTGTCAAAACTGTTCGGAATTAAATAACGTTTGTCGTCATACGGACTTAAACTAATTTTTGACTGTTCAACAGAATATACGTTGTGTGCATACGACCTGATACAGCGTTGTGTAGCTGTTTTTTCCTTAAATTCTTTCAAACATTCAACATAATCCTCAAATGCAATTTTATTTTTAACAACATTGTACTTAACCCCTTTAGATTTTTTAACCACCTTCCCACCCTGCACCTTGTAACTATACATTTTGCTTCGAAGTCCAACAAAATGTGTCATAATTTTACCGTTATTTTCATCTTTCATTAGACCCGGCACCTTTTTGTTCTTACGCAGTATTTTATATATGTTATTTTCAGGATAATCCGAAGTATCAAATTTACTGGAATCAGCTTTAATGATCTCCTCATATGCATCCTCACATTGCAATTCGTAGATAAAACTGTCTGTGTCCATGTACATGAGCTTACACCTTTCTGCACCCATTTTTGGTAGCATATAGGTGTAATGAAAATCGTACATGACTAGTTTCGATAGGTCTAGAATTGCCTGCCCTACATACAGAGGTTTGTTAAACGTTATTTCAGCCTTGTTCAATTCGATAACCACCAGATTTTCCTCTAAAATTGTGCGACTGTGGAACCGAAAACTCGAAATCAAGTTTGCTGCCCCATAGCGACCACCCCAAGATTTAACGATTTTACATACGCGGTGCTTACGTATATTTTCCATGGTCTTACCGAATACTGCATTATTCATTAATTTAAAAAGATTTTTTTCGAAATCATTCCGGGCTGCAGCTCTACATCGAGTATTCAACTCGATGTAGGGTTTCAGCCAGGCTGCTTGTTTAAATTGTAAAATTTTATGGATTTTCGTTAACTTTAACCCATTAGCTAGCATTTGTTTTAAATTTTTATAGTGAACCGTGTACTCTTTTTTATCCGTAAGTGTTGCCATTAATTTCGGCAATTTTACCCCGCCGTCGCTGGGTGGTACGCTACGTTCTGCCGCAAACGGAAAATCTTTGTGTTTATCGTGCAGTTCTTGTGGGTACGATAGATCGACTTGTAGCACGTACCCTACGTCAGAGTCGTCGGGTATTGACATCACATCAAACGATGTTACATCATCTACCCATTTGAACCCTCCGTAGGGTAAGGGTTGCTGCATAGCCTTCCCATATAAGCTATTCACATCCAGGTACATAAGGTACTTGGACGGCTTTTCAGGATCATATTCGGGCATATATTTATTGTTGGCCTCCGAAAATCGGTTGCTACACACCGAAATTCCACCTCTTATAGCATTTTCGTAAAACATCACCATATCTAGATCCTTTAGTAGTTCTAACTTACACCCAGTGTATTTGAGCATACAGTCCCACGTATATCCGGGCATTGTATAGTACCACGCAGGATCCAGACCATAGGTGGAGAAACATTTTTTACGCAATTGCTCAAAAACGTCGGCAAGAAGCAGAATATCTGTTTTTAAATATATATCAGAATACTCTCCTAATGTTTTAATGTTAAACTGTTGCCAAACAGATTGCGCATGAGCATACTTCTCGTCACTTACACTTTCATCGTTTAATTTATTGTAAAATTTTTCAATTGGGGGCAAAGTCGTTTCATTTAATTTTTTCAACGAATCAATGTAATCGTAACAGAAAACTCCTTTCTGTGTTAATAATTTGAATTTATCTTCATCTAAATTTTGAAATTCCCTTTGTAAAATTTTCTTTTCTGATACTGCTAAAATTGAAGCTAATTCATCAAGAGACGCCCCCATAAATCGAAAAGAGTCTATAAACCGCAATTTAATGTTATTTTCATCTGAGTGCAGCGTAAAGGAGATGTATTTATCTTTGTTGATGGGAAGTAGACTTAAGCGACCTTTTTTACATAAATTCGAAATCATAAAGTGACTATCGTACCCACTTAAATTATGGAATATAACCGGCACAACAAACAATTTTCTAAAGTTCAGATTGCATGCTTGGTGTGCGTAACCTCTGAACTCTCCACTGAAATGGTTGTGATCTCTAACGATTATGTCTTTTTTTGTTTTTGAAAATCTCTTACCGCAAATATGACATGATGTTGCCTTACATGTGTCTAATTTTTCAATCATAGGTACGCTTGTTTTTATTTTTGAGTTTACAAATTGCGCAACACCAGCCATACGATTTGCAAACCAATCCATACAATCTGCACCTCGAAAGCTCTCGAAATAAGAAAGGCTATCATCATAGCTGCATTTTACATAGAAACCAGCACTATACGGAACGTGTTTTTGATATTTTATGGTTTTAGTTAAATTTACGACGCTACTTTCTTTATGATTTTCTAATTGACATTCAAAATCTGCATAAACAACAAAAGGAGTATTTTGTTGGTATGTAAAGTTTTTAAATTCAACGCAGCTCTCTTTAGGAAGGTTAATTTTATATTTATTAAATTTAGAACACAGTTTTTCATGTTCAACTAATTTATTTTGCTGATGGAAATAGTTCAGACATCTATCGCAAATAAATTTTTTC
The DNA here is from genome assembly GCA_963669975.1 of Acanthoscelides obtectus. Taxonomy (NCBI): domain Eukaryota; kingdom Metazoa; phylum Arthropoda; class Insecta; order Coleoptera; family Chrysomelidae; genus Acanthoscelides; species Acanthoscelides obtectus. The sequence goes on along the minus strand of CAVLJG010000565.1, from coordinate 968,732 downwards.
TCACGATGTTTATTTAACTGGCTACTAATAAGACGCGAAAGATTTTTAATCCAACAATAGTGATATTTAATTTCATCGATTGAATCATTATCTTCATTTGCTGGCGCTGGTGGAGGAGCATCATAATCATTTAAACGCGGATAATATTTATTTTGAGCTAAAAGTAAATTAACATGCGTATCCCGTTTATTTTCCGTTAATCTTGCTGGTACTACTATGTAAAATGATTTTTTTTCTGTTTCGATCAATTCTAAAGCGTAAACATTGACTGAAATGTTATTCATCTTTTCAAATTTTGAAATTTTTGTTAGCAGCATAGGACTATCTAAATTTTCTGTTTGTAAAACGTCAGTAAAGTGTGGATATGAGGAGGTTAGTTCTGCATGTCTTTTTTTGCTAGGAGTCCGAAGAGCGCTTACAATGGCCCAGTAAAAGCAATTTTGATCTATATTTTTAATGTTTATACAAGCATTTTTCCTTATAATCGGTTCTGGTAGTCTAATATAAGATGAACCGTTTCCCAATTGATATTTACTGATATTAACAACTAAGGAAATAATTTTATTTAACGCAAATCCCGAATCTTTTTCAGCAAATTCCGATAATTCGTTTAAAAGTTTATCTTTCACATATATCTTAAACCACTCGTCTATTTGAGTTGATGTATCAATAATATGATTTTTAGTATTAATATATTTAATTCCCAAAATTTCATTATCCCCCGATTTCCTAATAAACTCCCCGCAAAATGTTGTATTTACTTTGAGCGCACAATGGGTGTTCAAAATATTCCTAATTTTCCTTTTAAAAACAACTACACAATCTGCTAAAAATTGATTCAAGTCCTTATGACGCAAATTAGCTATGGAACCGGTTTTTATTCTACTTTGAAAGCTCGATTCTACATTTTCCCATCTAACCCTCTGACCCAATGTTAAGTGAAGTCCTGCCCCAATATGTCTAGTTAAAATCAACTTTCTAAAATGTTTAAAATGCCCCAAATTTGTTTCTACTTTTCTACAGGTCCCTACAGATAATTTATTTTGCCTTCTACTACGAATTACCCGTTTACATAATCTAATTTGTTTTTCTATTCGTTTCAGCCACACTTCCGCGTCTCTGATTGTAAAATTATCAAATAAAATTTTCCGTAGACTAACAATTGATAGTAGAACACCGTCTGTTTGTTTGATGATCTTTTTAACCTTATTTGAAGACATTTGAAAAGACGACATTTTTTTTTTCAAGCAAACACATTACTCAAAAATATATAAAAATGCTCACCCTGTCCTCCTCCTCCTGTTCTCTGCTTTGTTAATTTTCCACTATTTTGAATGATGCTAGCGGTCGGCTTTTCCCTACGTCCACTTCCCCTTGGAAGATGATCGAGTATTTTCCGTGAAAAAGTTCGTCGATGACCGGCTGGTACGTTTCCGTCACCCGCTGTGGTAGAAATAGCACTTCCGGTCCTAAATCTAGTAGCACGGCTTCCCCAAATTTCGACTTGACCACTTTAGCTGCTTGGATTGCAAATGGTGTCCCGACTGGTAGGTCCTTTAATTTTCTGATAGGTTTGCGGTCTACAATCGAAGACGCAGCATTAATTTTTGATAAATCCATCTATAAAAAAAATTGAGTCGTCTAACTATTTTGAAGCATAACACGAAAAAACAGTTGCACTTAGAGACATAAAAAAGAAAAATATTAAATAAAATAGCACTTACTTTTTTTAAAATTTTCGCTATCTCGTCTCTCTCGAAGCACTATTGTACTGCGGCCGTTGTTCCAGCTTGCAGCGTTGTGCGTTAAGTGTGAAACAATGATGACTATTGCATGCGCTCGCTAAATATAAATACGTGGTTGAGATAACACACGCGTGCATGAGATAATTGTATCGTAAATATGCATATTATATGCATCATATTCTCAGTACCATTTTTATCGAGAAAACAACATTCATTGCGGTTGCAGTATTTTTTATATAATTTCTTAGTAATACATGAATGTATCGTTTGTCCGGCGGAAATTCCAATTACAAGTTGCACATGAGAGTAGAAATTTAGAAATATAGTAAATTCGTGTATGATTATTGTATATTTGCTGCCTAATTTTTTTTCAGTCAAGATTTTGATTGGGGGGTAAACGAATTTATATTTGCTATCTGAGATTTTTGACATCATTCTCTATCAGGTGTTGGTTCATGAAATTGGACATGCTCTCGGCATAGCACATAGTGCTTCTCCGAATGCTATTATGTTTGCCTTCTATCAGCATGAGATTCGTGGTCTAGATGTTGATGATATAAATGCAGTACAATATCTATATGGAAGAAAAAACAAATATGATTCAATCCCAACGTCTACCACCGCATCAGCAATACCAAAAACAACAACAACTATAAGATCTACAACTCGTAAGCAGCCGATCCTCAAAAATTTGTGTGATATTATTCCAGATTTTATGTTTTTAGCTATTGCTCCAGAGTTTTCAAATTACCGATTATATATTGCACATGATATGTTTATATGGAAACTAGACTTAAACGAAATGATTATCCCATCTCAGCCTGAACTTCTTGTCGATTATGTTCCTACAGAATTACGTCAATACACTTTACAACATATTTTCCAATCAACAAACGGTGACTTGATTACCATTGTGTCTCCAAACAACTATTTCTCAGCATCATTCCCTACCATTAAATTTCTTGATAATTTTTCAATTGATATACCCGATAGGGCTCGAATCAATGCTATTTTTCAATCAAACGCAGGACGGTCCTATACCTTTTATAATAATATGTCATATATAGAATTTTCTAACGATTTTACTGATGTGTTGAACAGAGGACGGATAAGAGACATATTTCCTGGGTTACCTGAAGTTTAGGGAAAAAATTAAAAAACAACCAGAACTGAACCGTGAAATACATAATTTGATTCTTGTCTGTCATGAACCAAATCAGTTGTCGAACAATGATTTGAGTCGATTAGTATCAACATCTAAAGTACTCCCTGATATGTAGTTTTATTGAAAATACCTCTGGTTTGCGAAATAATATTGTCGGAATTTCTTGTTGCAAGTTGTTCAAGCGCGGGTATTCAAAACATGGCACACACACACACACCAATCAACCTTATTGTTATATATACTATATGTTTCAATAAAATATCCATTATACTATTTTCATTTTGAACGGTATCATCCTGTATAATAATAACAGTACATCGTATACAGGTTATGAGACATTCTGACCGACCGACCGACCGACCAGAGGAGCCCACCACGCTATTTAGGTCACGCCTTGCTATATACGATTTAACGATATACCGTCGGTCCATCGATCCGCTATTTTTCGATGCACCCCTGTATACACGTTGCCCCCCGTAATCCACGCCAACACCAGACAGGTGCGACATCGGCGCCATCTATGCGCGAGATGCCCAACCCATCAATGGCAGCTGTCCAATGACGCATAGATTCCGTTAGGTTTGTACAGCGCCAAACAAATCGGCGCCATCTATGCGCGAGATGCCCAACCCATCAATGACAGGTGTCCAATGACGTATGACAGATGACGTTTTAACGCCATCTATGCGTGAGATGCCCAATGACGCATGACAGGTGTCCAATGACACACAGATTCCGTTTGGTTTGACAGCGCCATCTAGCGGCGGAATCCCCAACTCATGAATACAGATTCCGTCCAACAACCTGTCAATGGCGCGCGACGCCAGCGCCTCTGGTGGCGGATTTTGGAAGTTTTGAGACCGAATCCCCATAAGACATCTACTCAAATCAGTGCAAGAACATTTATAATTTTCCATAAATACCGTTTAATTTTAACTTCAACCCCAGAAATCTCAGAAACGAAGCAAGTTGATAGGAACTTTTTTTCTTAGAACGACCTAACGAAACGCCCTCTGAAGTTTTGTAGTGTAGTTGCGAAACATCGTGTATGTACATCATGTTATATCTTTCGTGAAATGTAAGCTCCCTGCTCTTCAATTTTCACAACGGCTTTCGCTTGTAGAAGCACCGATGTAGCAGACGGATACGCCAGTGCTTTGACATATTCATAATATTAGAAGACATACTGTACGGTATAAGCCACAACTACTCATATATCAAGTATAAATTATCTACCACAAGTTCTTGTGTATTCACAGACCAAAGACAGGTACCTTGTAAGGTGTGTTACAATAACGTAATATCGTATTTTTTGCTGCGAGTGAAAATTATAGTCGAAATTACTCAGCTGAGACAGGTACCATTAGCCGTTGTAACGTTTCAATTTTACGCAAAGAAATATGGCTGCCGGAGCCATTCTTTTTATGGTAGTATAAATTCTTCCACATCATATTTCTTGCATTTAATGCCTTTACCGGACCGAACGAATTATCTGGTTATGTTCAAATTTTATCATTTTTGTTTGCAGTATCATGTTTTAACGTTATGCTATGTGAAATAAGGTAAGACTGGTGTGGGAGATATAGTAATAGTAGTAGTACGAGTAGTAGCAGATATTTATTTACTCCATACTATAACAATAATAACAATATATAGAATGGGTAAATAGATAATATTTAATCCACAGAAGGGCAATGCCTGTACATACATCAGTTGTATGCTGAAACAAAAACAAAAAAAGTTTAAAAAACATAAAAAAACAGATATCAAGAAGGCGATAGCTTTTAATGAATACATATTTGATAAGAGTTCAATAATATGTTGTCTTCCTGTTGAGCGTATCCATTTTGGCAATATCTTTTTAAAATTATGTGTATTTCGAAATTGTATTAAGTATTTGGGTACGTGCTCATATAATTTTCGAGTCAAATAGAGAAAAGATCACTTAATTATAGTAGAGTATGAGGCTTAGGGACGGTTTGCACTTAATTTATATCGAAGGCAGTTCAAGGCAATCTGTGATTTTATCGTGCTCACTGACAACTTTGTGATAATGGCTGAAGGTGTCTCAGAAATAAAGTTGCTTGATATCAAATGATTTTGTTTCATTGTATAAATCATTTATTGAATATAATTTTGGTTTTCCGAACACATTTTTTAAAACGGGTCTCTGAATAAGGCATGATATATAGTACGCAAATAATTTCCTGACAATATGCCTATGAGGAATTCAATTATGTATGTAACAAATCTTATTTTCTTCAAATTGTTGGTCACACCTCAAATGTTGATCTAGAGAAATCCTAATTATTTGACATTGTCCGCTCTGTCAGTTTTTAAATTTGTACTGTTAACTTAAAAGGAAAGACGTCCTGTTTATGATGTAAAGGGTAAAAAATGTATTTTCCTAAGTTCACAATTAATTTTCTAGCATTGAAATTGATTGATTTTACAAATGTCATTCTCAATTGATCTATGTCATCATACCAGTCTTGCCCTTACCGACACAATTAGTTTTTGATATATCGTAGATACTAAATAAAACAGGACATAACTCTATACCCTGAGGTACACCATATTTGGCAAACATTTCCTTACTGTATGATTTTAATAGTTTCACTACCTTTTTGAAAAATAACTTTGAATTGGAGAATATATTTTTCCTCACAAACCGAATTTATCTAAAATTTTAACAGTAAATTGTTATTAAGTATATCGAATGCCCTTCTTAGATCGACAAATATACAAACAGATGGGATTGTCTCATCAAGGTTTTGGGTAATTTCATTTAGTAGACATTTGTGATAGATTCTCTTGCTACAAAACCGTATTAATTTGGACTTAGAATTTTGGATTTATCATTTTACTAGAGGGTGATTTTTCAAATACTTTAACCAAAGTCGATATAAGCGATATTGGTCCATAATTGATAACGTCCATATTATCACCTATTTTGTAGGCAGGAATGATAAATAACAGCCAATAGGAAATATTCCAGACCCTAGGTATTTGTTTATAACATTAGCAAATGGTTCTGATATCTTCAGATGTTCAGCTCTTATTTCATCAGATCCTGGGCTTATTTTATTTTCCGGAACATAAAAGCATTAATAACATCTTGGGCATCGACTTTGGTCAGGACCAATATTTTTTCATATAACTTCATTCATGATCATCGCATTCCGTAATATTTGATAATTTTTGTCCGACTTTTGTAAAAAAATCTACAAATTCATCGCATATTCGTTGATTTTCATTTGTTAATTCACACGTTTCTGTTTAGAATTGTGTAATTTCATTTCCAGATCGTTGCTTTCTACTGAAAATATCATTAACAGAAGACGATTTGAAGTGAATTATCATTTAGTGAACAAATACAATTAGTCTAATCATATTAGCAAATTTTCCTGAAATAATTGTAAAGTTTGGTTTTATTGATGCAAGTTGCGGGTATTTAAAATATGGACGCATAAAATGGGTACAACAATTACTGTAAGAAAACTTTTTATTCAACAACAAAGAATGAGAAAACGTGTTCTTTGAGGTTCAATCAACAAACAGTGTTGACAGGAACAAAAGAACCCTTCGAGTAGGATTTTTAGGTGTAGCCGAAATGACAGAATTGCACAACCGCTTTTTTTTTTAATTCGGTATAATACATGCTTTTTCACATTTTCATCACTTGTAAGAGTTTCTAACAGTTTAACTGAGCTATCTTTGTTGAAATAGAAACACCGTCTATAGTTCTCTCTTCTTCCGGGTGATGGTTGTGGTGGTATTACTTCAACTTACAGCCTATACTTGTATGCTAGATTTTCTAATCCTTTTCGAATTTGAACATTTCTTCATAGTGTCGTCGATACTTTTAGTAAGGTAGTCATATCTGAGTGCGTCAAATACATTGACAACAATAACTTTCTCATTTACGGATAAGTCTCGTAAGACTGCTAGGAATTTATATTAAATCTCAGGTATAATGTATATCTAATCCAAATCAAATCACAGGTAGCTACTAATACCTACTTAACTCATTAAAGTACATACCTGCTAAATACTCAAATAAATAATTCAAATTCATGCCCATTTTTGTCAAAACCATAATCAGGTAGTATTTTCAGGACAGATTTTCAGGGTATCCACAAACACTTTCCTTAACTGTTACTGATCGCAGGTATTTGTCAAGTTACCTACAGATTTCGTAAAAACTATAGCAGGTATCTTTGATATTATGTAGTGAGCAAGTTGGCTCACAAATGCGAGCCCTAACACAAAATAGTTCGGTCATTATCTATGTTTATTATTTTAAGGTTTTATAAGACAGTGAAATATATTGTTTGGAATCATATTAACAAAATTGTTATTAAGTAATATGATTGCAAAATATAAAACTAAACTAATATTGATAAGTACAATATTTGTTTGACACATGTTCGGATTAACCATTTCAATAGCTACGTCTCCCCTTGCGTTAATAACTGCATTAATTCTGGCTTACATAGTTTTAACAAGGTTTTCGCAGTCTTCCGCCTTAAAAGAATTCCATATATTTTGTAATTTTACTCGTAAATCAGAAATACATAGTTCATTATGAATCATTTCTTAACTGCTGCTTTATCCTGGGACCGTTTTTTTCGTGGTTTTGGCGGTATGACATGAGCTCCATTTTATTGGAAAATATAGTTTCTATCAGGTGATAAAATTGGTATTGAAACTAGCAAATTGGTTTCAAGAATATTTTGATATTTAGCTGCGTGCACAGATCCGTCTGTGAAGTGAATTTTTCGGACGCCAAACGCAGATATGCTTCCCCATACCATTAAGCCTGATGGAAACTCCACTTTTCTCTTTAGGCAGTCTTTATGAAATGCTTCATTTTTTGTTTCTCATATCCCGGGATCGGTGGTCACCTACACAAACATCAAATCTCGATTCATCGCTAAACAATTTTTTTCCAGTCTTCGTAAATCCACAATGCCCGTTCCTTAGCCCAAGCTAATCGCCATTTCTTTTGTTTTTCCGTAAGCAGCGGCTTTTATTTTGCCTAAAGCAAAGATTTTACCGAATAAATATGCCACATGTCCCTTACTCTAACCTACCTTAAAAAATGTAAACCAGACTTATGAATCCATCGACTGCACGCTTCCTGCTGTTTCTTCATTCTATTTTGCTGTTATGTCCCTTACACTACCTAGACGACCAGCTTCATAAATACGGACAAGAGATCATTGCATTCTAGGAGTGATCTTACGTGGTCTACCAACACCTTGTGTTGAAACTTGAGTTGAACCTGTGTCTCCATACTTTTTTTACAATACTTTTTTTTTAACAGACAGTACCGCATCAACCTCGTAGGGTTATTAGCGGCGTTCTTACAATATCTGTCACCGTAGACTTTGCGACATTTATTTGTTTAGAAATATCCCGAAAACTCTTTTCTCCATTAAACAATTTTATGATTAAAACTCTGATTGCACCGTTTGTTGCTTTACCATGCGAGATTTTAGACCAAATTGATTGACAAAATTGATTCATAAATCAAAACGTCAAACTGTACACAATTTTTGGTTTTCATGGCCTGCTATTATTTTATTTTTAATATCGTGTCCGAAGATTAATGTGTAAGCAGAATGTTGCGTTGTTATTAATATTAGTCTGGTTTTATATTTCAATATTATATTATTTGAAAACAGTTTCGTTAATATGATGTGCAAACAATATATTTCATTGTCTTATGAAATAATAACAATTAATTTTCAACCTTACAAAATAAACAAACTTTTAGATGAAACTAGATAATATCAGAATATTTTTGTGTTAGGGCTCGTATAAAAATTATGATATGAAATCATACCATAATTTCAATGACGAAATTCTACGCCTATAAATCACATCAATTTGGCCTAACCTGATTCATTAAGCTCTCTCATTTTGAAATAGACTATAGAGCGATAGTCGGTCGCACAAACACACATCACGTGCCAAGCAACTACTAAATCGGACCGCACGTAGATTTTTACTTCCTATACCTACTGGTTGTAATCGCGGAAGTTTTTGAAAATGAGATATTGTTTTTTTATGATATACGACACTTACATTAAAAACCTTGTCACTCATTTCTGTCGGTCTGTCTCTGTCTAATGGTCTGTCCGCTAATCTTCCAACCTCCTATAACTTGAGACGTAAATTTCTACACAAAGTTACTGCTATGCCAAGAACGTAAAAGATTTTCAGTTTTTGAAATCCGGTCGTGGTCGCGGAGCTAGGGCAAAATATGAAAAAAGAAAAACCGCACAAACTTCGTTTTTTGATATTTCAGAAGCCCCTCATCATCTTCAGAAAAATCTTTGTAGAGTTTGAAAATCGGGGGTTGGGGGTATGAGAGGATATACATCATTTTTTTGCATCAATATATTCATACACTTTGAATCCCATTAATTTTACACACGTATCGGTTCATTATTTCGCTCATCGTAGACTCCGACTACATTTGCCCATAAAACTTATTTATACCTATATTATAGACGCAACACGCGATCGTGGTTGGCCGCGACGCAACCTTCATACGCTTAGCACTATCTGTATGTCTGCACCTGATGATCTGACTCTGACTGCATCGCCTGTTGTCTCAAGTTACTATACTAATGTGGTTCAGCACCGTTGTCAGAAGGTAGATACTTGAAGCAGGGAAGAAACTAGAGTCAATGTTATCAAATGCGTGGGGACTACGGAATATGGACTAATTGCATGGGCCTGTTTGAGTGACTTGATACATTTTTTGTTATACATGATTGTAGCTAGTTCAGAGGGACTAACTGTTACAGAACATAATCGTTTATGAACTGATGACAACGATGCGTGGGAAGTGCAGAGTCAACCTACTTGACGCCATATTTTTACGAGGCTAGCTTCTATTAGAGGTAATAAATATGTCAAGTAAGATGATTTTATCTCCAACAGGTAGAGATATTCAGGTAAATAGACCCACTTGCATATAGATGTCGCGGGTACCTAAATGCTAAATGTCTTTTATTGTCCAGACAATACCCAAATTGACTTTCAGGCAATACCATTGAAATGCTTAGAGGATTTGCAGTAATATGCAAATAATAACAGTAAGACTACCTTCATTGCTCCCTCGGTAATGACAGTAAGACTACCTTCATTGCTCCTTCAGTGCTTAATTATTATTATATTTAGTCTTAAGTAATACGATTTGGTATTCTAAAATGAGACCCAGGTTATTGGCCTTAGTTTCTTAGAATAGTTTCATAAAATAGTAGGAGCAAGTTACCTGACCCGACATTTCCACGAATTAATATACGTAATTTATACAAATTTTACCAAATTAGCCTGTATAAGATTTTTCGTAACAGCGAAGATGTTTAGTAAACAAAAACTTGAGAGGTAGGAGAAATGGGCGTCTACAGGATTCGGGCTTGCATGTCCTCCATTCCGTGGAACCTACTTAAACAATTAGCCCGCTTTTTCAGTCGCAGGTTAACTACGACCTTGGTCTTAACTTATAGTTATTTTTGAAAAGCTGTTTTTCAATATCATGATTATAGTAAAACGGTAGTTAACTTCAATCAGAAAACCATCTATGAGTTAAGTAGAAAGGCTGTGGTTAAACAGCAATATCTGACGTTTGTTAACTCAGACCATGGCGATTATTCAAAAATTCATATCAATTTATCGATTAATATAAATAAAGGCTGAAACATCTTTAGGGATGATGAAGAAGCAAAGACGCCAAAAATAATCCGCCATGGGCCGAATTACTTTGACTAATTTGACGACCTGGATTTTCTTGCAAGGTTTCGTGTTACAAGAAGGAGTGTAGAAATACAACTTTTTTCCTTCCAGTAAACTGAGGCACTGTTTTTGCTCTCTATTGTGTTTTTGTTTTTATTGAGCAATGATATTAACATCATTTCCTCATCTTTTGAGAAATTTTGAGCTCTTTTTTTGGTGTTCTCTTTCTTCAGTCTACAGCACCAGCTGTCAACCAAGGATCTCCTATTAGAGGGAAATGCAAACCTACCCACGACACTGTTACTTTCTGCTTCCAAGCTACTTGACGCCCCGCCTCATCTGGTGGCATTCATATGAAACAACCAGATCGATAAGCTACCTCCAATCGCTTTCCAGTTTCACGTCGCCGCCTCGTGGACACGCACCACGGTACCACCGTGGAAGGACAGTAACTTGTATGCGATTTTTCGGACAGCGCATCCATAACAGATTCGTAAACAACTTTAGAGCGAAGGGAAAATGGGCGGAATTTGAACCTCCATCTCCTCCATACCGTGGAGCCAACCCAACCAATTAGTCACAGCACCAGCTGTCAGCCGACTTTTAGGATTGACTGTTAGAGTCAAATTCAATCCTACCTACACCACTGTTCGTGCGGCAGGTCTTACAACTTCACTGATTAACCTATTCTCCAAGAAGGCGCTCAACTCGATAATGTATTTGTACGTTTGATCTTCGTTCTGTTTTGAATTCCTTTCCCGTGTACCTACAACCCCAAATCAGTATACTCATATCTTAACTAATAAGCCAAGACTATCCTCTTCTTAGCCCGTTTTTCAGCTGGCAAATATACTATGTGACATAGAGAAAAGAACACCCAGCAATAACGAATTTATTACAAAAACGTTTGTCAACATGGATCTCAGGATTAGGTAAGTGATTGATCAAAATTACAGAAAAATCCAACCTGTAACGGGCCAAGGGTGCTGAAAGCGATCCTTCACACGTTCATCCAAGGGTAACGTCTTCAAGTAAGAAAACGCAAAAATAGTTTTACCTTTTAATGAAGCGTGAATTATCCTCTAACTAAGCTGCCACCGAATGCAAAATTTCACCGATAGATCGAAAAATGTTTTACTTGTCTACATAAGACCCGGAACTTACTTCCAGTTCCGCTCTGGAAGTCAGAAAAGGAGATGAGGGTCGCCAGCACCCTCCAGCAATTACGGCACCCAAGGCAGCGGCGATGGCGTACTGGTAGACGTCTCCTAATCAGTCGCCATACGCTGCGCGTGACTGTCAAACGCGGAGGTACCACCCGGCCGATCTCTAAAGCGGGGCTAGAATGTGTGCAGGTTGCTTGCAAACGTACTCCCTCGCTAGATTCCGTGAGGTATCTCCCCCTTTTCCCCTGTATCCCCCTATAGTCTCACGTTACCCAATGAGTGTTTAGGCCTTAGTGGCAGTTCGAGTATAAAAAACCCTGTACCGCCCTCGCAGTATTATGTAATTTAGGCTGTACGCCGAAACGGGCTTGGGTGACAGTCCAGCTCTCTGCACTGGCACTTTCTCCATGAAATGGCGGTCCTCGCCGCCCGACTCAGTTACGGTTAAACCCTCGGCTGGAAGAACGTAATCCAAACCAGGATCGGCTCAGGCACAATACATTTCTCCGAAAGTAAAGATAGTTACCTCCTTTAATACCATTACTTGTGCTGAATCTGTTAATCGCACCGTACGGATCGGCCAATCGGCGTCGAGCTGCCTGGTCTCGGTCTTGCGCTACTAAAAATTCATAGCCCAATCGGACTAGTATTCTAAGGGGAAATACTGCTGTCGCAAACCGTTGAAAACAATGTAAGACATTCATGACTTGTTGGACCTTCACGATGTCTTATACAGGGTGTTTCAGTTTATTGTTGCATAACTTTAAGATTCGATAGAACTTTTAAAATTAATTCATAAAGTCTATATAAACATGGGTCGAAAAATGCGTGGCTTCCGAAATACAGGGTGTTTAAATTTACTTACTAAAATAGTTTTTTGTAAATATTTGGAACAATATTTGATGTATAACAGTGAAAATTGGTATACAAGGGTTTTTTGGTACGACAAAACGAACCACGGGCATAGTTTTACTGTAGCCACTAGAGGGCGCTCTCTACTGTATCTGTAGTGTATTAAAATGACCGAAATTTTTTTCTTAGTGCAATTTTTTGCTTTTTGAATAAAAAAACTGATTCTTCGCACTTTTCAACATAAAAAAGCTCTCTTGTGAATTTTCGTTATAGTTAGCCGTTTTTGAGATAATTCGATTTTTAAGGTTCGATGCATTTTTAATTATTTATGGGAAAATAATATTTTTTTTACATTTTTGATTTGGGCATTACAAGTAATTAAGATGATCGTTTAGATTGTGTTTTTAAACACAGCAATAATTCCTAACTCCAAATAAACACAAAAAAACAGAATATTAATTTGTTTAATTTTCCAATATTATTTTTAATAAATTAAATTAATTATTTACAACTAAAATGCTATTGGATAGTTAGGACGAACATACAAAATCTAAAGTAGTTGCTCGAAATTGTTCAATACACAATTCACATCTACGAATGATCGAACGTGGTATAGCATTATTCAAATAAGGCCTTATTTCATCACATGCATTCCTGATTCTGTTTATTAGCATATCTCTTGTGGTTACGGGAGTCTGGTACACTTTTTCTGTTAGTAGTATACAAGTATACAAGGGTTTTTTGGTACGACAAAACGAACCCATAGTTTTACTGTAACCTCTAGAGGGCGCTCTCTACTGTACCTGTAGTGTATTAAAATGGCCGAAAAATTTTTCTTAATGCGATTTTTTGCTTTTTGAAAAAAAACTGATTCTTCGCACTTTTCAACATAAAAAAGCTCTCTTGTGAATTTTCGTTATAGTTAGCCGTTTTTGATATATTTCGATTTTTAAGGTTCCATGCATTTTTAATTATTCATGATAAAATAACGTTAAAAAGTCAGTATCTCGATAATTTTTAGAAGTAGGCTGTGCCTGCAAATATTTTTGAAATTGAAAGCAGAATAAGGTTAAACGTCAAATAGTTGACAGCTAGTTTTGTTGTCTGTTGAAACCTGAAACGTTTTTTTGCAATTGTGAATGCACGAAATTTAGTTTCTTTTACCTGTTTTTTATTTTATAAAAATGCCATTTTATTCTCCAATCAAGAGTTAGCGGATATTCATTTTGTGTATGGCTGACCACAAGTGTTAGGAGAGTTTCTGGTGCCTTGGGAATTTCAGCAAGCCATGTTCACCGTGTTCTTAGAAATGACCATAGACGTCCTTACCATTTGCAACCTGTGCAAGGACTACAGCCAGGGGACGGAGAACGAAGAATCACATTTTGTCAGTGGATTCTTGATAGAACTGATAATAATAGGGAGTTTTTAAGTAACGTTTTATGGACCGATGAGTCATGCTTCACTAGACATGGAGTGGTAAATTTTCATAATCAACATATTTGGTCGCATGAAAATCCGCAAGCAGTTCGGGAAAGAAATTTTCAGCATGAATTTAGTGTGAACGTGTGGATTGGTATCTACCGTAATCGACTATTTGGACCCTACCTTTTGCCTGCAAGGTTAAATGCTGCGACCTTCTTGGAATTTTTAAAGGCTGAACATGCAAATATGTGGGATGATGTTATGTTAGATTTAAGAAGATTGGCCTGGTACCAGCTTGATGGTTGTCCAGCTCATTATTCGAGAATAGTTAGAAACTGGCTGGACTAAAATTATCCAGAAAGATGGATCGGCCGTGGAGGGCCAGTCGCCTGGCCTCCACGATCCCCTGACCTAAATCCATTAGATTTCTTTGTGTGGGGATTTCTAAAAGAAAAAGTGTACCAGACTCCCGTAACCACAAGAGATATGCTAATTGACAGAATCAGGAATGCATATGATGAAATAAGGCCTTATTTGAATAATGCTATACCACGTTCGACCAATCGTAGATGTGAATTGTGTATTGAACAATTGGGTTTTCATTTCGAGCAACTATTTTAGATTTAGTATGTTTGTCCTAACTATCCAATAGCATTTTAGTTGTAAATAATTAATTTAATTTGTTAAAAATAATATTGGAAAATTAAACAAATTAATATCCTGTTTTTTTGTGTTTATTTGGAGTTAGGAATTATTGCTGTGTTTAAAAACACAATCTAAACGTGCATCTTAATTACTTGTAATTCCCAAATCGAAAATGTAAAAAAAATATTATTCTCCCATAAATAATTAAAAATGCATCGAACCTTAAAAATCGAAATATGTCAAAAACGGCTAACTATAACGAAAACTCACAGGAGAGCTTTTTTATGCAGAAAAGTGCGAAGTATCAGTTTTTTTATACGAAAAGCAAAGAATTGCACTAAGAAAAAATTTTCGGTTATTTTAATACACTATAGGTACAGTAGAGAGCGCCCTCTAGCGGCTACAGTAAAGCTATGCCCATGGTTCGTTTTATCATACCAAAAAACCCTTGTATACCAATTTTCACTGTTATACATCAGAAATTGATCGAAATATTTAAAAAAAAACTATTTTAAAAAGTAAATTTAAACACCCTGTATTTCGGAAGCCACGCATTTTTCGACCCATGTTTATATAGACTTTATGCATTAATTTTAAAAGTTCTATCGAGACTTAAAGTTATGCAACAATAAACTGAAACACCCTGTATACATAGAACCATGTCTGGCCATACTCGTAATCAGATGATCGATTTTCTCTTGGGGTATTTTATCCCAGGCTACTTGTGACTCGTGCCTCTATAGTCTATGGAAGATGGGGTTCAATGCGTAAAATATCGGGAGATCTAGGGGCCAAGGTAACAAATCAACTTGATTGTCTTCAAAATGTTGGTAAAGGGGCTCGTAAGTGTCCGTACACAGGGAAAAAAACATGGTTCCCTCACCTCCTAGCTGTAACGCATGGCGGTCGTATTGTCTCTGATGAACACTAAAGATGACCTGCTTCCACAGTGAATAGCCCCCAATATCATGTGGTGCACATGCGTTTCCATTGAAAATTGAGAATCCTATCTTTCACCTCATCGTCTTGCCACGACCATCATGCATGCCCTAACAGAATGAGGATTTATTGACTAAAGGCAATATGATGCTTCATTCCAAAACCCGGATCAGCTGTTCTCTGCAACAAGTCAGTCACTTCGGTGCCTAAGGGTGAGAGATAGAACAAACTAAGGACGGTTTGGGGTAAGTCCAAGACTGTTGAACCGACGATAAACAATTCGTATTGTAATTGGCTTTCCATACTTTCCACGGCATTGGTCTGCAATTGATCTAAAGCCGCGGACCTGGAATGGTTGTTCAGTCACGCCCTGTACCTCACTCTTCATTTCCGACCTTCCTAATCCATGCCCGAGAACAGACCGCCGCCGTATTTCGACTGGTGTGACCATAGTGGCTATATCTCTAAAGGCCCAACCAGCTTCGCATAAGACTACTAACCGCCCCTTATCAAACTGGCTAAGCTATTGAAAACTTCTCGTCTTCTCACTCTAGGCATAATAAACAGGTACAATGTATTTTAATGAACAAATGAAAATTATAGTTAGAAAACACAACAGGCGGTATCACAAAAACCGCTTTATCGATGTGGCTAGAGTCTTTTGTCTCAACCTTGACCAACATTAGGGAAAGGGGGGTAAGATGACGATAGTGAGCTTATTTTACATTTTCCTCAATGCAATTTCAATTTGGTATCTTGTGTTCAATTTTAACATTAACTTGAAACATTAAGAAATAAAGAGAATTATCAAATACTTAAATATTTTGAGATTTTCTATTTAATTCTTTACCTTAAAAATTGGATGTCAAGTTCGTCATCTTGCCCTCGTAGGCGGGTAAGATGACAATATTGGGTGGGTAAGATGACGAAAAAGAAACTATATTTGAAAATTAATTATATTTTTATTAAACTTGACAAAAGTCACAAACATATGCCTTACGCTTTGCCTCTGATGCTGTAAAACCAGTACAGGCGGCATGCACCCATTTACTACAAGAGGAGCAGGCATACCAAAGTTCATCTTTGCCTGATTCACTGCAAATTAAACAAACTTCTTCTGTATCTCCGACGTAATCGATGTCATGATCACTTTCCATGTAATCTATTTATATGGTGGAATCTGAAGACACACTGTCATTATCAAACTTTATTTGTCTAACATGTTTCTGCAATTTTTTCTTTTGTGTGGCCATCTTTTTCGGTTTATTAGCATTTTTTTAGCATTTTCAGCTTTTCTTTTCGGATTTTCTTTTTTCTTCTCCTCTTTAATTTTTTCCCAGCTTCTTTACTCTCCAAGGTATCACTAACAGGAGTACTAGTTATATACAATGACGGCAATTTCTTTCTTGGTTTTTTTGTCGTGAGAATAGCAGCAGAGAGTTGAGGCAAGCCAAATAATGTTTTAGAAGGTCCAGCTCTGGGTTCGAGTGAACCTTTTTTAGATGGTCCTGCTATAACTTCAGAGTTGACAAGTACTAAAGAAGCATCAGTATCACTTGGGTTGAATCCAGTAGTAGCTGTAGTTTGTATTGACATATCATTGTCAGAAGAGGGGTTTTCTCTGTTAAGACCCTTTGACACTTCGAATGGTTTATCTGTTGCCATTGAAGGCTCATAGAATCATCAAAAATTTGAGAATTTAGTGTAACTAAACCAGTTGCTTTAAAACCGTGAACAGCATTTTTTATTGTGGCCTTACCTTATTGTAAGCCACACTAAAAATCCCTGCCACATCTTTAATTGTAATGACTTGACTTGGATGTTGCATTAAATAATTATAGCATGCCCGGCTATAAGCGGTTTTAAAGGGTCCGTAAAAAGACACATCCAACGCTTGCATACGATGACTTGTATGAGGAGGAAAACCCAAAACATCAATATAGTTTTTTCGACATAAAGTTACTGCCGGTAAAGTTACGTGCGACAAATGGTTGTCCATTAAAAGTAAAATAGGATTGTCCTTGGAAGGCCTCACATTTTTTATATAATGTTGTAACCACAAAATAAAGTTGTCCACGTTCATCCACCCTGATTCATTACATACGCCTGAAGATCCCGTAGGTGCAACATTTAAGAAATGCTGTTGCATTCTTACTCTCAGGAAAATAAATAATGGAGGAATATATTGGCCCACAGCACTAAAACAACATGCCACACTGACATTTGTGTCCTTTTCGGCAGAAGACACTTTTATGACTCTACGGGTTCCAATTGGACGCTTGGAGTTTTAGTAGGCACAGTAGGACAGCCGGTCTCATCTATATTAAAGATTTGATGAGGAGCGTAATTTATTTTGGCCAACACTTCTTGATATAAAGTAAAAAATGCTTCGACACTTGTTCTATTAAAAGCTTGCAATCTCGCTGCGAAAGTAGCTTCGGGTTTTCTTAATGAAATCCTAAATTTTTCCATAAAGTCTTGAATAAAGTCTTTTCCTGCCTCCTTAGTAATATTGTTAAGCGGTGAGAAATCCTAAGCGTTTCGGCATAATCATAGACAATTCTTGCAAACTGTTCTCGAGTTATGCCAAATGCTCTTTTATTTACATCTTCTACATATTGCCTTAGATTTTCCATTTGCTCATTTGTAAATGTACATCTAAATCTTCCGGTACTAACTGGCATATTCTAAAAATAATTTTTAATTTTTTTAAGCATCCAAAAGAGTTGTCTATTATTGCATAAAAACAATAACAATAATAATATAAACAATAACGTTATTAAATATTTAGTTACCTCCTCAGAATATTTCTTAGCGTAGCGTCGCAATATAGCTTCTGGAAGTTTATATTTTTGTGCTGTGCCATTTACAGATGATCCACCCATTACTTCTTCTATAGCGGCGATCATCGCTTCCTTAGACCAACTTTGCCGATTCGTCTTTCGTTGTTATATTTTTACCATGTTGTTTAGTGCCAATGAATCGTAAACCCTATTTTCAAATACTGATTTACAGAGATCGGGTAAGATGACGAACTCGTCATCTTATCCGCTTGGAAGATTCGTCAACATACCCGACACCAACATTTGATATAAATTTAACAATGAACAATAACCCACACGTATTTTAAGAAAACTTAATAGACTTTGCACATACAATAATTAAACCTTTATGAAAACACTTACTGCGAAGAAAAAAATCCCTAATTCACAACCATAAAATCTTATTTAGTCGACCACGATTTTTACAACGACATATACACAATACATAAATGTCATTAGCGTACCGCACACATAAGACTGACCGGCTGTTCTACTGTGCCTACTAAAACTCCAAGTCCAATTGGAACCCGTAGAGTCATAAAAGTGTCTTCTGCCGAAAAGGGCACAAATATCAGTGTGGCATGTTGTTTTAGTGCTGTGGGCCAATACATTCCTCCATTCTTTATTTTCCCGGGAGTAAGAATGCAACAGCATTTCTTAAATGGTACACCTACGGGATCTTCAAGCGTATGTAATGAATCAGGGTGGATGAAGGCGGACACCATTCTTTTGTGCTTTTATAAAAAATGTAAGGCCTTCTAAGGACAGTCCTATTTTACTTTTAATGGACAACCATTCGTCGCACGTAACTTTACCATCAGTAGCTTTATGTCGAAAAAACTTTATTGATGTTTTGGGTTTTCCTGCTGATACAAGTCATCGTATGCAACCGTTGTATGTGTCTTTTTACGGACCCTTTAGATCCGCTTATAGCCGGGCATGCAATGATTATTTAATGCAACATTCAGGTCAAGTCATTACAATTAAAGGTGGGGCAGGGATTTTTAGTGTGGCTTACAATAAGGTTGCCATAATAAAAAATTCTGTTCAAGGTTTTAAAGCAACTGTTTTAGTTCCACTAAATTCTCAAATTTTTGATGATTCTGACTATGAGCCTTCAATGACAACAGATAAACCATTCGAAGTGTCAAAGGATCTTAATAGAGAAAACCCCTCTTCTGACAATAATATGTCAATACAAACTACAGCTACTACTGAATTAAACCCAAGTGATACTGATGCTTCTTTAGTACTTGTCAACTCTGAAGTTATAGCAGGACCGTCTAAAAAAAGTTCACTTGCTAACCTCGAACCTACAGCTGGACCTTCTAAAACAATATTTGGCTTACCTCAACTCCCTGTTGCTATTCCCACGACAAAAAAAAACAAGAAATAAATTGCCATCAGTGTATATAACTAGTACTCCTGTTAAGGATGCCTTGGAAAGTAAAGAAGCTGAGAAAAAAATTAAAGAGGAGAAGAAAAAAGAAAGTCAGAAAAGAAAAGCTGAAAATGCTATAAAAAATGCCAATAAACCGAAAGAAGATGGCCACACAAAAGAAGAAACAGCAGAAACATGTTAAACAAATAAGGTTTGATAATGACAGTGTGACTTCAGATTCCTCCATATCATTAGATTACATGGAAAGATGATAACATCGATTACGTCGAAGATACGGAAGAAGTTTGTTTAATTTGCACTGAATCAGGCAAAGATGAACTTTGATATGCCTGCTCCTCTTGTAGTAAATGGGTGCATGCCGCCTGTACTGATCTTACAGCATCAGAGGCAAAGCTTAAGGCATATGTTTGTGACTTTTGTCATGTTTAATAAAAATATGATTAATTTTTAAATATAGTTTTTTTTTTCATCTTACCCACCCATTATTGTCATCTTACCCGCCTACGAGGGCAAGA
The DNA here is from genome assembly GCA_963669975.1 of Acanthoscelides obtectus. NCBI lineage: Eukaryota > Metazoa > Arthropoda > Insecta > Coleoptera > Chrysomelidae > Acanthoscelides > Acanthoscelides obtectus. Next base: position 948,304 of record CAVLJG010000565.1, on the reverse strand, counting down.
TGACGAACTTTACATCCAATTTTTATGGTAAAAAATTAAATAGAAAATCTTACAATATTTAAGTATTTGATAATTCTCTTTACTTCTTAATGTTTCAAGTTAATGTTAAAATTGAACACAAGATACCAAATTGAAATTGCATTGAGAAAAATGTATAATAAGCTAACTATCGTCATCTTACCCCCCTTTCCCCTACATGCAAAAATAACAAAATAAATATGGGTCGCAAGACGCTCCCCTACCAAGAGATGAAGACTTATTTACGAAATTGAAAAAATACTTACCTACCAAGTGGGTAAAGATACTTTATTTATATTATAGACGTTCAGTGAGTACATCATAAGCAATAGACACACAGAGTTTCCCAGCCCAAACTAAAGCGACGACGTATAAATTGGAGATCCTGGATGCCTAAAACATTCTTATGAATTGGTTTAGCCTCCCCTCTTCTGAAAACACCGTGAAGCTTCATATTGGAAATACGAGTACTATATGACATCTGAAGAAATCTATGGCACCTTATTACAACATTAATTGAATAATATGCACGTCTTATCCTCAATCAGTAGTGTAGAGTCTTACCAGCAAAGTTTAGGAGTTCTTCTTTGTTATTGAAGAGGTTCAAATCATTCTCATGCACAAATATTGACAATTCATAAATGTAAATACAAGCTACTTTTAAAATTCTTAGGGATCGAAAATAATTCCTGTAAGGTTGATACCAATTAAGGTTTGTAATGATTCTAATAACAGATTTCTGGAGAAGAAAATCTCTATTGATGAGCTGCATCACCAGCTTAAAATGCGATAGAGCAAGTGACAGTTTAAGCAGTGATTTGATAAACATTTTATACTTGATTTACGACACAGCAATTGCACATGTGACTCCCAAGTTAAATGACAATCAATACCCAACAACTTAACAGAAAGAGATGTTTCAAAGCAGTACCTCCAGTAACTCCAGAAACATGGCGTAAATGCTTGGAACACGTTTTAGCAGAAGAACGGAAGATATGGGAACTACTGATACAACGATGCAACCTTTGCTTATATCAGTTACTGGCGATAGTCCATCAGAGCCATCAGACTGTAAAATCTGAGGGCTCACCGTGAATCAATATTCCCACCTACCATGTAAATAGACCAAAATGTACTTAAATAGTTATATGCTCATTGCTCATATATTATCATCGGTTTAGTTTTTCATATAGTTAACTATCTTACTATTATGATTCATATTAAGTCGGTATTATTACATAATATCAAAAGACATGAATATTTTGTACATATTTAAAGCATTTATGTTTGTTTAGGTGTACAGTAAAGTATTAAGTTTTATTTGGTTAGTTAATTATAATCCTTTGCCCTCTTGACTAATCCTTTTATTGAGTGATTTCGGTTTACCCAACTGGAAGCTTATGAGAGCACACAAACTATCAGCTGACCGGAAATTTATTTTCTTGTCTCTTATTTTCTGAAATTGCAAATCTTTTTACAAGAAGATCCAAAGATATATAAATATTATACCACTAGATATAATGGAGGAAACTGCACCATTGGAGATTTGCATGCATAATGAGCATTTAATGCACTCCCTAATTTTAGCGGGTTCCCCCTCCCCCTTCCTTCAGACGTATTTCATCACCTGCTCATCAATTGTTCCAAGGACTGCTGCTTCAGTGCTTAAGCATGTAGCCGCCACCCCTCTCTTTATTTTTTAATTGCCGCTATAATCCCCGCCCCCGAGTGGAATATCATCCTAAACATCAATGCTGCGACCACCGACCGACAGATTCCTAAATCCAGCACTAGGTTCTGTATGCATTGAATATTTTTTCTCGGTCGCCCTGTATGCTGCTCCTTGTCTTTTACTTAATAATAATGCCTACGTCACTGGGCACTGGGAATTACTGTAATCGCAAAAAAAATTGAAAATGAGATATTTCTTTTGTTGTTGTACATGGACATCACGAAAGACCATGTCACTCAATTCCGTGGGTTTGTATGTTTGTCTGTCGGTCTGTACGCTGATCTTATAGCCGCTTGAGAAGTACCTACCGTTCAGAATTTGAAATTTTTGCACAATGTTACTTCCATACCAAGAACGAAAAAGCTTTGTAGATTACGAAAAACGAAAATCGGAGTAGTGGCAGTCGTTCGAACTTTGTTTCAGAGGCTCCTGACCATTTTCTAAAGAAATTTTGCAGGGGTTGAAGATTGGGGATTGGGTTGCAAGGGGCAGAGAGTTGTAAATGTTACGTATTTAGTATCAGTCATTAGGAAGCTATAATGTGCCCATAATTCAAAATAACTTGAAATTGTTGCGTTCGTGGCGCGATGCTACGACGCTGCATAGTCGTGGAGGCCACTGTGACTGTAGCAGGTGCAAAAAATAGGTAACTAACTCGAACTAGACATGGACACACCGCTACAGGGGAGTATTTATACAGGGTGTCCGCAAAGTTGGGGTTGTCCTTTTCAGAAACAACTACCCTTCAAATAACAAAGGTAATGTGTAGTGCAACGAGGGTGACCAAGTAAAAAAAATAAAGGAAAAAGTACTCGCTCTGCAGTTGACGAGAAGGGCTAAGTACGTCTCTGCCCGAAATCATACCGCTCCAACAGAAAATGAAATCAGCTGATGCGCTACCGAGCAGACGCAGGCGGTGGTGCAGACCACGAACAGAGGTAACAAATATGACGGCGTTGCCGCGTTTTCAGTTTTTAGGTAAACGTACTTTATAGGTAATCGCTCCCCCGAATGAAAGCACCAGCTTGTTCAATTCTGAGACGAAGTTCGTCAACCGTATGCACTTCAGTTTTGTACACTAAGCGTTTCATTCCTCCCCAAAGAAAAAAATCACATGGTGTTAAGTCTGGAGATCGCGGAGGCCACGCTACGGGTCCATTAAGTCCGATCCACCTATTCGGAAATAATTCATTCAAAACCTCACGCACTTCGCGTCTAAAATGGGGCGGTGCACCATCGTGCAGAAACCACATTGATTGTCTTACACTTAATGGCACATCTTCTAACAAGGAAGGCAAAATGTTGCGTGAAAAGTCTAGGTATTGCATCCCGTCCAATCGATTTGGGAGAATAAATGGTCCAATATGTATACCGTTTACCATGCCAGCCCAAACATTCACCGAAAATGTTTATTGAAAATGTGCCCGACGGACAGCGTGCGGATTTTCTACTGACCAAACATGAGTGTTGCGAAAGTTATTCACCCCATTACGCGTGAACGTAGATTCGTCTGTCACCAATATGCACTTCAAAAAGTCCGGATTATTGTCATGTTGATGCAACAACCACTCACAAAACCGCACTCTTGCTGGAAAATCGTCAGGTTGAAGGGCTTGTACACGTTGGACGTGAAACGGGTACAGCCCCTCTTCACGCAGCATTTGCCACACTTTAGTTTTTGATACTTGCACTTCTCTAGCCAAGTCTCTAGTGCTTGTTGAGGGATTCTCGTCTACGCGATTCAGTAGTTCTTCCTCAACTTGCACTATTCGTGGTTGTCTAGGCCTCCCACTGTGCCCACCTCGAAATTCCTCCAAATGGCCCGTATCCCTGACTCTCTGGACCAGGTACACAAATCTGCGGGGCCTTGGATGATGTCGTCTAGGGAAACGATCTGCATACACTCGCGAAGCCTCTGTAGGATTTTGAAGACATTCGCCATAAATTAACAACATATCAACGAGTACATTATTGGTGTATGAGTGTGCCATCATTATATTTTTTTTGAAACGCAATCGATTATACGGGTTCGTTTACCTCTACACGCGTGACCGTAACCGTCGGTTGAAGGTTGCATACTGACCTGACACACTGACCCCGACCCAGTTCTGTCGTCGGGTTGAGCCAGTGACCTTGTACCACTCGGTGATGTCGCGGGTCGCGGCTACAGGACGGTATTCAGATATTTTTGATATCTTTATCTCGGTTCCCTTAAGACATTGGTATATATGGTACTAAGAAAAATTGCTTATGTTTTCAAGATCTACACGTCGTGTAAAGGAAAACCCCAACTTTGCGGACACCCTGTATACTTTAGGAATATTTGGGTATTAGGTATACGGCCACATCAGCAATCTGCGGTGCTTTCATAAATTATGACACATATCTTTAATTTGTATTACTCAGTATATGATGGATCTCTGACTATTTCGTCAAGTAGATTGACTCAGTACTTATTACGCATTGGTACACAATATGAATGACAGACCGACATAAATGCGAAACACAAATTTGAGTGATGCAGATATCTGCAACAGAAGACTTGTGAACTGAAGTTCGTATATTATATCACGAGTTCAGTACCTATATCGTTTAGGTTTAGGCCGTCGTATATTTTGAAAATTGATCCAGTGGCGGCGGAACTACGGACAAAAAAATAAAAATTACTGAAACACAGTATTACTACGTTTCAGAGATTCCGTCCCATTTTCAGACATTTCAGTTTGGATGGGTTACATATTGTAAGTTGCAAGCTGTATGCGATGAAGGGTTGTAAATTGTTGCAAGTTTGGTGTCAGTGAAATACCTTCAATTATTAAGAATCTGCTGATCCCGGTAATATTATGAATGAACCATTTCGTAATGGAGTCAGGGAAACTTTATTTATGAACGTAAAGAAATATGATTATATAGTTTGATATGTAGAGGTTGAAGATTCATCACACCTAAGTGAACCTACCTAGTCACGATTCGATTCCGCTTTTTGAAACAGTTTGACTAATCCCTTCCCTTTGAAACCGCCAACGAAGACGTAGGAAGTACAGAGACAATCTACTCGACGACATTTTTCTGGTTTAGTTTCAGTCCCACTTAATCCAACAACCCAGTGTCAGGTGCATAATACTATCATTATAATCTGCGCAAATTGCATGGCGTAAGCAAAATTTCACACAAAACATTCCTTTGACAGGCTGGTTCCAATAAATGGGCGCTCGCCATCACATAATAAACCACAGCGTAGCTGTGTGAACTTGCTAAAACACCGCCTGTTTGGCTAAATTAATTTACCTTGATTGAACCTTAATTAATTTTCAGTACGCCGTGAGTGCGAGAGGTGTGGAACAAATTTTGCTAAATCACTTGTTCGCCAGAAATTTTAATATAGGTGGACCGAAGAATCAAACTGCAGGAACATTGTACGGATGCTTTGCTTTTTCAGAAACACGAGGGCCATTTTTACTTCCCGCGCCCCTGGGTGAAGAAGTTATCACGTGCCAAAATCACGTAACCTTTTTTTTACTGTTTTGTTCACTTATCAGCAGTTTGAATTTCTCCTTATCAATAGTATACGTATAGTACCGATTCCTAGGCCAAACGTTTTTTTTAATGATTTTCTTTTGGCAAATTCCATAGCTTATTGATTGTATAATTTCACTCGTAATACATCGTTCTTTCTCAGCGACTCAGTATTGTTTTGAAATATTTTTGGACATTAATTTTATAGTATTATTAACAACTATCTGAGACATTTTCTCATAAAATTTTGTTGGTCACTCGTAGACAGAGTTGGCAATCAGCGCGCAACCTTGTCATTTCTACACGTACATGAATGTTTACTTTCCTATCAGGATACCTTCAGTTAAAATTTGATCTACTATCAAGATACCTTGTTTTAGGGGGTTGCGTGCGCAGACGCGTCCAGCGTCATTTTCTTTTTCTTTTCCGCTGTGATTTTGGTTGTGTGGTCGTTTTTTTTCGATAACTTCCAGATTTTGGGATATTAACGCCCCAAACCCCAGCTTATGGAGTAGTACTCTATTATTTCGTACCTTACGCTTAGTTGTGTTGGTTTGGGTCCTACCCGTCCATGTTCTAATGGAATTTTAACCTCCAGCGGTAAGTTCTCTTTTGTATACCATCGGGCTACGTCCATTAATGAATTTCCTGAAGAAGTTTGTTCAATATCTGCTTCCTTTTAGTGGAAAGTCATTGCGGAGAATCACCATTCTCACACACAGCTCCAGCTTTGTCTTGTAGCTGCCTTGTAGCTGTTTCGCAGCCGATTTTGTTGAAAGCCATCCCTTCCCCTCCATAAAAAAACCCTGATGTGAACAGGTAAAATATCATTTTAATCTGGTATTTTGTAGATATTCATATATTGATTGTTGCTGATTGAAATTCTTAGTGTTCTTTATTTTGTTTGGAATTTTACGTATTCAAATATAGGGTAGTGCCTAGAGAGTAGATTTTTAAACAGACTTTCTCTCTTTAGGGTTTTTTTTACAAAGTGAAATTTAAAAAACGAGACATGCTGCCTCTACCTTGTGCAGTGTCCACTGCTGGCCACTGGTCTTTGACCTGAACGTTTGTGAACTGAGCACATCTCGGCTGTGCCTAGAGCTGTAACTGCAAAACGACCATTATTCAGTTAAAATTAGGTTAAGGCGTTAAAATATTTGTGCAGCCTATATTTGTAAAGCCTTCGTACGTGTACCATGGTAAATATTTTACAGGGTTAATTATCACGATCCTTCATTTTAACTTGCACTCCAGTGGTGAAGCAAATGAGCTGCTTGTTTTGATAATATTCTGTGATTCTCTTTTTTAAATATATATAAATATATTTTTTTATTTGGCTCTCTGTACACAGTTAATTAGGTTTTGTCATTACTGTAAGATTCTTTTCTTTTGTGTGGTGGTCACTAACATCTCGGGGATTTGTGGCTTAATCCGTCTTGAGTCACTGGCGCTGTTAACCCCCTACTCTCCGCTTTTCATCTCATTTATAGTGATCTATTAATTCATTAATTAATTAAAAAAGAAGGGAATAGGAATCACACCACCATTTCCTCTTGATATAAAAAAGCGTGGCAATGGAAATGCTTTTGCGTGAACAAATTTGTAAAATTTCTTCTCTCTTCTCGTCATCCATTGTCAAGTTTTGCCTGGAAGCTAGTTATAGCATCTTGTCTGTCTGAGCGCAGGGGAGGAGCTACTTTGGTGGTACATACAAACATACATACATATACCATCGTTTCTGGGCAAGTATAGAAAGGACTGTTATAGTTTGACAGCCCTGACACCACTGTGACCACTAGAGGCTGACGATAGTAGATGTGGTCTACTCAACATTGAACAACTAAACACACTACTTTCGTCCGTCCGACCACAGATAGCCAACCGTGGTAGGCTGTTTTGTACTTTTTGTCAGCTCATCAGCATGGTCTAGGCTTGGTCTCAGGTAAACAACGAACAAAAGGATAGCAACTGGGTCGAAATTAGAATGCTACGGCTTAGCTTGGGTCATACCTCAGAGCGGGTTCAAATTTCTCTCCTGATGAGACATAGGGGCTTTGTGAAATGCCAGGACCCTATATTGAACGGTTGGGTCTGGAGATGCGCTCAAAATTTGGAGGTTCGCCAAAAATGCGGATATTTGCATGTTGGCGACTTTTCCATTTTCTCGCTATTCGTATCACAGGAAAGCATTAAGCTCAATTCTACCGGGTGGCGCATCGAAAACGAAACAGACGTATTTACTGGCAGCTCAGTTTTTTTTTGAAAACCGCTCAGACCCGTCGATTTTGCTTTCAAGGGGGACACAAGTTTGGCAAAAAATCACGTTAGCACGTGCAGCCCCCTAAGCGGGGGTGACACCACCCCCAAAATCTTTAATGGAAAGGGGGGTCGAGTGATACCTTGTTTTGAAGGTCTTTCAATTCCCTTTATAATGATATAAAATTAATGTACTTCAGTTCAGTAGTTTTGAAGATTTATTGATTTAAAGCTTAAATAAAACAAATACATCATCATTAGTGGAGATCAACACATTTGGCAGCAAAGTAATTTAAAAATGAAGAATGAACTGTCCCGTTAGGCAATTAAATATTGAAAATGGCCACCATGACTCTCCATGCTATAAAAGATTTTGCTCAAAACGCTGCCGCACATTTTGCAATATTTTAGGAGTAATTTGAACGCATTCATTCACAATTCTTTGTCGCAGGTCTTCTAATGATGTTGACTGAGTAGCATAGACTTTGTTTTATAAATGACCCCACATAAATAAATCCAAAGGTGATAAATCTGGCGATCTTGGGGGCCATTCAATGGCACCTCTTCTACCAATCCATCGATCTGGAAACGTCTGATCTAAATATTGTCGAACACGTAATGCGTAATGTGGTGGGGCACCATCCTGTTGGAACACCAACCTATTCGCAATGTACCGCCGATCATTCTGATTTTCAATTATGGCTGTTAATGCAGGATCTATGGCGTCTTCCAGTAATTCCAAATATATTTCACCGGTCAAATTTCCAGGTAAGAAAAAAGGACCAACTAAATGATCGCCAAAAATACCAGCCCAAACGTTTAATTTTTGTGGCTGCTGTGTATGAACCTCATGATAAATTCTGAAATTAGAATCGGACCAATATGGGCAGTTATGACGATTTACTACGCCATTTAAGAAAAAGGAACAATCGTCGGAAACGCAAGTGTTGAATAGAAAATTTTCATCGTTTATAATTCGTTCAGTCATATCTTCACAAAATTGTAATCGCCGATCAAAATCGTCTTCATTAAGTTCTTGTACCAGGTGAATTTTATACGGATGAAAACTATCGGCCTTTAGAATCCGTTGGACAGTACGTCGACTAACACCACACACATTCTCCAATTTGCGGGTACTTAACGTAGGATCTACATAAACTTGCCCTAAAACCCGAACCTCTCTTGCTTCGTTCCTTATGGGATTTTCAATGTTGCGTTTCTAATTGGCGACTGACCCAGTTTTCCGAAATTTAGCTACAAGTTCTAGAACATATCTTCCATGCACGTTACTGTTCTCATGTCGCTCATTAAATATTTCTGCTGTTCTAATAGCGTACTGATTATTTCCGAAAAATATTTAGATAATTTCAACTCTTTCTGCTGTGAAATATAGCATGGTTAATTTGTGTAATAAAGCGTTACAAGTTATTTTAGCAACAAAGTTTGGTCAAATCAATCGCAAACTATGTACTAAATTCCTATTTAAAATAAGTATGAGATATTTCCTTATCTTTCTTCAAGAAATAACTTTTTTGTCACAAAAAAACGCTCCAATAGTTATTTTCAACAACAAAATGATAAACAAACCATGGGCGTAGTGCAGAAAAGCATTTACTTATTAAGTAAATTCTTTTAGTCAAATGTCTTCTGAAAGTAGTACAAACTAATCTGGTGTGCCTATTAAAGCCTACTTTAAGCTTTAAATCAATAAATCTTCAAAACTACTGAACTGAAGCTCATGTATTTCACATCATTATAAAGGGAATTGAAAGACCTTTGACATAAGGTATCACTCGACCCCCCTTTCCATTTAAGATTTTAGAGTTGGTGTCACCCTCGCCCAGGGGGCTGCACGTGTTAACGTGATTTTTTGCCAAACTTGTGTCCCCCTCGAAAACAAAATCGACGGGTCTGAGCGTTTTTCAAAAAAAAACTGAGCTGCGTCTGTTTCGTTTTCGATACGCCACCCTGTATATGATTTATCTGAAGTAAAATTGTCCAAGGAAGTCAAAGGTGGTCGAAATTTCTTACTGATTCATTGGGCTGACAATTCGATTTTTTTCCGAAACGACAAATGCACAAAATATTTTTTTTCATAAAGGAAATGGAGCAGCCTAACCCTCTACATAAATGAAATTTTTAAATTGGTCGGATATGGCTTTGGATCAAATTTTCGATCTTTTGATAAGTCAAGAATCATATTTAGTTTTTTTCTGAAGAGAACCTAGGTTTTTACCTTTGTAAAATCTTAAATTCCTAGGTCGTTCAAAGTTTGGAAAATATGAATTTTAGCATTTTTGTCAATTTTGACACTTTCTCGCTACTCCTGTCATTAAAAAGTTTTAAGCTCCGTAGTATGTGACTACTGACAAGTAGGTTTGTCCAAGAATTCAAAAATGGCCTTTAAATTGCGATCTGATAATTTGTTCGGCAGATATTTCAATTTGATTTTCTTTTAAATTTTTCATTATTATCTTGAGCTAACAATTCGAATGCCTTCCGAAAAAAAAAATCAACCAGCTCCTTCATGGAAGAAATTAATTTTGTACGCTTTTCATTTCAGAAGTCACTTTTAGGTTGCATACGCATACAGTCCAGCGCCATTTTTGATTTTTCTTTCTGCTGTGGTTTTGGTTGTGTGTGGGCGTTTTTTTTTTTCGTTAACTTCCAGATTTTGGGATAATAACACGCCAAACACCAGTTTATGGAGAGTAGGGGAGGTTAAGAGCGCCATTGACTTAAGACGGATTAAGCCACAAATCCCCGAGATAGTATTCGGAACTTGTTTTGCCTGACCACCACACAAAGAAAAAGAATCTCCCAGTAATGATAAAACCTAATTAATTGTGCACAGAGAGCCAAATAAAACAAGATATAAAAAAAAGAATCACAATATATTATCAAAACAAGCAGCACATATGCTCCGCCACTGGAGTGCAAATTAAAAGAAAGATATTATTCAAAACTACCTGACAATAAAAATATTAAACCGTGATAATTAATCCTGCAAAATGTTCACCATGGTACACGTAGAACGGCTTTACAAATATAGGCTTTACAAATATTTTAATGCCTAAACCTAAGCTTATCTGGATAATTGTCTTCTTCCAGTTACGGCTCTAGGCGCAGCTGAGATGTCCTCAGCTCACAAACGCTCAGGTCAAAAACCAGTGGCCAGTAAGGCTGCTCGCCTCGTTTTCCAAAATTGACGGTATAAAAAACGGTTGAGGGAGAAAGACTGCTTAAAAGTCTACTCTCTACTCTCTGTCTGACACAGAACTACTGATTCAAAACACTCATAACTCGAAAAAAAATCCATATACATTCTCTTTCACAAGTAAAGTAAATCAAGTTCAAAAAGATAAAAAATTAATAAATAATTTCGAAATAATCAATTTTACTAAAATACCTACCAAACGAATTATCCTACCACATCAAGTTCATCCTTCATCCGAGGTATTAGATCTATCGAAATAAGAAACCATAACGCGTCATCTATTACCAGAATTCGGAGTCTACGCACTGGATTTACCCAGGAAACGAATCTTCATTCAGGTCACAGGCGCACACACAGATGTTTGTTCCGTAAAATTTGGATAATGTTTCTACGACCTGAGTGTAAAAGCGAATGCCTAAAAAAGAAATCACACTTTTCTGCAAAGCCCAAATATTTTTTATTGAGCATAACGGTCTTTCGATAAAAACATTCTGCTACATTTTATTTTCCCATCTTGTGCGCCAGATGAAAGAAAGAGAAATACATTCGTGAAAAATGAGAATAACAACCTGAAATTCAAGCTGTATGACATAATGGTATCCTGGAAACAGACAACAATGGCCGTAATCTATAATGCTGGAGAAGCAGCTTCGGCGGCAGCTTCGAGCGGGGAACGGTGGTGCATTCCCAGCCGAATTTAATCTGAGAAAAGGAGATGAAGTCCCTCTTTTCAAGCCCGAAAAATAAAGATGAATAATGGTGCTCCTGCAAAGGCAGCGACACTCATCATAGTACGGTCACATTAGGCTGAGGTGGAAAATATTTCTATTTATTTGGTTTTACGTGATAGTAGGGCTACAGTGGAAGATACATTTTCTCCCTAGAGAGCTATAAATTGAACCTCTCTTACTTTTTTTTATATGACAAAAAGTGTATGCAAGAAGATTGGGGTTTTCCAAGCTCAAGTCAGGTGTTAGACATTAGCAATCTGATATCAAGTAGTTTTTACTTATACCTGTTAAGTACTTGAAAATTTCTCTAATCTTGATATTATGTATTTGATAATTTTTATAATATAAATACGAGTCGATTATAAATACACAATGGAACGACTTAATTTGTCTCAAGTTTCAGAGGAAACAATACTCATTGAAAAAAATAATCATCGGGTAAAAAACTGTAAGCCCAAGTAGAAAAGAATATTTATTTATTAGCTGAAACAAAAAAATCTAAATTAGCTTTTCATACGTTAACCACGAGCTAAGACACACGTGGGTCCTGAAGGATTTATAATGGCGGTGAAATTAAAAATAATGGAAGTGACAACTGACCGGAACGGGTATCATGTAACAAACCTACAAAACGTCAAAAAAACCTGTAGGATGTCAACTTGCAGACTAGGTAGTTTTTAGGGCGCAAACAGTCATTCCACCTTTGCTCACTAGGATCGTTGTGAACGTCCATCTATGGAGGAATCACTCAACTAAACTACGCATTATTGGTTGCATAGTTTTGTGAGGCTGAGTGATCCGTGTCTGTAGTTTTTATCTCTGAGAAGAAAGTTGGTTGAATAGCAAGATCGCATCTGGATGATTGTGTGTATTGGTCTGCATGTGTATAAAATCAGTGATATTTGCTGTGTGAGAAAATGATTACTGAATATGCCGAATATGACGGGTTATTTATATGTTCTGAAGAGAGGTTATGTTCAAAGTTATAAATTACGAAAAACTGAGGGGAATTACGGGAAATTATCACCGCGCCCGCGTTGTGTGTAATTACTGTTAGCATGTATATTGCTTGTAATTCGATAGTGTACAGTGAATATAATTATTTCTTATCTCTCTCATTTTTTAAATTCAGCAAATTTGTAGATATATGTAATTTCCAGAATGCATAAGAAAAAGTGGATGCGCAACTAATTTCTTGTTTTGAATCTCAATTAAGTGTATTTGAGACAAGAACCCAATGTAATTATCATCAACACATACAACTTACAGCTTAGACCTCCAGTAAAGCCATCTCAGGATCTCTTATGGAAATATCAAGCTACTTAACTTGATGAATCCTTAAAGAAGTTAGTAACACATAGATGGCGCTGTACCCAACTATGTATGTGCTTATATATATATATATATATATATATATATATATATATATATATATATATATATATATATATATGTTCTCATATTACTACGTGACATCTATGACACACTAACCTTTTCAAAGTAAATTTCTGATTTTTGCGAAAACGAGAAACATTGCTGTGACATTTTCTCGTAGATTACGTCAGGATATCTCATTTCATCCCGGATCATTATTAAGACATGGTTTGACTATCTCGAGATAGAATACGTTAATCTGTGGCAAAACCAAATAGTAGATATATAAAATAAAGCAGTTAGACAGGGCGGATAAAATTAGAGATAGACTCAAAAATCAGCGGATGGCGTCTAAACACGGAATTTGGTTAGAAATAAATGCGTTGTTGTCAGATACATAATCATTTTTTGGATGAATTTATTGACCACCACTTCTAGTGAACACATTTTTAGTTTAAATTTACTTTTGTTTGGACATTTATTCATGGTGGGGATATTTATCATCTATTTGTTACCTACGAAATATATTTTCATAAAAAGATCTGTAAGTTATCACATAATGTTTGGGGCCCGATGCGCTACACGACAGTTTAGTAACAAACGAAGTTTTGCTTGTTTGACTAATCGTCGGTCTATGTGACGTATGTGCGAATTATCGAGACAGCCTGGCTTTAAAACGATGTGTTTACTTATTTCATATGACTTTATGACGTAACCTCCAAAAACCGTGAAAAGGGCTGAACCCCATTCTGCTTCGTAGAAATTTAGCGTTTTATAATATTTCATGACAGCTTGGCAACACCGCCTGAGTAGCCAAGGGCCGCACAAAGATGCCTGTTTTTATTTGTAAACCAGTAATAGTCTAAGAGGCGACCGCAAAGTTTTGGTTGTATCGCATACTGATAGGAATGTTAAAATCTAGTCAAATCTTCCGTGTATTTTGATGCTAAACAGCATATGCGGCAAGTTTTTTTCTGTGAAAACACAATCCATGCCATGTCCTCTGCCAAGAGTTTTTGTTTGATAAAAAAGGCGACTTTGTTGAATTGAATATCTTATTCAACATAGCAATAAATGTTACAAAAAGGTCAGTGCCGTAGACAATGATTAGCAATTTGTTCTGTATAGTCAAAACCTCCCAATTTCTATAAGGAACTGGTGCTCTTTCAGAACAAGAATTTTTGTTTATATTAGCCATGCTGGCAATACTACTTGTTCAAAAATTTTAATCAACATCCTAATACGACCCGAAGATATTATTTTTTGTTCGTTTTGGAAATTATAGCTTCACCACCCTGTATGTTGGGAAGGGGGCATTTTGGAGCCTACGTTTATGTTACCTTTTCGTATTATTTTTTGTCTTCTCTTTGTCTTAAAAATATTGTCCGTGTCTTCTTAATCAACCTGTTTTTCTTCATGTTTTTTCGAATTTTTATTAAGTGTTGATGAAAATTTTTATAATAGAGAGCGTCCAATTTAGATCCGTAAACTCTTTTAACGATACAATCGAGAAGGTTCCACCAAAATCCATTCTGCGCAACCGGATTTCGAGGTTCTGATAGTTTTATGTCTGTTTGTCCGTACTATTCATGTTTTATATTAAAACGTCTGACAAAACGCTTGCATTGTCTGAGAGTGGAGACAGGTTATTGTCATCTCTTGCAATAATGGCCGTTATATAGCAGCAGCTAATATTATTCACCAGATTAATTTAATACAATGGACGACACGGGTGCCGCTGTACGATGTCTCCCTACTCATCCCACTTCTGATTAATATACATACATATATTGCGATGTTATTGTGTTTCATCATAATGGTGTACCAGCAATAAGTATCGTATGAGTAACAACGAAATATTTTTTTCACTATTAACCGGAAAAATCGCCATTAACGAAAGCAATGCTCCACTACTTTCTCCTTAGACAAATAATGATAACAAAAAATATCTAGGTATTGAGTAAATGAGAATGTAAATAAAAATTGTATCCTGCTAACTTCATTATACCAGTTTGACAACTAAATCTTATATTAGGTGCAGAAACAATCCGCAGCAATATTAGATGCGGTCCTGCCTTTAACGAGTGATTAGGTGCGAAAATGCGCATCTGTATTTAACGCATTGGTTTCCGATTGGCCAATTTTTGATGCAGTTTTACGAAAGCGCTTTCTAATTGGTCCGGATCATAGGTTTCGATCTCGGGATGAAGTGGAAAGATGTGTTTGTGTAGCTAAACCAGGCGATTTAAATCAAGAATTTCTTGAATTAATATGAGGATTAGAGGCCCGTCTTATACAAATCATATATATTTTTTTCGCTTGTATGATGGAAGAAATCGACTATGTATATTCAATTGATCCATTACTAGAAGGACGCGTAAATAAACTTCGCGCTCTTCCTATTGACGTGTGAAACAAAAATTAGCGCTTCGGGAAAGAAAAGGCCCAGTAGGCTGGGAAAATGTCGCGTCGCCACAATTCATCGATTAAATCAAGAGTGTGTGAAACGTTATCTGATCGCTGATTCGCAGATTGATTCACGGCCGATTTGACAGAGTAGGCCCTGAACGGCTGTTTATATAATATGGCAATTATGTTGACTGGTGTACTATGGATGAGAGAGGGATATATGTAAACAGTCAGTGGCGTTCCAGTGGATTTTTATATACCTACACGTTTTTACAATATATAAATGAAAATGCGGTCGGGTAGTAAAATTCTGAAAAAACTGTAGGTATGTAGGAAATGAAATTTATTTCAGGTTTCAAGTTAAAGATTTTAAAATGGCAAAGGCATTAATCAAAGAAGACATAACAAGGCTGGTAACCATCTCGTAATAACCTAAATATTAATCTATTCAAATCTTTACGTATAGTTTTTGGCTCAAAAAACAAAAGAATATCGATCGAAACGCCTAACCTTAAAATCTATGATAACCGGTTTCCTATAATGAGTGAGTGTATAAACCTGGGACTCTGGATTGACACAGAATTAAAATAGAAAAAGCATTTTGAAGCAATTTTGTCCGCATAGGCGAATAATATCTACTGCATTAAAACTGAAACTCTGTGAATTAACTATGTCAAAAATCAGTAATAGTATCTAACACTCTATATATAGTTTAGAAAGGAAATTACAGAATTTGTACATCAGATTTTCTTGAGGACCATGAAAGTATTATACCTCTCATAAATTTAAGAAGTTTGGTATTGCAAAAACTCCACTTATTGACACTCGCACATAAAGTGTTAGCCCCCAAACAACCACATTATTTCCATAAGAAGTCAGCAGAATGTAACGACATAAATCAACTAAATACAAGGAATACATGTTAATGATACCCTTACAGTCTAAAGCTGTCAACAAAAAATCATTTTTACAAGGCTGTAAATTGTATGATGATCTGCGTTTACGTTCCAAAATTACATACTATTTAATTTTAAAATGAGAGTTAAACTAAAACTGCACGCCGACGTCTGATCATGAACACAAAATGCTGGAAATATGGACTCTTCTTGTAATTGTGTATATTTTTTATATTGTTAATTAATTAGCTATGAGTAATATGCATACATTTCTATCAGATCAGTATTATATTACATATAATTTTTTTTTGTATCAAAAGTTAACATGAAAAAACGCTACTCTTAGCGACACTTTGAAATTTTTGGACTTTTGTATGGGATAAAGACCGTTTATTACTAATAATAATAATAATAGTATATTATACAGAATCGTCCCTGATATACCTACAAATTGATGCGATTTGAATGTCATTAAGGATACTTTTTGTAACTAAAAAAGTGGCGTCGAGTAGAATTATGTTCAGCACAAGTTAGACCCTATCGAAATTAGACAGCGCCATAGACCTTATATCCTAGACACAGGATAGTTGCTGTGCTTTCGTTAATTGTCCACTAGGCCAAACCTAGACCTAGAAACAATACGTTTAAGCCAGACCCTCTGAGAAAAAAGAAACGATCATGTACAACAGAGCAATTAAAATCTGTCAAACAAGTCAATTGAATCAGACCATAACATTTTCCTGTACCCTACCCGTAGCACCGTTCATTTGGCAACGTCGCGCCGTCGCTCCCCTATACCTGAATGCATAATGCATCAGACGCGGCAGAGCGCCAGTCATGCGACTTATGTATTCGGGCTTTTACTTTTACTGGTTCTACAAGAAACATTAATGGTCTTCTTCACTGAACTTTATTTGTTCTAAACTATAACAACTGAACTCATATGTCAACTTCTTAAATTTCTTGGATTTCCAATACACGAAATTATATAACATTTACTGGTGTTGACTTGACATGACAACATTGCGAGCAACATCCTTGCTTATTTTGTCATTATAAACACACCGTCCCGCCAGCCATTGGTGTCAGACAACAGCCGCTGGGGTGCTTGTTCATCATCGTTCTCAAGATTCAGTGGCAAATGTACAGGGAAATTTTATGATGTGTGACATATGTTGGATAGGTGCGTAGAATTGTCGCTCAGAATATCCTGATCATCTTCGGAAACATTTTTGTAGAGCATAAAAAATAAGGGTTAGGGGTTGCAGGCGGTTGGAGGAGGGTATATCTCAATCTTTTGACGTTATATATATTTATACGACTCGAAGCCCAGTAAATCTACGCACCTATTAGGCATATTTCACTCATCTTATCTACATGTCCCTTGAAACCCTTGAAATGGATGTCAATACGTGCGGCTTAATCTCCCGATGGACAAGCGTCATCGACGGTGGTCGTACGTCACAGTCGGCAATCGCTTCCGCACTGCTGTGTACACTGTGCGTGGTGAAGGCCAATATTGTCATTCATGCGGGAACTCTACGTGTCTTTCACTAGGAACCCCGAATACTTACCCTATCCTACTCCACTTCTTCCTACCTTCGCGAATTAGTACCAGATGTGCGATGCACAAACAGCCGATTGTGCCCCATCGGGGGTAACAATGAAAGTTAAACGCGATTAAGCCCGGCCTCAACTAGGTCTCCATTCAGAGTTTTGTAAGGGCGCTCCCAAAAACCTACAAGTACAGATCGTATCTCTACGCTCGTATTGCCGATAGTGCTGTGGTTTGTTTTGTGTTCATTAAATCCTTTACGTCCACCTATACTGGATGTAATGAGCTAAGCGGGGCTGTTTTTGATGTTTGGCCGAGATATGGGCCTGGATTAGCACGGCTTTGTGCTGCTACATGGGTTGTTGCGGAAAATATGTCCACTCGTATTCGACTGTGGGTCTAATGAATGGTACTCGATAAGCCAGGCGATTGCAGGGTTTCATTTGGACGTTTAGTCGGGATTATCTTCGATTACAATAGGCATAATGGTAACGCACAGGAACTGTATTTCGAACAAATGAATCTGTTTATTGGGATTCAATTTTTATATAAAATGGAGAGAACTTTCGGCTTTCTTTGTCCGGTTCAAATGTAACATATAAAGTGTTATGGGGGTTCAGCCGCCAGCTAGTTTACGATTTACGCGTATCTATTCATATCTATGATGTGCTAGTAAATAGTACTAGTTATACAATCGCCGTGGGTACTCCCAGGTATGGCGTCAGGGAGTCCAGTTCTATATGAGTTTCGTGGCTCTACGGTGACGAATTTTCAACCTTTAGAATTGTCTGTAGAAATTGTAAACAATGAGAGAAATTACAAAGTTAAGAACTAGTAGATAATTTTACAGCGATCAAATCGGTACTCGGTATTTCAGCTGTCCAAAAAACCTGAAGTCTTACATAAGCCTTAGTCTAGTGTCTAGTCAGACCTTTAATCTCTGAACTAACCTGCTGGAGGTCCCTTGGTGGTGTTAACCAGTCCTCGAATGGTAAAATGTAGCAATGTAGCAGAAAGACACAAAAGCAGAACAACGTTAAACTTTCAAGCGATGCTAGGTTCAATGTAGCAGGTTAGATTATGAGGTTTCAGAATGGGGTTCTGGTCAAATCCCGTTCTCAGTTATGTTCGAAGACGAAGAAGAAAAATACAAGAAGTAGAAAAAGTTGAAGGAAAGAAGAAGGCCTGTGAACAAAAGTCAAGCATAAGCTACATGCACTACAAAGCAATTAATTAGGCACTAACCTGAGTGCTTCAAGCATCTTAGTCATCCCACAATACTAGTGGTTCGAACGCCTACAGCAATGGAAATTGGGAGGATTTCCCTTTTATTTAGTCCTTTTTCGGAACCAAATCCGCACTTACGAAACAAATCCTCTGATCGATACCGAAAAATGGCGATATTTTTTCCTTACCTACGATTTTCACTTTTAACAGTAACAGTTGACTTGACACTTGTCGACAAAATTCAATGCTATAAAGGTTATAAAATTATGAACAATGACTAGTTTTGCTTCAGGGGCACTAATTTATAAAAGGGGACAAGTAATTTGACACAATAGTGTGAGTGAAGTACCTGCTACTTATTTTAGTTTTCATTCAGGTTCACTAGGGAAGGATCACCAGGTGAAATTCAAAATGCACTGTACAGTATCGACAACTAAATCAATAAACACTGGAAAGGATATACAGCATATTATTTCTAACTACAATATCTTAAACCTAGATGGAAATCATAGAAACAGAGCTGCAGGTGCATAAAACATTTATAAAATAGTGGTTTGCGAAAGAAGTTCATCTATATCAGCAGATTTATTAGATTAGTTGTCCCTGTTATGTCTTGAGATAACGGACACAGGTAACAGTACAAACCTTTCTTTTCTAGGAAACGTTTCTCTTTAGAAAAAAAATAACGTGTGTTTATATGTTTCTTTTATAAGGCTTGCATATGTACAATTTCTGGCTGCACTACAAGTAATCAATTTTGAACTTGTAACAAAAGTTACATTTAATCAACCAGAGAAAAAAACAAAAACAAAATTGTTGGAGGGGTTATACTTATGTTCTCCGGTAAATGTACCGGGTAATTCAAATACGACCGTCACTATTGGGATCTCGGAAACGGTAAGAGATACGAAGTCACTTAAACGGGGGCAAAGTTGCGTATTTCGGTAACTAACAAAATGCCACTTAGAAAGTTTCAGATTCCAAAGTACTTCCTTAGAGAGACAAAAAAAAAATGGAATTTTCCCAAAATCATTTTAATCTAAAATAAACTACATATTAGCATTTTCAATTTTTCTCCTTTACAAGATGGCATAATTGGAAGTTCAATATGACGTTTCTTCTCTTGTCCTCCAGCATCAACGTTATTTTTTGTCATGGGCGACAGAAAAACGGAAGTTCCTAGGTAGGTCTTGTAATTATCAGAGAAGAGTCAGGCTTTGCCTGGAAAATAACGAACAACATTTCAAACATCTGCTATGATTTGTCTTTGCTTATTTATGCTTATTGGTATTACCATCAATAAAATGTTCATTTTATGTTCAGGTTTTACCATACCTATTTATTTCCCTATAATTTTCATCCATCAGCAAATTCATGGCCAACTAAGGAAATGCATCACTGAATTCAGCACTGAAAAATTCATTTAAATATACACAATTCCAATACAACGTCCATTCGAAAAAAAAATTTGGTGATGGAAGCAGAAAGAAGACACCTCCAATTGAAAATTTGACTACGCCATCTTGTAAAAGAGAATAAGTAGCAACATGCAATTGCATGCATATTTTGAAATCCCATCTCAAATAAAGTCAGGTAAAGTATAAAAATTATTTTCGGATAAATCTGGTTTGCCGACCGAATGATCTTCAGATAATTTCAAAGCCTACCTAGGCCATTTTTGGAATCAGAATTAAAATCTCTATCTATTTGTGCAAACATTCAATATGGTGTCATAATAAAAAATAAAGTTGATGTTTTTATTTTATTTTGAAATGCTACTACAAATGATGTCAGGAAAACATAAAAACGATTTTGTGAAAATTCGTTTTTTTCGTTCTCTCTCCAAACGTAACTTTGAATTTCGAAACTTTCTGAGCGCCATTTTCTTAGTTACCTGAGTAGGCAATTTTGACCCCATTTAAGCGACTTTGTATTTTTTACAGTTTCTGCGATATCAATGGTGAGGGTCAAATTTGAAACAAGTCTAAAAAATACTGGGCACCGCGGCGGCTATGAGGAGCTTAAAGACACTATGGCCTGGCACTCTGAACTCCTGCATGTAGAGTGCTGTCATCAGCAAGGCTGTGAGTCGGACTGATCGTACACGAAGAGAGGTCGATGATATGTAGTAGGAACAATGTCGGAGCCGAAACCGATCCCTGAGGAACACCCGTGTTGACATTGTGGGAAGAAGAGGGGAACCCGTCAATTACGGGGGACATCTTACGGCCAAAGTCAACAACCCAGCCGCAAAGCTTCTCTGGAAGTCGATAGGATGGAAGTTTGTATAAGAACGCAGCATGTCACAGCTGATCGGAAGCCTTTGTGATATCAAGAGCAGCGACATGATCCTCACCATATGACTAGATGAGTATACTCTATAGCTAGGAGTTCCCCGTCGATCGCTGGTGGCGCAAAACATACTGCATGTCGCTAAAGCCGTGGTGTTCAAATTACTCCAGAAGCTTCCGGTTTATGCACCCCTTAGTCACCTTACTTATAACAGAAAGCAAACATATCTGTCGCTACTACTTTTTAAGGCAGAAGGCATATTATATGTAGTCTCCTAGCAGTCAGTTCAGTGTTTCTATTTTACCCAAGACCAATGTTTATTTAGTACATACACTTTCTAGTAATATAATTCCATTGATTAAACGATTAACGTATTATACGTGAAGACTGTCCACCCTTATTCATTATGTCACAGTCATTGTCTTCTCTCAATGAATAGCAATGTACTTTGAAAAGGTTAGTGTCTCATAGATGGCGATGTAGCCAACTATATGCTCATATAGGATGTCCCAATATTCCGTGGACATAGAAGTTCCGAAGTTTCAAACTCAAAATAGGACGATTGAAGATGGTTCACCTATATGCAAAGTGCACCGTTTGTCCGTTAGAGGGCGTCAGTTTTCTTTTTAAAAAACATTTTTTTAAGATATTTTGAGAACCTATAGTCTGATTTGAATGAAATTTGTAGCACATATGTTTTGCTAAACGTTCTAATATCTGACTTAAACGAAAAACTCAAAACTGTTCAAGAAGAGTGAAAACTACTAATTATAGCAGAAATATTTGACAACTTTCCCGACAGCTCTAATTTTTTATTTAGCAGATCTTTTTATTTATTTCATCTTTTGTCTTCTATAAAAACAGATCATCTTGGTTAGTTTTGGAGAAAAAAATGAGTTGCAGCTAATTCTAATTCTTTAAGCGAAATATACAAGTATGAAATTACTTACTACAATTATATTTAATACAGGCAATAGTGAGAATTTTTCATGTGTTCAATATAACCACCATTTCCGTTCCTGCACAAAAAATGTTAACACGATTTAATTTTTTAAAAACCAACCCCGAAAATTTGTTTCCGCGAAAACTATGCGAGACGGTAAATTTTTATACGAGATAAAAGTAGAGTAAATAAAAGGAAATTTTAAATAAAAACGAGTTGTTGGGAGAGTTGCGAAAAAATTCAGCTATAATAATTTATGTAGGTGTGGGGGTAGTTTTCACCTTTCTCGAACCTTTTCTGTTTTTTTCGTGAAAGTCAAATATTAGCAAAACACATGTATTTCAAAATTCATTCAAATCGGACTATAGGTTCCAAAAATATCTGAAAAAAGTATGTTTTAAATAGAAAACCTTGACGCCCTCTAACAGACAGACAAAGCACCTTTGCATAGAGGTAAATCAGGTCCAATCTACTTATTTTGAGTCTGAAAGTGGGCGGTACTTATTTTTAAAATATTTAGCATAGATATAGGTAACGGGGCTCCGAAAATCTCGAGGACCATCTGCCGATGGTCGTCGGCGCTACTTTAGAAAAGAAAAGGGCCTGTGTAAATTTGCATAATCGCAGAATCGGGTTTTAATTGGCGATCCTGCCTTTAAATCTTTCCCTATTTTGGTACTGAGCAAGTGGTCATTCAGTATTGTACTACCCTTGTTACTGTTTACCGTTAACGTGTTGTTGTAATGTGGTCATGCACTCTTGATGATGTGATTGTTCTTGAGTACTTTTTTACCAAGGTTGATAAGAACGGACCATAAGAGAAATAAACATGGCGTTTCAAGGAAGTTGGATTTGAATGCTCGCAGAAAAAAGGGTAGATTTAAATTGTAAGTTCGAAAATAAACGATAGGATAGGATTATTTTTAGCTTTTATTTGAGTAAAAAAATATAATTCCTAGGTAGTACTATAATTACATTTTCTATGACTCTATGATGTTGTTTTAATGGTGTGCACTTTTGCGGATCCTACCACAGCCTCTATAGTCGCATATGTGCAGCGAGAATCTTCTTCAGCTGGCCGTTGAACTTTAGCATTTTTTTCTGGAGTCACAATAGAACATGGCCTACCACTACGTTCGTCATCGGCCAATGAAACACGCCCCCTTTTAAATTTAGCATACCACAGAAACACACTTGCCCGGGATGGAGCTTCATTACCAAATGCCTGTTGTAACCGTTCGATACATTGGTGGGGTTAAACCGACTTTAAAGTCATAGTAAATCATAGCGCGATAACTCTGTCTAGACAACCCCATGTTTGCAAGGTGCTTGCAAATGAACTGAATGCGGTGACTTACTAATAAAGGACTGCTCTTTCTAATAGTGTACTGTTGCCGGTTTTAACTATTATAGGTAATGCGCATCTCAAAATATGCAGCGTGCTCCTAGTACTATGCATCTGCTAGACATAGTGAGTGAAACGTCCCTGCATCTGCCATTAAAACAGAAATATGTTTATCTAGTTTGGTATATAGAAGTAGAAGGTTCATCGTGAACTTACTAATTCACTATTAGATTCCGCCTTTTGAAACGACTTGACTAATCACATTTCTTTGAAAACTCCAATGAAGGTGTAATAAGTATAGAGTCAATCTATTTGATGCCATTTTTTATGTGTTCACATTGTATCCCTATCTTATACCATGTACCAGATGACAACTGTAATCACAATACACAAGTTGACTTCTGCATCTCCTATGCAACGCTATCATCAGTTCACAACGATTGTTAGCTACTAACATGCTTAATAAAAAATCAAACGGATCAAGTTAGTCAAACAGACTCATTCCAATAAAATTTGTATATCAACCATGATTTTTTTGTACAATTTTGAGGCCCTTCATCATTTTGCTCCTTGAGAAAATATGCTCTCCTTCGCCCTTCAACAAGTTTTCTAGGCAGTTACGCTTTTACAAAAGTTATCTCTAGTAGACAGATGGATTTCCCCCTTCCCCTGAGAAAAATTCATGTGGGGGCATATGATCGAAACTATACATAAGGCGTGGATGACGATCGGTTCACAGTCAGTCAAGCAGCGGAGGCTATTACACTTATACATCGACAAGTCCGCGAAGCATAAATATGATCGACTCGCGAGGGTCGAAAATAAATACTTATCCACCATTTCAAGTTTTAAGGATAAATGCACAGGGAAATCTATGATAAGTGAACACGCCACACCCCAATTTTCCACTCGTTAATTTTTTTCGAAAATTATCAGGATCCTCTGAAATGTCAAAACGAACTTTTTGCGATTTTTATTTTTTTACTTTGTTGCCCCTAGGCTCCACCGTCCCTTAATAATTTTCAAAAATTATAACATGGCATAGTACTAACCTTTTCTGAAAATTTCATCCAAATGCGACCGATACTTTCCAAGTTATAGAGAGGTCAATGACTAGCGGACGGACAGACAGCCCGACAGATATTGGTGACATGGTTTTTCGTACATGTCATATAACACCCAAAAATAAATATATCATTTTCGAAATTTTTCGCGATTATAGTACCTGCGTGTCAGAGGCGTAGGAAGTTAAAATGATTTTGGAAAAAGTATACATTGTTTGGTTTTTCATTTCAGTCTGTAATGACATCTGGGTAATGGCGACTTCTCAGGTTATTTATTAATGAAGAATCAATATTTTTACATGTTCACTATTGTATACCTAAATGGGCTATTTATCCTATTGGCGCCGTCTCTGGTGGTTAAATGAACTCTGAAATACAAATTTCTAGCCATATAATAGCTTTTAAAAATTATATCCCTTGCAACAAGAGCCAATTTTATTGCGTAAATCATCTACTGCTGTTTTAGGAGGTCTATAAAGCAGCAGAGACTTGGAATGAAAACTTGCAAAGCACATAAACTGTTTTAATATACAAAAACTCGAGGCACTGCTAGAAACAGTAAAAGCTATTCATTGCAGACTATGAAAGTCAACATAGGCAGTAAAAGGAGAGGATTCTTTATGGTTATATTGCAGTTTCTCAGTGAAAGTTAAATATTTTACAGCCAGATATACTGTAAGATTTGATACGGGTGTAGCCTGTTATTCCGCATTTGGTTTCGGTTTAACGCAGTCTCTGAAAAATGGCAGTAAAGAAACAGATTATATGCTTCTAAAATGCGTTGCTAATGTACTGTATAAATATACGTTGCTGTATATTGTACATCATACATCTTTGTTTGTACCCATACATCGTTTCTTTTATACAGACTGTTCAAGAAATTCAAGACTACCCCCTCTAATCAGAAAATACCACACAAACAATAAACTGGAAGACATAGAAGTTGCAGAGTTTTGGAAGAACAATTCAAAAGCGAGCTTGACCATGCTCTTAAAAATGTCCTTCAATGTCACTTAGAGGTCAACTGGAAAAATTGAAGGAGATCTGCACCATTGAACCCGCGGATGGGAAGATAAAAAAATTAAATTTGCAAATGACCGCGGATGGGAAGATAAAAAAATTAAGTTTGCAAATGACCTTCACCATAATCTTGACCATAGGCTTCAAACTGGAAATTTTACAATAAAGAATAGTATGTATTTCACAGATAGAAGGAAAGGGAAATATTTCGTTTGGAAATGACCTTGACTTCGAAGGTCGTTTGGCTGAAAGTTTTTGGCATCATTCATCTAAAGAGCGAAAAACTACGTTCTGAAATGACCTTGATTATGACCTCAAAGTACGTTCAAGGCGAGCTTCAATGTCGAAGTCACATAGAAACGCAAACTTTTCCCTCCAGTCAACCTGTGGACCATAAATTACCTGACCTCTAGGTGACATTGAAAGTCATTTTCAAGGTTATAGTCAAGGTCGCCATTAGATTGCTTCTTAAAACCCTACAACTTTTCGTCTTGACCATTTTTTTGTTTGAAAGTAGTCTCTGTACCCTTAAATACAAAGCTTAACTAATCGTAAGTTAAAGCTTCCTTGCTGTGAACATGTCATGTCTGCCTGGTTTCTTGGAAGTTACAGGAAGATCATATCAAAACAAGCGTCGTTTCTCCGTCTAAGTCCTCTGATTGCCAAATATTAATTTGAATGTCTTTTCTGTAGGCATAAGGACCAAATGGGGTAGGGTAAACCTCTGAGTTTCTTCTAAAAGTCAGTGAAATGGGGAAGTCTTGAAATTTCAGATCGAACTAAGTATTTCTCCTGTGAAAAAGTTTACTTGTCTGGCAGCTCTCCTGTCACTCGGATGTTGAAGCTGAAGCTTGACGAGTCTAACTAGTAGGCCTATAATCGGCGGCATCTTGGAGAAGGGTCAAATCCCATTTTCATATCATAGAATAGCACGAAATGTCCAAAACCGTATATTCTTAAAATAGACATTATATCCGAATGACATGAAGACTGAATGTGACTTAAAAATCCATGAATATTTTACAAATTGAGCATAATATGTGAGCTCATTCGAGTGCTTTTGTGTATGCAATTAGACCAATTCAGCGTGTTGATGCAATTCTGAAGTACTAATTACTTGAACAATTTGATTTGTTTACCACGTTCAAATTACATGAACAATAACGGTGTTAGTAGCTGCGTGGGCGTATGGTCATAAGCGTACATACAAAAAATATCTTAAACAACGGTCTAAAACGTACTTCATTATTGTGTAGCTGTATGAAAAATATGTTAGCGAATTAAAAGGATTACTGGGGAAAAAAGCTCCAGACTTAATTCATTCTGTTGTGCTGAAGAGATGTGCATCGGAGCTTCCTACAGTTCTTTCGCCTCTCTTCCAGCTATCGTACTTTTCCAGAACATGATCTTAGACCGACCATCACAACTACATACTTATAACGTCGCTTTCTGTTATAAGTAAGGTGATAGGAAGGTGCATAAGTCAGGAGTTTTTGAAGTATTTTGAACACCACGGCTTTATCTTGATCAGCTTTACATGCGATGCAAACTTTTATCCTATGGAGCTCCAGAAAATTTTTACAGATGGTTGGTAAGGGACTTCTTCTCTGGCTGCAAGATATCCACTAATCAGCAATATGTATTTTGCAGAAATTCCAATCTGACATAGCAACTCGGAATTTGACATAATGAATTGTAATATGACAATTACAGTTACGTAATAAGATTACCGGCCTGGGAAACCAATCAACTATCTGCTTTTCCTTGTGGTCATAGTTCATTCCGTTCGGAGGATTGCTGTTCGACTGAGCAATCGTATTCATTTCAATAACAACTTGGACTACTCCCATGGCTTTGAAAGAAAACATCATCACTAATTTCCTAAAGCAAACCTTCTCGATTCATATTACTTGATGGTACTTCTCCCCGTAACATCTTCATTTAGATGTATCTTCGAAGCATCTCGGACTACTCCCATGCTTTTGGAGCCGTAATAATATTTCATTTGCTTAGCACTTAGCAGCCAACTGTGAAAAGGAAAACAGTTGACAAACAGTATTTACAGCGGCTTACGAATCCAGTAGTCCGTTGAATAATGGCCCCTATCAACTGGTGTTGTTTTTTCTAAGTAGACGAAAAAGGCAAATATGAGGATGTTTGTAAACATTGTGGCACCTTCGGGATTACTGTCGTTACAACACTGTAAATGCACTGTATCACATCCTAAGAATCTTCTCCACCCATTTCTCTATCTTTCATAGTATCATTGCTATAGAATTATAATCCATCCGTACATGGCGTCCTGAACCTTTTTTCAGAAACAACTACGTTTCTAATAACTAGGCTAATGTGCGGTGAAACAGCGAAAAAGGAAAAAAAAGTGATCAAAAGTACTTACTCACTGTTCATCGAAAATAAACTTCAGGTACATCTCTGTCACTTGTAAGTATTGCTCAACGTTGTCTGCGATAGATTCAAATACATGCATGTGCTCGACATAGCCAGCATCCGTGTGGGCTTTTACACACAGTTTGTCAACCATGTTCACCTCAGTTTTATACACTAAACATTTCATTTCTTCTCAAAAGAAATCACGAAGGATCTTGAAAAACGATCTGCATGCACTCGTGAAGTCTCGATAGCATTCCGAAGTCACTCATCGTAAATTAAAGTAATATGGACAACCCCAATATTGCTGTATGAGTATGCCACTATTGTTTTTTTAGAACCGATGTGTAAAGGTTTTGTTTAGCTAATTTTAGGACTTTGGTGTATATATTACTAGAAAAAACTGCTCATTGTTCCGAGATCTATACGCCATGTAAGGAAAATTCCTGAATTTGTATATACAAATGTTAATGTCTGTCCAGTCTGTCAGCATCACGTCTGAATCAGAATAAAGAGAAACGTAAAAATTTCTATACTTACCAATTTAAACCCGAAGAAGGTTGTAGGCATGGTTTTAACTGCTAGAATATACAGGGTGTTCAAAAAGTATGAATAGATCAAAATACCTCAAAAATACGCTTCCTAGAGTAGAACGAAGTTGCAAGATTGGAAAAGGTTCATCTGATAGTGATCTTGAACGTGACCTTGACTATGAACCTCAGGCTCATTTGAAGGTCAGATGTGGTTAACTGGATCCCCTGTTTTTGACACCGGAAATAACAAGGACAAGAAACTTTATGTTCAGGTGTATCCTTGCCAATTAACCTGACCACGACCTGCAAGGTCGTTTCAAGACGAGTTAAATTTTCAAGCAAACTCTTACTTTTTGTCGAGGATATAAAAAGACGAAGCATTGTGTAGTGTGGTACGAACACACTATATAAATGTTGCTATTGTAAGCTATTAGCAAATGTTAGGTATTGCAAATAATATACTGAGTGACCAAGACAGGTAAACACCTACGTATGTTTATCCGGTTTTAATAATTTTTGCCACATATGTTCAGTGTCCCTTACTTGTATAACGATTAAATTTTCAGCTTGATTCGTCACCTGACTGCAGAAGCTGGTTCAATAATGTGTGGAGGATCCACGATTTCCTATACGCTCATTGACACGCCTGGGCATCGTGCTGATAAGGTGGTCGATATCCCATTCCAGGCTACTGCAGCTTCGTGAGTAAGAGCTGCTAAAGTCTGTGGAGGGTGTTGCAAATTCAAGAGCCTGCGACCTATCATGTACCAGACATGTTCAATTGGACAGAGGTCAGGCGATCGTGGAGGTCTTAACAGAAAAACCTGACAATTGTATCACTTGCTGTTCATGGCAAAATAAATCGATATGTAAAAAATTCTTGAATTCTAATAAACATACGTAGGGCTTTAGCTTTTTTTGTCTCTGAGTATATATGTCGCCGGAAATGCTACGGTAAGCAGAGCAACTACCACGCGAAAATTATTAAATAGATTAAAGTTAACCATAAACGAATTAAGGTCTTTCATTATGGGAGTGCATAAATTTATTACAATTGGATATTATCTATTGTTGCATTAAAATGTTGAATAAAAAATGTTCATTTCCAAAGTAACTATTGCATTACCGAACCGAATGACCTATTATACCATACACTACGCGAGCGGAGCTGCGGGTTTAGTGTAATACTTAATATTGCCTTTAGCATAACCACATTTGTGTTCTAGTGTTTAACGCTTTTCCTTAAAAGCATATTATTTTCTGTGTCTTACGTAAATCCACGAGATTGCACATATAGGGTCTTCCAGAATAAGATCTTAGTCTTTTGGTGGCCTATAGCACACAAAAATGAGGTCAATAATGTCACAAGTACATATTGAAAAATATCCTATGTCACTTCCCTATGAATATACACTTATACAGACCTCTAAAGAACGGCAGTGGAAATTGGTTACACATCTTACATTGTAGACAATTTTTTTGGGGCTTTTTCCACATTGTCTCCAAACGCTCATTCCAAGTTTTTAACAGCAATAAAAGTGATCCTGTAATTTCTTCAAAATATTGAATGTTCAAAACAGAAATGGGTTTTAGGAGCTCAAAGTGAAAATTTGCAGGGCTATTGTGGGTATATGGAGCTGTAAAAGTCATGCTCAACATCAAGCATTCTGTCAATATTTGCAATTTAGCCACAAATCACCCCTTTTCTTTTTTTTTCTCTTAGAGAATCCATTGCAGCTTTTTTTTTTTCATTAAAAATTCGATGTCTCAGTAACAAATGGTCGTATCGAGGTTGTGAAAAAGCAAATTGAAGCTAATAGGTAGGTATGCTAGTGATATCGTGCAAAATGCATTCAAAATCTTTCCTTGTCCTTGGATCTGAATACAGGTAAAAAAAATTGCCCAATAAGGCTGTTTTACTTACTGGGCGAGGAGGCATTGCAATCGCGAAAAATTTCGAAACTGAGTTACGTTTTTTGGATGTTATATGACATAGTCCACGAAACATCATGCCACTTATTTCTGACGGTCTGTCTGTCTGGGAAGTACCAGTCGGATTTTAATGAAATTTTGACACACGATCACTACTATGCCAAGGACGAAAAGGCTTTGTAGTTTTTGAAAATCGGTACAACGGCGGCATATTTTCGAAAAAAAAATTGTAGGGGTTGAAAATTGGGGATTGTAAATGTTACGTTTCTGGGATGAGTCAATGATGTTCTATCATTAAGAAGCTTCTGATCCCAGTAACAAAGGGAAAATTCAATGATAAAAATCTGATGTCTAATTTGCTCGTAATTCGACACAACTTGCAATCGTTGGCGTTGGGTGAGTGGTGCATCGTCGTAGAGGCCACTGCCGACTGTGACAAGCGCAAGTGACTTCAACTGGTGTACTGCGGCGATGTCGACACAGACAGACCGCTACACCGCCACATGGGAATATTTATATATTAATTCTATATCTACATATACTATAAATCTTTTTCAGGATTTTATGGCTCTCAAATGTACACGCCATTTTGACTAACTTTTAATTTGTGTTACTCAGTGTATTCTTTGAATATTTCGTCAAGCAGAATGACTCAGTACTTATTACGCATTGACATACAGCAGACCCGGACTGACAAACCGACAGAAATGAGAAACACGAGCTCGTGTGAAGCAGATATCTTTGAGCAACAGAAGTCTCGGAAATTGATTCAGTGGCGGCGGAACTACAGACAAAAAAATTAAAACCTCGAGAACATAGTATTACAAGAGATTCCTGCTTACTTTCAGACATTGCTTGTAGGTTTTGAATATTATAGGTTGCAATCTGTATGCGGTAAATGTAAATGGTTGCATAGTTGGCGTCAGTGAAAGATCTTCTATTATTAAGAAGCTGCTGCTCTCATTGATACGATGCACCTATTCGCAGGCATAATAGTAGATCTGTGATGGAAACAGAAATATGATAGATTTACTTTATTTATATAATTTGATATGCAAAGGTCGAAGATTCATCGTACCTAAGTGAACCTCACGATTGGAGTCCGCCTTCTGAAACGACATGACTCATCCCTTTTTTCTGAAACACCTAATGAATGCGTAGGAACTAATCTACTTGACGCCATTTTTTTAAGGAAATACAGCATTTCAAAAGATTGATTCCTTAAATTTTTCCATTAGCCCATCCGACTTCAAACCTTCTATACTAAAAGACTCACACTATGGACACCCTGTAAGCATACGATTTTTCCTAATCTCTAACCTATCTTTCACGCTTTCCAAAAGCATCGCCGTCCTTTGAATGCCACAAACGTGACACTTCACCGAATCCTCTACTTAGGTAATTCAGCTAGATCAAATTTAAGTCAATAACAAACTACAAAAGGGCCCATTTTCTGAGTTAAAATTTCTAAAGGACCTAAGGAGGTATTTACATGAATTTAAATAATCCTTCTTGTAATTCCGGAAACATTCAAAGGCCGCTGGGTACGATTTTTGTGAAAAGAATGTTGTTAGGGTTAGGGTAATAGATCTTCCAGTTGACATGGAGATAATTGTTAACCAACACAAAGGATTTCAAAGGAACCAGAAGTATAAGAGGGATTATCATTATCGTTTGTGCAATTGTTACGCAAGGTTTGCTTTTATTACTGTGAGCATTTTCACTCGAAAAGGGTATTTTCGGTCCTTTGGTCGTTTCCGGCGAAAAAGTTATCTCTGGGTCATTCTAATGTAGGGTGCAAACTTTTTTCGGTAATAATGCGGTGAGGCTTACTACGATACTGGCATTCTAAATGAGTAAATTGGTTTCCATAGACACCACCATGTGAGGCCCCAACTACACAAACCTAATCACCAGGGCGGCGCGGCTTAAAGGAACCTTGGTAATCCGATTTTTGAACTGCCTAGGATTAGTAGAAGTGGGAAAAGCCTCCTCAGGTAGATCGTTCCAGAATCGTGATAACCTAGAGACAAGAGAGTGGTAATATCGGTCAATTCTGGACGAAATTCAACACGGTGAGGATGAGAGGCCGAAGTCAGGCGAATCTGCTTGGCAGACACATCGCGCGGCGGCGGAGGGCTCTGAGGAGCAAAGCCCGTTGGCGTAGCGGTAGAAGAGAGCTAGAGAGCATCGAGCATGGATAATGTAGTGGGGGTGGCAGCACCCCTAATATGTGAGCAGTACGCGAGGATAGGTCTTATCTGGGTCGTATACAGAGTGAGAAGGTTCTGTAGAGAAAGGTAGTTCTTAACTCTAAACAGCTAGCCTAGGTTTTTCCCAGCATCTGCCGCTATTGACGAGATATATTCATGTCAGGCCAAGTGCTCGGCAATCTTAACTCTGACTAGCCGAAATAAATAGCTCTTTAGTAGAACTCGACCATCTATTGAAACCGGATGAGCGCTAGCGCGTTTCTTGTTAGTCTAAGTAGAGTATTATGTTTTGTAAGCATTAACCTATGTCACATTGTTGTGCCCCCAAGCAGTGATAACCTCCAAATTTCTCGTCATAAATAAAGTCGCAGCTAGTCTTCTTTTGTCCTATTCACCGGCAGAGGTCGGCTTACCGTTCTGAACTCCTGCATGTAGAGTGCTGTCATTAGCAAAAATGTGGATCCGATAGATAGAACTTGAAAGGTGGGTTTAGAATTTTAGTGAAATTTTTACACAAGGTCACTGTGCCTAGGACGAGAAGCCTTTACAGATTTCGAAAATCAGTCCAGGTGCTTCATGATCATTTCCAGAAAAAAAAATGGGGGTTGGGAGATGTAGGGGATGAGTGACAGAATATCCTAATTTTTTGGCGTCAGTATATTTATATGCATCCAATATTTGCATTTAAAACTTGAAATGATAGAGAGGTATTTTCAACACCCACGTCTCTGCATATACCTGCGTCGCGGTATGACTGATGGCGGTTTAGTCATAGCAACGTTGCCAGATGGTCAGTATTATCGGCAGGCCAGGAGGGAGGTTTCTAGATCACAACGTTGTCAAATGGGATGGAACTATGGACAAATTGTATGAACCTATTTCACTGATTTGATATACTTAATTTTTTTTATACATGTTTGTAGCTAGGTTTTTTCTCAGAGGCTAAATTGTGCGCATGTACTTTTTTGAACAGTCTATCTGCAGGAATATTCTTAATACTTTTCGCCTGACTGTTTCGTGGTTTGTTCAGAGATGACTGAAAACAATGTTATGCATTTTTTCTTCAATCGCAACTTACTAACGAATAATAGTACAAGTCTAAAATTGTATGTGAATATTCCACTTTCATGGAAGAATGAAGCGGGTGATTAAATATGTTTTCTCTTGAAAAAATCTGTTCCTTTTTCGAAAACTCAATTTGGTGCTACATTTAGCAACCTCATTAGGTTTCAAGAAAATCGGAGATTTTTAAAAGTAAAAGGGTGATAAGAACAAAAGTAAGCACCAGTTCCATTCGTCCGTAAAAGTGGAATAATCACATACAATGTTATAAACTGTTAATAGTTGTTAAGAAGTTATGATTTGAGAAAAAATGTACAATAAAATGCATAAAAATGCATTTTTTGACATAAAAAATTGAAAGCATTGTTTTTTGTCACCTCTATACACACCGTGAAATAATCAAATGAAAAGGATTTAGAATACTGCTGTAAACAGGTGGTTGAAAAAAAAAACAGGTGACAAGAAAATTGAGAAACTGACAAAAATGAGGTTTGGTATAGCTTTAGACGTCTGTATATCAGGTGGACAAAAAGCTTTATATCCTGTGCAATTAGTAACCTATGATGCTATGTGAACATCTATCCATTTCCAAACTCTTGCACCGGAAATAAAAATGCAAATTTATATGACTCCATTCAAACTCACTAATAAGTTAATATATCCATACATCCCTCTCGACCAAAACTAGGGATGAATAGCAGTTCCCAAAAATCATCGGTGCATTCACAATGACCCCCATCCAATACAATAACATCCATAGATCCAGAATGCAACACCCGAAAGATATAAGTGGCACTATTGTAGGAAAACATGCACTGCTATTAATATTTCTATTGAAAAAATCCATTTTTTCACACACGTCCATACAAAGGGAAGGATCCCTTCCTATTTAGTTCACAAAAATATTTGGAGCATCGGGCCAGACATCCTCCTGCGAATGAGCCTTGTTTGGCGATCTTTGTTGCTTGCCCAGAGGGTGGAAAAAGCTTTGTGCGCAATGGGAACTTGCACGTAATCAACCGAGGATATTTATGATTTATTTAATAGCAAATATACAGGATATGGGTTGGTATGAAAAAAAGGACAAGGGACATCCTACTTTATCGAATATAAGGAGCTATCAAAGGGCTTGTACACATCTGTGGATATGGAACCGAACATATACCTATGCTCACATAATTGGATACTGGGATGTTTGAAAGGCTTGGAGCAATAGGATACCCAAGCTCTTCATTTGTGAGAGACGTAAAGTGTCCTCTACCTAGCGTCTAGAATGGATGCTGGAATTTGTTAGATATTCCTCAAGAAAGTAGGTATTCTAAGAATTATGTTAAAAACCGAAACTTTATACCTCTAAAGGATTACACGGAGATGCTCAGATGCATGACATATTTCTTACACTCTCTATATATCATATTATAAATTGGTAAACAACATAAAAAAAACTATACGTAATCATTATACAAGGTATAAAATTCGTGATATAATAGTTCTTCAGAGACATACATATATATCTATAATACAGCGGTAATATCTCTACTTAACGCCAAAGCCTAATGAAAGTTCACCTAAAGATTTGAAACATTTACAATGAAGTCTATTTAGAAAATTGTTAGAAAAAACAAAAACGCAGAGGTCAAAAGAACCAAATAAATTCTACGACTTTTTCTGTAGGTACTGTTGCTAATAAACTGTTGCAAAACTTGAATGAAGATGAGCTACATCCAGAAATAAATATACTACCACCAACTTCAACTTCAAAAAAGTGTCATTTAGTGATGTCGGAGATGCCTGAAGATGACTTTAAATACAAAACTCCAAAGATATCTATTTTGTGAACACCCTTTTAACAAAAAAAAAAATAAATACGTATTTGCATTCAGTATAGCATATTTCCGGACCGCTTAAAACGGAAAGTTGTAAGATTGGTTTTCAAAAACGATACTGGCGATATCGCAAACTATCGCTCAATATCATTACTTCCTGTTCTCAAAAAAATTTATGAAAAATGCTTAGCAAAACAAATCTTCTTACATTTTCAAATCAATAACATGTTCCATTCAAACCAGTTTGGATTTCGACGTCGAAGAAACACAACCTTTTGTTGTTGCAGTTTTGAACTTGGTCGATAACACAGTTGACTATGAAGAATGCTTGCAGACCATATTCTGGGATTTAAACAAGGCAACTTCGAAACCGCTTCTTGCAGACTAATCGATTCATATTTAAGCATTGTAAACCATTAGTAAAAATTGAGAATAAGGAATCAGATGAAAAATATATTAAACACGGTGCACCCCAGGGTTCAGTGCTGGGGCCGATTGTATTTCTGATAAACTTCAATGATTTGCCGAACCACAAAGATGAAAGCTATATACTATTCGCTGATGATACTACAATCTGTTAGATCTAAAAGTTTTTCTGAGCTTCCTGGGAAGGCTGGGATCCCACAGTCGACAGCCAAAAACTGGCTTGATGCAAATAAGCTGACCCTGAATGAAAACAAGACAGTAAATATGAAATTTTCATTAAAAGGTCTAGAATCACAATATACATAAGATATTTCTGGGTATAGGTGTACACATAGACAAGACATTGAAATGTTACATGCATATTGACGAAATAGCAAGAAATGTAGGAAAAAACATTTATTTACTTAGAAGCTTATCATACTCGTATGAGTTGGATACAATGAATTTTAGTCTACGCCACTCTCAGTAATCATCATATGGTATCATAGTTTGGTGTCAGGATGAAGACTGGCCTCGACTCTCTTTTCAAAGGCGGGCAATTAGGATATTGTATTCACTTACATTACCTTCAATATTTATGGGCACTTGTGAACGTATCTCACGTAGCAACTATGTGATACAAGGACTGCTCGAAGCTTAAATATTCCTTTTGTGAGATTATGAAAAAGTCAGAAAATTTAAAAAATCACAGCACCTAAATACTACAATAAATTACCACTTCAAATCAGATACCTAAATTTCAATGTCTTTAAACAGGCAATAAGAAGTTCCTTTGCTCGAAATACTTTTTATTCATAGAGTTCTTGGATTTTAACTTTTAATATGTACTTTAATATGTTTCTTATATCCACATTTTAATTGTGTCGTGTCACATAATTCCTATATACATCATATACATATATGCTATCTGCATTCGACTACTACTATTAGAATTTGATTTTCTATGTATGATAAAAAATTTGTTACAGAGTG
The DNA here is from genome assembly GCA_963669975.1 of Acanthoscelides obtectus. NCBI lineage: Eukaryota > Metazoa > Arthropoda > Insecta > Coleoptera > Chrysomelidae > Acanthoscelides > Acanthoscelides obtectus. The sequence continues at coordinate 911,354 of CAVLJG010000565.1, read as the reverse complement.
ATGTGTCTAAGTACTGTATGTACAAGCCAATTAAATATTGTATACCAAAGACTCTAATTCATAAGTTCATACTTGCGAAAATCAAGTAAATTGATAACGCACTGTGACTTGCTTCACTTTTTTTGATTTCTATTCTACAGTTACAGCTTGAAATTATTGGTCCATGCACAGGCAATGCCTCCTATGGACCTGTTTTTTGTTTTAAATTTATTTACTAACTTTCTATGTAAGTTGAGTGAATGAATATTATCATAGTAAATAGAAAATGGCTGCGACCAAATCTCATAGATAACGCTGCGATATCTCGTTTTATCACATATAATTTTTTGGGCTCGAAATTATACCATTAGCTTTGCTATCTTCAGCTCACCTGTCGCTCAAATTGCCCACAACTCTTCCCCCAACTGTATGACAAAATGCAGAGTTGATTAAGATTATATCGACCACGGCTACCGTTGATTTATATGCTGCGTTAATCTAGCCACCCAGTAGTGGAATTCCACGGCCGCCTCGCTTAATTTATTTAATATCTACTAACGCCAATCAAATTGGTCCATTATGCCGCGTGCAGTCGACAATGGCCCGTAGCTGGACAAAGCCCGGCAACATTTTGACATGGATTGAGCCGTACCTACCAATTTGGCCCAGCGAGCGTTGGATTCGCGTTTCAATGGCGGGCAACGGAGTTCTTGAAAAAACAGAAGGGAGGCCCGAGCCTTGTTTACAGCAGGTGAATAGCGGATGACTCGTGGAAACAGAGAATGTTGTTACTGCTGCTGCAACAAGCAGTGGCGGATGCAAACATATGTAGGTACAGATAAGGGTCAATAGTATGGATACATACTATGCTTCACGATTTTTGTTATTTACCTCACATTTGTTTGTCTACTTTATGGATATCCGCCTAATGATATAGTTGGTGCATTTGCGGAACACCTAGTGGTATGTGTTCTCCAACAGCTACTTCTGATTCCACTACTAACTACTCTTTCGCAACTACACTAGCTAGGCCTAGAGTGCAGAAAATGGATATGCTACAAGCGCCCAAGAAAATTACGCCAAAAATGACTGTGGAGCCTGACCAAATACCTGTGAGAGATCGTGCCTTCATTTTAGCCTATCCACTCATGCTCATTTTCAATATCTCTCTGAAAAATAATCATCATCTATTTGGGAGGTATCTAGGGTAACTCCTATTTTGAAAAAGGCAAGAGAAATTATGCAGAAAACTATCGAGCTGTCACTATTATCAATCAGTGGCGAAGCGTCCATGTAACTATTGTTACCATTGGTAACAGTTAAAAATCTTGAAAATAAATATTTTATGACTAAGTATTGTGAAATAATTTTATTTATTTGTTTACCAACAGCGATATGTGACAGTAATTCAGTAAATAGCAAATTAGCCTCACGAAAATAGTGTGCCCTATAGTGTCTAGGTTTTGCGAACACGACGAAGCTAACTCGCCTTGACTTGGTTGACGGTTGTTACCATTTTCGTTTATGGATACACTTGGTAGTTCGTCGGAGACCGTCGGGACCGGCTCGTGTCTGATCGCGGTCGCTGCAACTATTATGTAGGCTTGTTACCATTTTTCTATTTGGTTACCACTTCTCACTCGTTAGTAGCCGTTTTGGTTACTGGCTGTAGTGTGCGTGCAATTAAACATGGTGATGAGTGTCGCTGCATAATCGATCAACTACTTGAAAAGTCATTCTCCTTATATAATTTTTAAGAAAAAAAGGAGATCATTGAAAGTGGAAGACCAACACCTATTTTAGATAATTTTAAAAAGAAATAAAAAAAACGTAGTTTGATATTTTATATTAAGTTGGTATATGGAAACTCTTGGTTATGTGGTTGCAAAAAAACATATTCTATTGTTGGTGATGTCTTCTGTTTTATACAGAAAAAAATGGGTAGACCAGCAGCGGAGTCAACGATTTAAATAGTTTTAGGGCTTCTAAAGGGGAGACATGAAATTTCTCCATTACATGTGAGATGTGTAGCCAGTTTAATTCAGTTTGGCAAAAAAAGAATCGAAAGTTGTCTTAACCAAGCTTTTAGACAACACATGTCTAGATACCGTATGTTTTTTGGCAACCTACATGTCATAAACCATCCAAAAAACACAATATCTCAATGTTTCGCAAATACTCTTGGCTCTACATGACTCCATTCTGCCTTCGTTACGAAAAATCCGAATTTCAAAATTAAAAAAAGTGTCGGTCAACGGATATCCGATTTATTGATATGCCAACAGAACAAAAAACTCCTGAAACATATGGTTATTCTCAACTATGTAAAACGGGAACGGGGCTGGGTGCGTAGTATACCCCAGAAGCCTCCGTATGAATTGCAAGTGGTCTATAGATAAACCTGACTGCATGACAGAGGTCGAACTAGCTGGTAAAATTTCTCCCATAATCTACATGGATATCAGACAGGCAGCAGATTCTCAATTATAACAAGCTTACAACGAGAACAGAACTAGAATATTTGGCTCTTGCGAGTTCCTCCACCAGTAACAACGTTACCTAGGTCTTCACCCTTCGGTCATTCATAATCCAAGGGTAATATTGTAGCTGATAAACTGGTAAAAAGTGATGCTGGTGCCAGAATTCTGGCACCAGATCCCCTCTGCATTTTACCCATTGAAGCCCTGACTACTATGCTAAAAGGGCACACCGACAATGTCTTCAAGAACATGCGAGCTGTTTATTAGCTATAAGAATCCTCAGGTATCCTAGTAAGAAAGTAGCAAGAACACAAGCATTGCGACTGGACACTGTCAGTTAACTAAACATCTCTGTATCATTAGATTGTGTAACATCCTTATGCCAAGGTTGTAAACAGGAGTGACTGATGACCCAGACCTGGAGTAACCCTGAGTACAAGGGTCCCAAATGGGGCCTAAGTGTCGTAATCCTGTTTGATCGCCCTTCCTCCTATACATAAGAGTATTGCGGTCAGGTTTCGGTTGCTTTCACTGAAAAGCGTCCATTAGGATTACATATTTGCCCCATGACAGGAAAAAGCGTCATAACACCCAAATGACAGCCTAGTACTGATTTGAACCGTTCAGGGTCGCGAAAACAAGACCCTTGAAATCAAAGTTGTCCAATGACCACCAAATAAAAAAATAATTTCATCTGGTCGATCCCTGGAGTGGACGTACAAGGGGACCAATTGGAACCTAAATGCTTGGCTAATTACCCTTCCTCCTATACAGAATGCAGAATATAAAACGAAATAAAGAAATCGATAAACCGTATATGGATGGTATAACTTGTACGAAAACGTAGCAGTTTGCCCCTTTTAATATAGAAATGCTGCCTTTGCAGATGGAGCATTGTTACCTCTCTTGAAAAGGCTTCATTCTGAGAAAATGCTGGCGTTCTATGGCTAATATAAGGATAACTACGCTGGGTCGCATCACCACCTTCATCAATAGTCTGGGGTGGCTGACGATTCAGCCTTGTCCGATTCCTGGGGAAGACGTAAAAGGGGTCCAATGGAATCTATATGCTGAGTGAGACCTTGGCTAATCGCCTATACAGAAAGCAGAATGTAAAACCCTATATGTATGATAAGTTGAACGAAAATATGAAAACGTAGCAGTTTTCCCCTTCCTGAAACAATATGAACCCGCTGCTTTTGCAGACGCAGCATAGTTACCTCTCTTGAAAAGGCTTCATTCTGGTAAAACGCTTGCCGCCTATAGCTAGTATAAGGGCAGCGGAGTATCCCACCATCTTTTTCAATAGTCTGGGATGGCTGACGATCCAACCTTGGTCGATCTCCGGGATGGACGCAAGGGACCCAATGGAATATAAATGTTGTGACCTTAGCTGATCACTTTTCCTCATACTATATGTAGAATGCAAAATGCAAAACCAGAGAAAGAAGTCAGTAAACCGTATATGGATGGTAGTTTGCCCCTTTCTGAAACAATATAGACCTGCTGCCTTTGTAGACGCGGCATTGTTACTTCTCCTGAAAAGGCTAGTTTAAGGGAACCTAGGCGGAGTCGCTTCACATCTTTTTCAATACGCTGGGGTGTCTGACGACCCAGCCTTGTTCGATCACTGGGGAGGACGTACAATGACCCCAATGGGACCTAAATGCTTTGACCTTAGCAGATCCATCTTCGTCCAGTGTAGAATGCATAATGTAAAACGAAAGAAAAAAGTCTATAAACCGTATATGGATGGTAGCTTGTACGAAAACGTAGCACTTTGCCTCTCTTTGAAACAATGCTGCCTTTGCAGACGCAAAGGAAAGGCTTGATTCTGACGAAATGCGGACGTTCTATAGCTAGTATATCAATAGTCGGGAGTGGCTGACGATTCAGCCTTGTCCGATTCCTGCAGAAGACGTAAGATGGGTCCAATGGGACCTAAATGCTGTGACCTTGGTTGATCGCTCTTGCTCCAAAACAGAATACGAAAGAACCGTATATGGATGATAGCTTGAACGAGAACGTAGCAGTTTGCACCCTTTTGAAGCAATATAGACCCGCTGCCTTTGCAGACGCAGCATTGTTACCTTCACGGAAGTGGCTTTATTCTGGAAGAATGCTGGCCTTCTGTAGTTAGTATAATGGAAACTAAACTGGGTCGCATCACCTTTTTCGTCAGTAGTCTGGGGTGGCTGACGATTCAACCTTGTCCGAGTCCTGGGGAAGACGTAAAAGCGGCCCAATGGGGCCTAAGTGCTGAGACCTTGGCTAATCGCCCTTCCTCCGATACAGAAAGCAGGATGCAAAGCGAAAGAAAGACTCCAGTTTACCGTATATGGATCATAGCATGTAAGAAAACGTAGCAGTTTGCCCCTTTTTGAAACAACATAGACCCGCTGCCTTTGTCAACGCAGCATTGTTACCTCTCCTGAAAAGGCTTCTTTCGACTGCTCCCGTCGAACAAAAGTCAAGAAGATTCCATTCGGATTTCTTTTAATTGAGCCACGGCAAAGCGGCTACTGGAAGACGCCTGTAATTTTCTTTCAACACTTCATTCATCGTTAATTATGGACCTTTGTTGGCTGTCATTGTCTTTCTCAGAAATCTTAACTACCTCGTCAGCAACGAGTATCGCGCACGGCTTTCTGTCGAGTGCACTTCTCCTTCTTCTGCGGAGATGACATGTGAATGTGTTCAATGTAGAAGTAAGTCTATTGTAATTATTGAGGATAATGAGTGTCTAAAGGAGTCTTCAGTACATTTTCTATAGCGATTGTTTCTCAGATGTGTTAGCTACTGGGAGGCTGCGGACATGACTTAAGCAGAAGTCCTTTTTATTCTAGTAGAGAATAATAGTAATGTTTATTGGAGCAGATACATAATAAATACAAAATATATAATACCCCAAAAGGCTAAGGGTTGGCAATGCCTTTTTTCACATCAGCCTACAGCTGTGAAAATTATTTATACGTTATGGGTTATAATGTTGAACTGATTGTGGATTCAATGAATTGCAATTGTAATAGGATTTTCGTTTAAATGTCTTTAAAATTTACAGATAGAATAGGAAATTTGGAATAATCATTTAGAATAGATGGTGCCATGTAAAGGAAACATTCTTTAAATTTAGATGCTGTATGGACCGGTATGCTGTAACAATTATCATTGCGAAGTGAGGACCGTCTCTCTAATTCTCTAAACAAATACGAGCCCCTTCCCCCTTCAGTTGGCCCAACTATTGAAATCTTAGTTTTTTTCTTATCAAACACAAATAATAAAAATGTAGCAGGGTGTTATAGGTTTAAAATATTAACAATGAATATTTTGATAATATATAGTAGAAAATACCAACTTTATCACTCCCTAATCAAATTTGCAGCATAAAAATGTTGCAATTACAGCATATCAACCTATTTTCATTTCAATGCAAAATAAGTCTATAACGCATAGGTGGCTATGAAAAATAAAAGCCATGACAATTGTTTTTATTAATCACAGCTGTCAAAATACGTTCAAAATAGTTTTGGGTAGTTAAGGTTTTCAAAATGGGTAGAGGACAGGTTATTAGTGAGAAAATTCGATTACTGGGATTTATCACTTGCAAGGTAAGTTTCCTTATAAAAAAAAAGTGAAGTAAAAACCCTAAAGTTGCAAAACTTGTTTATGGGCCAAAGAAAAGCCACTATTGACTCCACTGCAAAAGAAAAATCGGCTTAGATGGGCTAAAGAACATAGACAATGGACACCTCAACAATGGTGTGGAATACAATAGAGTGATGGGGCCCGATTCGAAGTTTGTGTTGGTGACAGTCGCAGTAGAGCTATTCGCAAAAAAAATAAAGCATTCCATGTTGACTGTCTGACGAGAAAAGTGAAATTTCCAGCATCCATTATGGTCTGGGGCAGTGTGTCATCAAAAGGAGTAGGAAAACTTCATTTTATTGATGGAAATGTGGATACAAACAAATATTTGGCAATTTTAGAAGGATCGCTTTTACCGGTGACGAAAGAATGTTTGACATCCGGCCAAGATTTTGTGTTCAGCAAGATGGTGCAGCGTGCCATACCTCAAAAAAGGCTATAAAATTGATGGAAGAAAATAATTTACCACTTTTGAAATGGGTTTCTAGCAGTCCAGATCTGTCACCTATTGAAACATTGTGGCACGAGATGAAAAAGGTTCTACGACAACATCATGCTCGTACAATCACCGAACTGAGACAAAAGCTTCAAGAAATATGGCATTGTTTTACACCAAATTTTTGCCAAAACTTGGTTAACACTATGCCTCAAAGAATTTCAATTGTTGCTTTGTTAATTTCGCGCATTTATTCGCACATTGTTTATTTGTTCAGATGTTCTATTAGTTATAGGTCTAAGTGATTTCAAATATGCATTTTTTACGACTACTAGAGTGTATCTGAAATGTTTTTGAGAAAATAAATTGTTTTAGAAGCAAATAGTTTCGTCATGTTTAGTTTATAAAGGCATATTTTGGTACAAATCTTGAAGTGGCCAACTGAAGTGGGAAGGGGCTCGTACCTAAGGGATTTATATTTTAGAACTTTATACAGGGTGTCCCATAAGTAATGGTAATTCCTTTCAAAGAAAAGTAATTTTTTTTTTCAATCACCATGGAACTATAGGACAAAGTCGAAGAAAATAAAAATCGCTCAGACCTCGTTTCTTGATGATTCAGAGGCTTTTGATCATTTTCAGTAAAATTTGTAAGGCTTAAAAATTGGGGTTGAGACTTATAGGGGGTGGAGGAGAGTATATCTCTATTTTTTGATGTCAGTGTATAATATGTCACCGGCAATCTGTATATTCCGGTATTCTATACAATACCTAGGTAATGAATAGAATACCTAAACAGTCTAGGTAATGTATAAAATATTATTTATTTTCTACTTTGCCTAGGTATTCCATACAATACCAAATGCGCAGCCGGTGATGTATGTGAAAGGCGCGAGCAAGGAAAGGGTTGTACGTACCAGCAGGCAGGCAATAAACGAAATGCGTCCTTGTAAGCAAAGAAAATTAAGTACATTATGTTACTTATAACCAGAATAATTTTTTCACACAATCAATCAATTTTACTGTAGTAACAGAGAGGTGCTTTTCTTGTACCACTTTCATAAGGCTCATTTTTAAAAAGCACTCTAATTGTTAAGTTTAAGAAAGAATTAAATAATATAACGTGTTGCATTTGCCCGTCATTTTATAGGTATGCCTGTTAACATTGATAAATTTAGAAAAAGATCTATTTATTTTACACATTGCTGGTGGAACAGCAGGTACTCTATACAATTCCTGGGAATTGTATTCATTATCTAGATAATGAATAATAATATTCATAATATTTCATACATTGCCTGGGCAACCCAGGTATTCTATATATTGCCTATGTTTTGTATAGAATACCTCAATTGTACAAATTACCGGTAACATATATACCGTGTGCTTCCAATTCGGAGTTCACCTTTGGGATTTTGGAAACGGTAAGAGATTCAAAGTCGCTTGAATAGGGACCAAGTTGCGCATTTAGGTAGCTAACAAAATGCCGCTTAGAAAGTTTCGAAACTTAAAGAAATTTCGGAGAGAGACAAAAGAACGAATTTCCACAAAATAAATTCCACATTGTCATTGACACTTTTTCTCCTTTACAAGATGGCATAATTAGTATTTTATTATCACGCTTCGTCTATTGTCCTTCAGCATCAACTCTATTGTTTCTTATATTATATTAGATTTTTTACACGGCTGAATAAATTTTATAATTTTGATTCCAAAAATTTGTAATATATCACACAGTGATATTGCCAAATCTAAGGTATTTCAGAAAACCAAAATTATCAGATAGTCATTTGTTTCGTAGACCAAACTAAATTGAACAAAGTAACAGAGTTTGAAAGACCGAAGGAAAATCAACCGAACAGTGAACAATGTACAGAGAAGGGTCAGTCCTTGCATACAAATTAAGGAACAGGGTTTTGAACATCTATTATGCTTTACCTCTGCTCATTTATGGTTATTGTTATTAGTATCAATAAAATTTCCATTTTGTGTTCAGGTTTCACCTTACCTTTTCATTTCCTTGTAATTTTCATTCCAACAACAAATTCATGGCCAATTAATTAAATACATGTATACAGGGTGTTTCAGTTTATTGTTGCATAACTTTAAGATTCGATATAACTTTTGAAATTAATGCATAAATTCTATATAAACATGAGTCGAAAAATGCGTGGCTTCCGAAATACAGGGTGTTTAAATTTACTTTCTAAAATAGCTTTTTTTAAATATTTCGAACAATATTTGATGTATAACAGTGAAAATTGGTATACAAGGGTTTTTTGGTACGACAAAACGAACCATGGGCATAGTTTTACTGTAGCCGCTAGAGGGCGCTCTCTACTGTACCTGTAGTGTATTAAAATGACCGAAAAGTTTTTTTTAGTGCAATTTTTTGCTTTTTGAATAAAAAAACTGATTCTTCGCACTTTTCAACATCAAAAAGCTCTCTTGTGAATTTTCGTTAGAGTTAGCCGTTTTTGAGATATTTCGATTTTTAAGGTTCGATGCATTTTTAATTATTTATGATAAAATAACGTTAAAAAGTCAGTATCTCGATAATTTTTAGAAGTAGGCTGTGCCTGCAAATATTTTAGAAATTGAAAGCAGAATAAGGTTAAACGTCAATTAGTTGACAGTTAGTTTTGTTGTCTGTTGAAACCTGAAACGTTTTTTTGCAATTGTGAATGCACGAAATTTAGTTTCTTTTACCTGTTTTTTTTGTAAGTTTTATAAAAATGCTATTTTTATTCCCCAATCAAGAGTTAGCGGATATTCATTTTGTGTATGGCTTTGTAAATGGAAACGCAGCAGAAGCAGCCAGAGGATACGCACGAAGATTTCCAAACAGACGACATCCAACTTGCTCAGTATTTGTAAGAGTGCATCGCCAAATAATTGAAAATTATTTTTGAAATAACCAAAGGGATCAAAACATAAATGTTCGTCAGCGCAGATTTACCCGTATGATTCTGCGTGAGTTTGATAGAGATCCGACCACAAGTGTTTGGAGAGTTTCTGGTGCCTTGGGAATTTCAGCAAGCCATGTTCACCGTGTTCTTAGAAATGACCATAGACGTCCTTACCATTTGCAACCTGTGCAAGGACTACAGCCAGGGGACGGGAACGAAGAATCACATTTTGTCAGTGGATTCTTGATAGAACTGATAATAATAGGGAGTTTTTAAGTAACGTTTTATGGACCGATAAGTCATGCTTCACTAGACGTGGAGTGGTAAATTTTCATAATCAACATATTTGGTCGCATGAAAATCCGCATGCAATTCGTTAAAGAAATTTTCAGCATGAATTTAGTGTGAACGTGTGGATTGGTATCTACCGTAATCGACTATTTGGACCCTACCTTTTGCCTGCAAGGTTAAATGCTGCGAACTTCTTGGAATTTTTAAAGGCTGAACATGCAAATATGTGGGATGATGTTATGTTAGATTTAAGAAGATTGGCCTGGTTCCAGCTAGATGGTTGTCCAGCTCATTATTCGAGAATAGTTAGAAACTGGCTGGACGAAAATTATCCAGAAAGATGGATCGGCCGTGGAGGACCAGTCGCCTGGCCTCCACGATCCCCTGACCTAAATCCATTAGATTTCTTTGTGTGGGAATTTCTAAAAAAAAAAGTGTACCAGACTCCCATAACCACAAGAGATATGCTAATAGACAGAATCAGGAATGCATGTGATGAAATAAGGCCTTATTTGAATAATGCACCACGTTCGATCATTCGTAGATGTGAATTGTGTATTGAACAGCTGGGTTTACATTTCGAGCAAGTACTTTAGATTTTGTATGTTTTTCCTAACTATCCAATAGCATTTCAGTTGTAAATAATTAATTTAATTTGTTAAAAATAATATTGTAAAATTAAACAAATTAATATTCTGTTTTTTTTGTGTTTATTTGGAGTTAGGAATTATTGCTGTGTTTAAAAACACAATCTAAACGATCGTCTTAATTACTTGTAATGCCCAAATCAAAAATGTAAAAAAAATATTATTTACCCATAAATAATTAAAAATGCATCGAACCTTAAAAATCGAAATATCTCAAAAAAGGCTAACTATAACGAAAACTCACAGGAGAGCTTTTTATGTTGAAAAGTGCGAAGAATCGGTTTTTTTATTCAAGAAGCAAAAAATTGCACTAAGAAAAATTTTTCGGTCATTTTAATACACTACAGGTACAGTAGAGAGCGGCTACAGTAAAACTATGCACATGGTTCGTTTTGTCGTACCAAAAAACTCTTGTATACCAATTTTCACTGTTATACATCAAATATTGTTCGAAATATTTAAAAAAAACTATTTTAGAAAGTCAATTTAAACACCCTGTATTTCGGAAGCCACGCATTTTTCGACCCATGTTTATATAGACTTTATGCATTAATTTTAAAAGTTCTATCGAATCATAAAGTTATGCAACAATAAACTGAAACACCCTGTATAATATATCATCGAATTCAGGACTAAAACTTCCATTTCAATGTACAAAATTCCAATATAGCATCGATATAAAAAACAAAGTAGGTGATGCAAGTCGAAAGAAGAAACCTCGAATTGAAAATTTGACTACGCCATCTTGTAGAGGAGAAAAAGTGACAATGACAACATGTGATTTACTTTGAAATCTCTTCTCAAGTGAAGCGAGGAAAAACAAAAAATGATTTTTCACTAAATCTGATATACGAAACATTAACTAGGTTTCTGATAATGTCAAGGCCTTCCTATGAAATTCTGTTTTTTTTCTTAATAGCTAAGGTTTGACAATGTCAATGTATGACATATTATACATATACATTACAAGCTATGCTCTTTTTATAAGGATAAGAAGTACTTTTCTCACCCTGTACAAGAGGCACAGATAAGACCTAGCCTTGAGTACTGCTCACATATTTGACATGCTTACCCCTTCCCTTCCACCCCCCCCCCGCTACATTATCCATGCTCGATGCTGTTCAGAAGACTAATCGATGACTCTTCTATAATGGAAACCTTGGAACCCTTTCGCACCGACAGACCGTCGCGTCAGCGATCTGGCTGCCTTCTACCGCTATGTCAACGGACTTTGCTCTTCAGAGTTCTCTTTCATGATGCCGTCGCGCGATGAGCCTGCCACACAGACCTTTGGCCTTTCACCCAACCGTGTTGGATGTCGTACATCCAAAACTGGCCGACACGACAGCGCCTTTGTCTCTATGGTTTCAGGATTATCGAACAATCTGCATGAAGCTTTTCCTTAGACAGTTCAAAAATCGGATGAAGGTCTTTAAGCTGCTTTTAGCTGCAGCGGTGCCTCGATATTTATTCTTCTGCCGGCGCGCCTACTTCGGTATAAAAAAATGGATTTCATATTATCAGCAACTCGACAACATATAAATTAAGTTTTTTGGTGAAATGTAATGATTGTTTATAATTTCAGGACTTTTGAACCACTGTGCATCACTGAAATAAAAGTTAATGGAGTTGGAGGCAATACAGTTAATTTTTGTCTTTTGGCTCTTCCAGCTTATCAAACTTTACAGCCCCTAACCCTTAAACTATTTTAGGCTAACTGCACTTGCATTTTTTATAATTTTACAATGAAATTACTTTTTTCAAGGCACGTTTCGAAGTTACAGCCCCCGCCATAACCGACGGCGTTTTCCAGGAAATGGCAATCGACGCTTTGGCCTATTCCGACCGAAAACGGTTTCGTTTCTCTCTTTATGGGGGTGAAATTATTCAATGATCGGCATCCAAAAGTCAACAAACGTCTATTGTTCGTTTACTATCCCGGATTATAAGGTCTTCCGTTGGTTGTCCATGAGCCGCAGTTTTATTGTTTTATTGTAGCCGTGGCGGAACATGGACCTCACCGGACAGCAAAGAAATCCCAGACCATTGCACTGTCGCAAACATCACAATATTCTAAGTGGTATATAACTCTTATCAAGGTACTAGATTCTTGACAACGTTGATCCAGTTTTTAAAATGTAAGAGGAATCTGGATATTACTCTGCTTTAAAAAAAATATAATTTCCATCGGGTCATTGTACGTCTCACAGAGAGAGAGAGAGAGAGAGACAGAGAAGAAACAGAACAAGAAGCGTAGCGGTATGTCTGACTTTCATTATTATGATGTCTTCAAAATCGTAAATGGCCATAATGCAAAGAAATGACGTCAAGTGGGTTGACTCTGCGCTTCCTATGTAACGCCGTCATCAGGTAATAAAGGATTAAATTCAGGGCAAGCAGTATCATGCAATTTGTCCATAGACATCTTTTCCCTGTCGTGCTGGTAGTTATCGTTGTTCCTTTCCACACCTGCGCGGCAACGCGGCAGCGAGTTATACTTCATTTCGTGAAAGATGCGTCTAAACGTTTTTTACGCTTCACTACGGATAGATATATTACAATGTGATTGGTAACAACATACCGATATTTGAGGGGGATATTTTTCAGCTATTTTTATCGACAAATCCATCTTCTACAATCTCATACCTCACCTCGCTTGAAATGGATCCATACCGCTGCGAACGGATATGGTCTGCTGCTCAATACGACAAATTGTTTTAAGAACAACAATGTGCACAACCAATAATGGAGGACATTTTGAACAGCTTCTGTAGCATTAAACATGTCCAAACTCTCTATAAGAAACATTGGGTTATCATTTTTATGTATACAAAGTTTGAAAGCAATTTGTATTTTATTACACCCATTTTGTACAAAGTACAACTTCACAGACTAGTTTTTGAATGGTGTGCGGAAATGTACAAAATAATCAATTTTCTTCCACATTTTTTCTGTTTTTGTCTGTTTTCAAGTATGACGGTAAGTATCAAAACAAGTTTTTCAATAATCGCTAGGACAACATGTCATCGTTCAAATGACATCAAATTTATCATTCTGTGACAATTACGCACTCGGTTATTACAATTTTCATACATGCACTACCGTAACCGCAACGTAAAAATAAAAATGGCTGTCATTTCAAGGGGGATGAGGTAGGATATTGTAGGGGATGGATTTATCGATAAAAATAGCTGAAAACTATCGCTCTTAAATATCGGTATATCGGACCGGTTCGCCAGCTGGTGGGCTTAGATAGGCAAGAGTACGAAAACATTTCGTTGTCATTCAGTTTGAAGGCAAATGTACGAGTAAATCTATGATGTGTGAAATATAGCTAATAGGTGCATAGAATAACCGGGGTTGAGAGCATACAAATATATTAAGAACAAGAAACATCTCTGGACTGCGACCAGCTGAAATGAACGGCTCTTTGCTAGAACTTGGTCATCCATCGAAAACAAACGAGCGCTAAGGTTCTTGTCAAGCAACAGCACTGCATTAACCTATTACACCACATTGTTGCGTTCCAAAGCATGTCTGCCGTAATTGAGGGAGTCGGTGCTGGTATTCTCTTCTAAATCTCACCGGAAGAGATTGGATCTGCAAGTAGAATAGTGTTATCGGCAAAGCTATTGACCGGTTTGATCGTAGTACAGGAAAGGAGGTTGTTGATATGTAAGAGAAACAATGTTGACATTGTGGGACGAAGATGAGAACCCGTCAATTGCGATGGATATCTTGCGGCCACAGAGAAAGTCAGCCACCCATCTGCAAAGCTTCTCCGGGAGGCTATATATATCAAACGCTTTTGTAATATCAAGAACAACGTACAAGACCCTCGCGATAAGACTGGATCGGTTTACTCCGCAGCTGCGTGACATAAGCTAGGCAGGTGTCACAAACCGTACTGCCTGCCGCTGATCAACGTACCTTCTCCAGAAGCTCACCTCACTTATAGCAAAAAGCAGAGCTATAGGTCTGTAGTTGTAAGGGTCGGTCTAAGATCATTTTTATGGGATGGGCTGGGCATAGCAAATTTCCAATTTTCTAGTAAAGTGCCGGATTCGTAGGATATCTGGAATGCACGCGAAAGAACTGGAGCAGCTCCGCTGCACACTTATAGCGGCACGAATCAAGACCAGTCCGGAAGCCTTGCTGATGTCAAATGAAAAGAGCACCCGTCTTACTGTCTTATGCCTGAAGGTTACGTCCCGCATAGTATAGAGATACGTCACCATACATATATCTCAGAATCACGTCAAAAACACTCCCTCCTTACTACGGCCATGTCACAGAGGTGCACCTTCTGAACACAATGCGTAGATACGTAACTGAAGCAGCGACGTGAATAGTTCGCTCTATACTGACAAGTAGAAATTATCCTAACAAGCCCTTGCTTGTTATTTTCCGAGGATCTCGCATCCCCCCGCAATTTTGTCGCTGAAATTTATCTCTAGCTGGCACACAATCGCGTAGAATGGTTGGCAGAATGCTGTTATATCTAAATCGAAAGCTGCTTTCACGCGAATGCGGGAAGTACTCCGCTCTGTCTGTTTGTCTGTCTCTAAATCTCTCATATCTCTGTAAAGCTAGCCGTACACGGCAGGATATATCTGATAGGTTTGCCTATACTGCCGTACTTTGATAAAAGGCAGTAAAGATCATTTAATGTCTTTTTAAATTTTGACGCCAATACATTTCTTTTATGATTACAATTATAAAATACAGAGAAAACCAAATTTGTATGACAACTTGAGTTCAATGTGTACGAGAGGGAAACGCGAGAAGTGTGTATCAACACATATTAGAAAGAAATAGAAGCCGGCTGAAGGGCGAAGGTCATCGCCACATTGCCTAGCAACTGTGATGCATAAGGTCGTACAATCTGCCGCGTTGCCAATATGTTATACCAGAAAATGTTCGCACAGGATGCTACAATAGGTAGGTTACTGTCAAACCCAAAGAGGTCTGTTCGAACATTTAATTTAATATTGTTTTCATTTTGATTTGAATTATTTATTTCAATTTGATCTTTGATTTCCACCGATGGTGATAAAATCAACAGATCCTGAGTTATTTTGCGACAGCGCTGCGGTTGCAAAATAAAACAAATAACGTTACGCAATGCAAATTACCACTGCCTGCGTGTGCGCAGGTGAAAGCCATTTCGAGGCAGGACGACACTCCCCAATGAGAGCTAGATGGGCACTGACCAAGATCGCTCAACTATGATCATGGAGGTGGAAACCTTGCCTTGAAGATGCAGTGTTATCAAACGAACCAATGATGCAATGTTGCAGAATTTGTGGCGTTCCTGACTTTTCATTTCGACCTAAAATGGAGCGCCGTCAGGATCGAATAGACACAATTCAAAGATATGTACGCTCAAATTGAAACCATTATTAGGGTGTAAAGAACAAACCAATGCAGATTTTCAATATGCATCTTAATTCAAGCAGCTGGTGTAACAAATTGGCAACGCGGCAGCTTGCCGCGTAAGCGTTGCTAGGGAACACATTGATGAGCTTCGGTAACCAGGCGGCTTCTATCTCTTTCTAAAATATTTGTCTAGACACACTTCTCCCTCGTAGACATTGAACTCAACTGTAAATCACATGTTACTGCTAATTTACGACAATTAAAGACAGAATGCCATTTATTTTAAGCCTCGACAAAAGTTGTGATCCAAAATCACATTTAGATGATTCTCTGTGAAGTCTTGTATCTTTGCAATGTTCATTCACACTCCAAAAAAAGGATTTGAAACCCAGTTTTCTCTGATTTCGATTTTTGCACTTTACAGCCTTTTACGAACTAGTTCGAGAACGAACTAACGAACTATTTTACACAATAGATACCACATAATGCGCTATCATGTCAGTGAAACGCAGCTTTTAACAGTAAATATGTAAATACCTCTTCTTTTCAAACGTTTAATTATTTAGTAGAGGTTTTGGTGTTTCCTATAAAAGTTTTAAAACAACCCCAGACAAAATCTATGAATAACGAATTTTTTAGTGTGCTATGGTTTCTTTTGCAAGTGGTATTTTATGATCTGGAAGTAACATTAATATAACCACATGTACATAAATATTTTAAAATTAATTAGCTTAACACCAAGCATCTCTGTGGGTGAAGTCGAGTGTGGGTCCGATTCTACAGAGAATATTACCAACTTAGCATTAAGCTATAATGTATACTCGTATATAATTCAAGTGCATATTACTGTACATAATTTTGAAAAATAGATATAAATTGTTGCTCAAAAAAAAATTGTTGCGTTTCATCCGATCGCCGGGTTAAGCAGCGTCGAACGCGTTTAGTATTTGGATGGATAACCACTTGGTATTGTTATTTTTCTGGATTTTCTTTTTTTTTATTAAGATCGACTTTTAAAATTTAAATAGTCCACGTAATCTTTCTGGAGAACGAATTCCAAGCGGCAAATAAACCAGAGAAGAAGAAAAAAGGCTCATACCTTTGGAACCATCTTGACTTTCAGGTAAAACGTCTTTCCTGAGTTCAAAACCTAGTCGTAGCAGGGATTATCGAACTTGAGAAAATTTCTAAAGAACTGATTTCATCGAGAACAGGAATCTCCTGAAGTGGTGGCAGAAAAGGGCAAAAGCATGTCCCAGATAATTTGAGATGGTCAAAAAACGTTCGTGTCTTATAGCAACATCTGAGCCATGCGAGCGGTTTTTTTTTTGAAGGCTAGGCGAGTCTCGTCAGAAAGGAGAAATAGACTGGAGACCAATAAATTTAAAAAAACAACGTATTTAAATGGAAATTTGTAGTTAATTCACATTTTTATTCTATGATTGTTTCAAAGTTAGCTAATTTTTCTTTAAGCCTTTGTAACGGCATTTATTGTTATCTGTTTGAATAACTTCATTTTGCCCTATTCAATATCTTTGAATCAAACCACTCTCGTATCCAGGCAACCAGTTATACAGCCTTCTGCTTACTTGGTTGCCTAAGGTGGTATACCGCCTCCTGTCTCCTTCTCGTTCGTTCACTTACATCTAGTTCGCTTGAATCATCGGGAACTTAAGCTGCGTACAGACCGAGATTCCAATGCAAGCCAAGGCACATGTGGTTACAGATTTGGAGGAATCGGTGTGTACGGTGCGAACCAATATCAACGCTTTCCAAGGTAGCCGTCGGCGTTCGATTGCGTTCGCTCCTTGATCGGTACATCAAAGGGAGGTTTGATTTGGTCTGAACATGATTTGCTGCGCTTCTAGTATTTAGTCGTTTGTCTGCATTGGATGAGAGGAGACTCGTTGCTCAACATTAGCACCGAACTTAACCCAACGCGGTCCAACTGGAAATTTAGGACTAGACGACTTGTAGATGAGCGCATTCCAATATCTTCCAACGTCACATGTTCTTCCATTCGCTTGCGGTCTGTACGCGGATTTTTAATAGCAGTCGTTCGTGGTGAATGTGTGAACGAGTTTTTTGAGGAACAATGAACTAGCTCACTTAGTTCAGTCATAAGAATCGTTCGTTTGAACTAGGTCGTTCGCAAGCTTCACATCACTACTATTGCCGCCAGGTAACCTTCAGCTCAGTACTGAGTAGAGCGGGTAAAACTTGTGCAGTTTAACTGAGTGCACTTGGGATATACGTTATTTGCCCGATATACGTCAGTTACCCGGTAACTTTGCTGCACTGTTCAGAATAGCCATGCAGATTACACAGCTTTATCGCTACGTTTTTGCCTTCTACTCAGCAGTCAACTGAAGCTTACCCTTGCAAGTATGACCAGTGCCGTTTATAGGGGACCAGGGACACACAGCATTCTGAGGACTTGCGGCTGAAGGGACTAAGACACTGCGAAATCCGGGGCCCTATTTTGCCGTTGGGAAAATTGAAGACCGGGGGTACTCAAACATATTTTTTAGGCATTTGGGGGCCTTTCATCTAGCCAGTGCCCTAAACCAGGACCCCGTGGGCTAACAGGGCTAAGACGTAATCGAGTATGGCTATTTAGGAAAACCTGTCATTTATACACTAGCACGTATGGCTGGCTTTAACCTTACATATCCCTGTTATTTTGCGGTTTCATCCTAGCCTCTGTGTATTGTTGTGTGTAATTCATCATATCTGAAGGGTTGGAGTATGTGAATATGTAGATACATTGTTGGATGAATTTGCTTTACACGATGCGTCGGCTGTTTCCTAGTAGGTATATGCAAAGCATGAGAAATTATTGAATGAAAAGGATGCGATGCCAATGGTCACCAGTGCATGAGCTATTTAGTGTCACATTTATAGTGTTCTTTGAGGATTAAGTGCTGTATGAGGAATTATCTCCGGAATTACCGTGTTTTTGGGATACTGGCAAGAATTCTACTTATCAAAAAGCGACTAATAAGAAACCCAATTTCCCATTTTCGAAAATTTTCGTGATTGCTACATTTCCTCGTCAGTGACGTAAGAAGTAATATAAAAAATAGAGTCACGTAGATTGACTCTATGCTTCTTACGCCTTCGTTGGAGGTTTCAAAGAAAATGGACGAGTCGAATCGTTTCAGAAGGCGAAATTGAATTGTGATTAGGTCGGTTCACTTAGATACTATGAATCTTCGACCGGCATATCAAATTATATAAAGCAAATCTGTCATATTTCTCTTATCATGGCAGATGTAGGGAAAATATGTGTCTGTTATTTTTGTCTAAGAGGTCCATAGTATCACCGAGATCAGCAGCTTCTTAATAGTAGAAGGTGTTTCTCTAATACCAAATATGCAACAATTTACCACATACAGCTTACAACCTACAACTTTCATCCCCCCAAATAATATTTGAAAATGAGTCGAAATCTTTGAAACGTTGTAACACCATGTTCCAGCGATTTGATTTGCGTCGTCTCTGAATCAGTTTTCCAATCCTTCATTTACCTAAACGATAGAGGTATTAAACTCACGATAATATTCGAAATTTGCGAGTCCGTGTTTCTCATTTATGTTTGTCAGTCCGTGTCTGGTATCTGTTGTATATCAATGCGTCATAGGTACTGAGTCAATCTACTTGACGAAATATTCATAGAATCATCATAGGTGGAGTAACACAAATTAGGTTAAATGGGCGGTACATTTAAGGATCATAAAACTTAGAAAAATATAACCGTAGATATAAAAACAGTTGCGTCATCATTTACAAAAGCATCGCATAAAGTGTTTCGTACTCCTAATTTCCAAATATTGCTAGAATATATAACTATATCTCCTGCGGTGTGTCAGTGACGACACCACCGCAGACTAGTTGGAGTTTGATTGTTATTTCAAATTATGCGCACATTTATACATCAGACTTTCACCATTTAATTTTCTCGTTGTTACCGAGATCAGTAGCTTCTTAATGATAGAACGTCTTTAACTAATACTTAAGACGTTAAATTTACAACCCCCTACCGCTACATACCCCTAAGTCTCAATCTACACAAAAAAATTTACGAAAATGGTCAGGACCTCTGAAACGTCTAAAAACGAAGCTTGAGCGATTTTGTTTCTGCCCCCAGTTCCGACACCACTATACCGATCTTCAAAAACTTCAAAGGTTTTTTTATCCTAGCCAATAGAGGTAACCTTGTGTGGAAATTGACGGTTATAAGATTATTGGATAGTCCGACAGTCAGGCCGACAGAAATGAGTGACATCCAAAAAACATAATATCTCAATTTCGAAATTTTTCGCGATTACAAAATACTCCCTCGCCACTTTTAGCATAGGAAGTAAGTACACACGATTTGTAACACATCCATTTTTCTCCTCACCCTCTTCAATCAGTTATATCTAAAACAGGAATAAAAGTATCTCCCTAGCGATAAAATCTCGCTAAAAATCATCCGTCAGTAATGGACTCTCGAGGCTGCATAATGTATACAACAACATTCAAACAAAAATCCCCGCGAACACTCGAGCTGAACCTCGCTGGGCGTTGAGCTGTCACTTCAAGGGTGAAACTGTCATCTGTTTAGCGACTCCCCACAGTTGATTTAATTGCTGTAACCAAGATGCGGTCGATCAGGATTTCAATTGATGATGCAGGGGTGACAAGATTGAATTTAGGTACTCTGAACACTGCGTACACGCGGGGTTTAAAATGATTTTATTTCTGTTTGCATCCCCTTCAGAGTGTTTTAGTACAGTATGTCCATTGTAAAATGTACATACGCTTCATATAAATTGAGAAAAAACAGGTTTTACCTTTTCATTATGAGTGTAGGTTTACGTGGAGCAGAAAAGTCTTGTAGTACGATTATTAAGAAAATTGAGTGAAATAAAGTGGTTTCAGTTTAAAACATATTGAGAATGGTCTGAGGTTCAAAAATCAATACTCACAGGAACTTGCAAAAATAGGTAGCTACTAAAAGTGCGTATTGCGTAGCTAAGAAAATGGCACATAGAAAGTTTCGTACTTCCGAATATTTCCTGAGATAGACGGAACAAACCGAATTTTCTCAAAATCAAAATTATTTTTTCCTGACTTACAGGATGGCATAATTAGAATTTTAATATGACGTTTCAATCAATAACTTTATTTCTTCTTATAGACGTCACATTGGATTTTTGCATAGGTGAGTAGTGTTTCCAATGCTGGTTCCAAAGAATGTATAAGATGTGATGCATTGACATTCTCAAACGTTAGTTATTTCAAGAATTTCCTTAGGTATTCTTGAGACCTACAGCATGAGACCACACGTGAAAAGATCCCACTAATAGTAAAATAGTTATGGCCGACAACCGAGGCAAAATGCAGATTTTGGCACTTGCTGCTAATGCGGCAATAATTTCACGCGGCTACTTGAAATTCTTTAAGTTTTCCTACAAAAATTGGTGTACCCATTTTATGCGTCCATGTTTTAAATACCCCCTTGAAGAACTTGCATCAATAAAACCAGACTTTACAATTATTTCGGGGAAATTTGCTAATATGATTAGACTATGATAGATATTTCAGGAACTCTGATTTAGTAACTGCTCTTTGTAAATCATGATTCACGGTGTGACGTGATCAGAACTTAGAGAACTAACTGTTTCACGGCAACTGTGAGTGGCATCATAGGATCACGGCCTTAACGTTTGAATGTCCACGAGAAGCGCTTGCGCGCTAGCCACTAAGACCAAAAATTGTATACCACCCTTTGGCTCGATTTCAATAACAATTGGAGTTTAGACGAATGGGCAAAGACCTTATTCAGATGCAATTTGATGGAAGCTGTCAAAGCTCTCTGAATATCAGTGATTTATATTGAAATATTGAATAAAATCGTGATAAAACGATTGTACCATAAACAAGAACGCTTTTTGATTCCAACATGATGCTTTTGTACAGAGAAAACAGGTAATCTTTCATGTATTTTGATTTTTCTTATATATTTACAAATAACATACCATTATTCCATTATCCAATGGGAATCCGGCAAATAATAGGTAGATTTTCTAGCTGCTAAATTTAATAGTACGTTTGAAAGTTTGATAATCCATAGAAATCTCGAATTTGTTTAGTTTTACATAATGCTTATAGGTTAGCATTATGGCTACATACCTGTTGAATAGTGCGGATTTGTCTGTAGTTTGTAAGAAAATAGAATATAAAATACATTCCAACCAATTCCTTCTTCTTCCTTTACATCATAATAGTACCTCTATAAACTAATCCAAAAGGGTTTTACTTTTTGGCTTCTAAAATTACTGAAATCCTTTCTTGAAGGAAGGAAGTTTCGGATCAAAATTAACAATGTTTTGTCAACAACACGGCGAGTACGGGCTGGTGTTCCTCAGGGTTCGGTCCTAGGACCAATTCTTTATTCGCTTTTCATCCATGATGTCCCTTCGCCCAGCAACTGTGAAGTCTACCTCTATGCTGACGACACTGCACTTGTCGCCCAGTCGTGTACTGGTGATCTGGTTCACGATGGGTTGCAGAATGCGGTGGACGAAGTTCTAGAGTGGGCGGAACGGTGGCTGATAAAAATTAATCATTCGAAAACGCAGGCTATTTATTGTACCAAAAAATGTCGCGGCCCCCCAGCAGAGGTTTCTGTAGACGGAAATCGAGTACCATGGACAAATTCTGCCAAGTATCTCGGTGTCACCCTTGATAAAGGCATGACCTGGCAGAAACATACAGCATCCATAAAAACAAAATTCCAAATTGCGTTTCGGCAACTATATCCTTTGTTATGTAGATCATCCAAATTGAGTTTGATAAACAAAGTTCGACTATATAAAATGATTATTAGACCAGCCATTACTTATCCATGTGCGGCTTGGTGTTTTCTTGCCAAGACACGCATGCAAAGTCTTCAAGTACTGCAAAGCAGAACTTTGCGGACAATTTGCAACGCTCCATGGTATGTCTCAAATGAGACACTACACAGAGACCTTGACATTCCTTACTTGAGGGATTATGTCAAGCTTCAGGCGCAGCGACGTTATAGTCAAGCGGAATCGCACAGCAACCCTCTGTTGCGTGACTCAGTGGACTACACAGTGGAGCAAGTTCGTAAACATTCAAGGCTCGCACTGTAATCAAAAGTTAGCGTGAATCAAAAAGTCAAGGTGTTTCCTCTTAAACTAAGCATATCTGTTTTTCTTTGTTCTTCTCCTTTTTTCTTCTCTTTCCCTTTCTCTTTTTCCTTGACTTTGTCTGGTTTCTGGGCAACCAGGAATGACAGATTCGACTAACGTACATCAGACAGTGACTAATGGGCAAAGGTCCTACGGACCGCCCAGACAAATAAATGACGAATAGTATCATAATAGTAATCATTTATTAATTTATGGGTTAATGATTTTCTTCAAAGCAACCAAAACATTGTGTCCTCTCCATCCTAGAGCTCCGATATGTGTAAAACGTGTCAGTCCCGACATCTCCGTGATGCATAATTCAATTACTATGGACATAGACAAAAAAATATGAAAAATTCCTCACAAATAATGTCTTTCTTCTAACTCCAAAAATCATAAACAAAAATAATGTTTCTTGTTTGGTTGCCTTTTTGACTGGTGGGGATATAACGTATATCCGTCACTCGCAGAGTTGCCAAGTCTAACAACGATCACGTCCTGTGGTGGAGGGTGGGTAGGAAATTTGAAATGAATCCTTTACATTTGCTGGTTTTGAATTAAGGTGGGGGGGTTCATCTGCATCAATGCTTCTGAGACTGAATGTCCATACCACACTACTTGAAGGACTATCCATTGAGTCGATCCCCCAAATCAGTTAATCGCCCCCCAATTTCCTTTAGGCGCTAAATCGCCAACCGCCACCCACCCCCGTAGGTCCCCCGTAGGTCCCCAGCGGCCACAAGGCACTTTGAGAGAATGCTCTAAAAAATTGAAAAAATTCAATTATTTGCACTCTGAAAGTTGTCAGGTGTAAAATGTCAAGAATCGTTCTCGTAAAAATAAAACTAAAATGCCATTGTTCATTACACGAAACGTTGTCAAACTGGCATTTGAATGTTTACATTTCTTTACGTTATGTTGACCATTTACGATTTAGAAAAACTCATAACTATGGAAGGCGGGATTCGAATCTGGACGGCCATGGGACTGACTGTATGGTATAAAATAAATAGCAAATCGAAGCTGGACGTAGACAAGTATCAATTCATTATTTCGTCAAGGCAGCTGGGGAATTCTCTAGAGAATAAACTTGTGAACGTATCGTCCCACATGTTGTTAAAGACTTTGTGGACGTGCATGGCTGCATGGAAAGTAAAAAGTGTATTGATTTGATCAGCCATATTTATCCACCTAGCTGCCCCTCCCTAACCTTCTTAAAAGTCATAACATGCTACTAGTTTGTAAGAAGAATCCGGTACTGAAGCAATTAAAAAATTCCAAAGGGCAATTTATATTTTCCAACTGGCCGAATTCACAAGTGATTTCTGCAGAGGGGAAGCTTAATAACTTCGGTTGACTTTTAATAAATGTAATTGTATTCAAATATTGCTTGTTAACCGCAAAGGGAAGTCACATTCTATGATTTATGGCTCAGGATAATTGTACAAGGGTGGCTGGTTAGTGGTAACGAGCGAGGAGTTTACATGAGAAGCACTCCGGCGATGTTCTTTATGACGAAGTAGGATCTAATTGCTGATGTTTTTTGAAAATGTTTTCGTTGGGAATTTCCTCATATCCCATTGCTGGAATGAAACTTGAGATTTGATCCAATAGACCATCCGAATAGCTCTGAACTAAGCAGTGCGTGCATAGATCGAAATTACAGTTCCAACAAAAACTTGAATTGATTTCGTAACTGGCTGGTTCTAACACTTCTGGTTCTGAGTGTGAACAAAAAGCTCGAATTTGTTAGCGCATGCGTGCTTGCAGAATAAATGGTATCGATCATGGGGGGGTCAACTCATGTGGAAGAATGGGAAACTGGAGGATTTTTTCGCGAATCCACGGTGCACTATCAGGAACCGATACTCAAATTTTCGCGAAGAACAGGAATAGGGGAAGACAGATGTGACGTCGTCCGAATGTCAAAAAATCACGTGGTACGGGTACCTGCCTAAAGTCTGTGAGGTACTAGCGGGTGACAGTTCTATGTCAATGTTACTTAAAAAACAGGCATCTCAATTGAAAATTTGTCTTCGCAGTGCTGAAAATTGAGTTAAATTATTAAATCATAAATGAAGGAACACGTCCACCTAATTTTAAATGACAAGGGAGAAGGTTATCGAAGATATATGAGCCGCACTTGCAATATCAAATGATTGATAATATGTACATTGCACAAAAGACGATCGATCTTTTCATTTCAGATAAAATAAGGCAGCTAAGTTTATCAAGGAGCTTAAACCAAATATTTTGCGTAACATGTGCCATCTATCCACTCGTGGTGTAACTTGAAACTGTCAAACTTCGAGAGGAAGGGGAAATTCCATCTGTTCCCGCTCCGGTTCACTGCGGGATCTCGCGAAAAAATATCTAGTGCGGTGTTGTCGAACCACACCTAACAACACTGTTGGCATGCAGAAAAAAATGGTGGCTTTGACAGGTATGACGGTCTATTGCCGTCATTCTTAGTTAACCTCTCTTTTATTTGTTTCTGGATGGATGGATGTGTGGCTGGATGCTTTAAAGGTAGGTTTTTCGTAACTACAAATTGTATCAAGGTCGTTCTTATTTCAACTATATTTTTTGTTGAGTTGATGAACTTTGGAATCTTACAATCAAACAGCTAACATGTTGATGAAATTGTATAAGAAAACAACTCATTTTCTTCTAGGTGATTCTAGTCAACAAAGGGAGCATCCAAAAAGGTTTAGTGATAAAGAAATTTGATATTGGAAGTTTGTATTTGTTAGAACATACTATTGAGGATTTCTACTTGATTCAGCAGTCACATATGTGGAGCGCTGTGGAACATTCAAGAAGCAGAGTTGAAGGCACCTCATTCCACTGCCAACTCATGGTGATCAGAGATAGATAGAATATAGATTACTTGCTACTGTTTTCTCTCCAGAGTTATATATCTCGACAATTGAGTGCTTTAGCAATGTGTTTCACAATCATGACTAATGTAAGATTATGTCAAATTGAGCGATTTGTAGAAGCTTATCTGTTAATATTGGTATTCTGTAGTTAATATGAGAAAAACACGACAATTTCCGTTGATTTCAGGTTTGAATATGTACTTCAACATAAAGGGTTTTGACACTTTTTTAAATATTTATAGCTTAAGAACCCGATAAAAGTGAATTAAAAGTTAGATATCCTGATAATATGTAGTCAACATGTTTGAATCATATAAAATCTTATGTGAAGTATGATATATTTTAACGATGCAGTAAACATTACTAAATTATACATATAAATATATATAAATTCATATTTTCCATAAAACTTTTACATTGTGATGATCAATGTTATGAAATTGTAATTAGATATTCCTGTATTGCAAGTCTCATGAAAAACCTGCTAACTGTAGTAAACTTGCAGTCGTTAAAGGTACCTAACTATAATTTCCGTTTGAAAAGAATTTGTTTTAATTTCTAATTCTAATAATTTTTCCATGGAGGTGCTGCAGAAGACCATCACCAGGAATCACCAAATATTATTTGGACGATAAATATTATTGATATGTTCATACAATATAAAATTTAGATAAAAATATATTCTCAAGTATAGATTTTTTACTGTTCTCATATTTTCAAATAACTAAGTAAGTCACTACTTATTTGTCAAAACAGAAAAAATATGTTAATAACACACGGTGTTATAAAATCTTCCATATATCATTAGAAATGCTTACTATAACATTATATAACAGTCTCAGATTTATGCGGAGAGCTGGCAACGTCGCATGCGGTGGCCGTGTATAATCTGGCAACCATGAGGCATCCAGAAAAAATGGCGATTGACACTGACATAGATCAACCGTGTTGCCGTATGGATACCACGTAACTAAAACTTCTTCTGTATATATGTTTTCTGGTGTCCATGAACTTATTCATAGATGGGAAGATGGATTTTTTAGCTGGCAGTATATGCCTTTCTAACTTTTCAATCTTCTCATATATCAAACCTAAATTTTAAGCGCTCATTGTGCCGTTCATTACACACTAGCTGATACGCGCGACTTCGTACACGTTAAATTGTTACTCACATATAAGATTGTTTTTTAATATTGCTATCAGTAAATTCACAGTTAACTTGAATGCTGGAGAAAATAATTTGTTTATTTTATTAATGGAGCCACCTACAAGCTGCGGGGGTATAACAGCGGGACGGAAAGCTATCAGGTTAACCGTATTATCATTTTTTTAAATTGATATTTTAAATTAAACTAATTTTGCATTGTAAAAGTTACCTCTGTGTCAAATTTCCGGTTACACAATCTATTCTTAGCTTAGCTTCTCCAAACAAAACCTCATCATCGCCAATTTTTAGATATAAACTTCAAGCAATTTCAAACAAACCTGCAAGTGCCCTTTAATCCCTTAATCCGGCCCTGCCATAAAACACAGTTAACCTATCCATAAGCTACCTCCCTGCCAAATTTTCTTTGAAGATCAAATAGTTTGTGATTAATGTGTATATTTTTGCTTTTACATATTCATAACTGACCATAACCCCTTTAAACTAGTCTTATTACAAAATCTGTGATTAGCTGACATACCTTGTTCCATGAACTAACTATCTCTCTTTAGGCTCAATTGTTCCCGACATTTCGTAATTAATGTGTATACTGTATACCTATAATTGCTCTTAGCCCCTGTTATGAAATCCGTTCTTAACTGTCCATAAGCTACTTCCCTATCAAATTTCTTGTTCATAGGTTAAATAGTTTTCGAGATTTCGTGATTAATGTGTGTCCTCTTATATTATATACATAATTATGTACCTTCAGCCTGGCTTATTCCGGTCCATTTTTAAATATGCTCTAAGCGTGTTTTGGTTAGTGTTTTGTGCATAAACTACTACTCTCTGCAAAATTTCATGTTCATAGGTTAGGTAGGTTTCGGGATTTCATGACTAATGAGCCAATTCACTTTCACATTTATATACAGGGTGTTTCAAATTCAACCCTCACCGTTGGGATCTGGGATATTGTAAAAGCTACTACACACAAGCCGGCGGCAATGCCGCCGGGTTTATGCCGAGCGGCTATGCCGTCGGCAATACAAGCCGCCGGCACAAGCCGCGCAAAGCCGCCAAGCATCATTCCAGTTGTGACAGTCACATAGAACGCTAGTGAAGTGCATAGTTTATGGTTGGTTGGTTAAAATGAATAAGGAAATCATCAGCACAGCCGCCGCAGTTGTAATTTTTATTTTAATACAAAAGGACGAGAAAAGGTTTTGGTTGCACCCAAGTTTACAAAATAGAAAATGGCGAAACGGTACTGTAATGATAGAAGAGTATAAAAAAGATGATGTGGGGTGTCAGCGTTTGCGCAATAGCATGTTTTTTGGGTTTTTGTACATCGTCTATGCCTGCACCAGATTTGTGCAACTGTTCGAACTTCTTTTTTTCCCGAAAATAATACGAGGTTACATTTTTTAACTTTCTCTCTACTTCGCCTTTATCAATGTCAAATACACTTGCAATTATGTTCAATGCGTCCATTCGATTGTTCCTATTCTTATAGTCTGCATTTCTGGGATTCCATAATATATCATTTTCATGAAATTTTTCAATTAAGAGCAGCACAGCTTCGTCGTTCCAATTAAACGACATTTTAATTTGTTTAAACACACAAACCGCACAACACTACCTCTCGAATGCCAGGAACGAAGTGACGCCGGCAGGCCGCGTAACCCGCCGGCACACCCCGGCGGCTCCTTTGCGCGGCAAGGCCGGCGGCTTTGTATGCCGCCGGGTACACGGAGGCTTAGCCGGCGGCCCTGCCGGCGGCACTGTGTGAAGCAGCCTTAAGAGATACAAAGTCGCTTAAATGGGGGCAAAGTTGAGAATTCTGGTAATCAACAAAGTACCGCTTAGAAAGTTTCGAAACTCAAAGCACTTCCGGAGAGAGACGGAAAAAACCGAATTCGCCCAAAATCATTATAATTTTTTCCTGACTTTATTTGTGGTGGAATTTCAAAATAAATTACACATTAACATAGCCACTTTTCATCCTCTACAAGATGCCATAATTAGACTTTCAGTATGGCGTTTCGTCCCTTGTCCTGTAGTATCAACTTTATTTTTTCTTACAGACGCCATTTTAGATGTTTACACAGGTGAATAGGGTTTTTAGTTATAGTAACAGCCTAGGTTGGCTTTGAAATTATCAGATAGTCATTTGTTTCGCATACCAGATTCTCCAAATCACTTTTATTTTTTGCGACTTTATTTGAGATGGGGTTCCAAAATAAATAACATATAATTGCCACTATTTCTCCTCTACAAGATAGAATAATTAAAATTTCATTATGCCGTTTCGTCTCGTGCCCCAGTATCAACTTTATTTTTTCTTATGGACGCAATTTTGGATTTTTACACAGGTGAGTATAGTTTTTGATTCTGATTCCAAAAATGTATATGTCATACATTAATATTGTCAAGCCTTTAGTTATTCCAGAAAAACAGAAGTTTCTCGGTAGGCCTTGAAATTATCAGATTTCATTTGTTTCGTATTCCAGACCAGACCTCAAATTGAACATATAGCAACAGAGTTTGGAAGACTTGGGTAAAGAGAAATAAATGGAGCAACGGACAACGTACAGAGAAGAGTCAGGCTTTGCCTACAAAATAACGGAGACAACATTTTGCTATGATTTACCCCGGCTTATTTATGATTATCATTATTATTACCATCAATAAAATTTTCATTTTGTGTTCAGATTTCACCATACCATTTTATTTCCTTATAATTTTTATGCAATAACAAATTCATGGCCAACTAATGAGACCACATGAAAAAACAGAGTTGTAAGTCGAAGAAAGAAGTGTCGAATTGGAGATTTCACTACGCTATTATTTTGAAATCCTAACACAAATAAGGTCAGAAAAAAATTAGAACGATTTTGGGAAAATTCGGTTTTTTCCGTCTCTCTCCGATATTTTGAATTTCGAAACTTTATAATCGGCACTTTGTTAATTACCTAATACGCAACTTTGCCCCTTTTTAAACGACTTCGTATCTCTTACAGTTTCCGAGATCCCAATAGTGAGGATCGAATATGAAACACCCTATATATGTGCCCATAGTTCCCCTTGATCCCACCCTGTTGCGAGATGTGTTTACAGCTAATACGTCCTGTTCATAAACTACCTCTCTTTTAAATTTCATGTTCATAGGTCAAATAGTTAAATTTCTATAAACCTTAAAAGTGGTAAGGTTTTCCATAGAAACTTTCATCCTCCTTCTATCCCATCCTAAGGATATAATATCTGAATCTTTGTGTTAATAATAAATATCTTAAAGATAAAATTAAAGACAAAAAATACTCCTACTTTTGAGCTAGATTAAGTAGAAATATTCTAAATCCTCTACAAAAGCTTGCTAAGTGTGAATTCGCACTTTATCCGATTCTGGGTGGAATTTACAAAATTTCTTTGTAAGTACCCATTTACACTACGAGTATATCAAAGAACTGAGCATATGGAACCCATTTCTGAATATCTGGCTTCAGTAAATAATAATTTCCACATAGTAGATTTTACGTCTTACTTCAACCCCTTCAAGTCTAATTTTCAGAACAAAAGGTAGCCTATATCCGTCTCCAAGGTCTGATCTGTATATAAGCTGAAATTTATCAAAGTCGGTTCAGCAGTTTTGGCGGGAAGACGTAATATACATACAAACATACACACTCGCATACACACTTTCATATTTATAATATTAGTAGGAAAATAGGGATGGTGTTTAAAGCGATGTTTTTCGATTTTTGGGGGCAATTTCCTATATTCTGCTTGTCATTACCTGCCAACAATCGGACTTTTTTATGATATCATTGTTTATACCTCTGGTGAAGTCTGCCCCCCTATAGAAATTTTTTCTAGATACGCCAGTGATGACTTGGGTAAGCCGGGGACGCACATCACGACTCTGGTGTCAATTTTTACTGAGATTGACGCTAGGTTTCCACAGTTTCAATGTTCTGTGTCACTTTATCATTCTTTATGGTTATATTCCTAAACAATCCCAGAATACCAAGTTTCATTCACTTGTAGCAACATTAGAAGAAAATTAAAAGTTTGTGTTGAGAATCTAGAAAAGTTTGACGAGTAAATTAAGAAACAAATATCAAAAATTGATGTGTATTTGCAATATCGATGTCAAGACCAACTTCAGGAGGTTAACTATTTATTTTTTTCAGCATAAAACGTACAAGCTGTGCGAATGTTTTTCTGGGAAGTAACCTCGTGAGAAAACGGCAAGATAGCATTGCTGCATCTGAAGTAGCACTCGCATATAATCGAGGGATCAGATTTCCAATCCTGTTTTGTTCCATTCTGTATTTTATATTGTGCGACACATAAAAGATTCCAATTCTTGTTAGAAACGGTGGCTGCACTGTAGAGTCTCCTTATTTATCCAACAATATCGGCTACAGAACCTGTCGAAATCCCAGCTACCACACAAAGTATTAATTATGGAGCACAAAGAAAATTAATTTGAGTCGGATCAAAACGCCAAAGATAGAAACGAAAGACCATCTGTGATGTGTTGGAAACAATTGTGTAGTCTGCTGCTGTGTGTAAAGAGCGGCCGCATTGGTATGAAAATGGTCATTCGGTCAGATGTTGGACAATACAAGCGCAAGTCACTCGGGGTCAATTAAAAAAATAACGCGAGGCGGTAATGAAGCCGAGTGATGATGTGGATGCTTATACGAGGTCCTTCGAAATTGTACGAGGGCTGACTTATTGCTATGTCAAGCGATATGGTTGACAGATTGTGCATGAGCGAAACGCAAAGTTGCCAGCTCCTCACAAACCTATATCTGAGACTGTTGTGACTTTATAGTGCAATTTCTATTGGTATGTGGAAGATTCTAGAATGTCATGTTTTATTTCCGTGTTTTGAAATAGCATCGTCATTAACACACGCCATTATCAAATCATCCATATCGCCTGCAGTTATTTGAAGTTTTGAAAACAGTCAAAAAATCATACCAGACGATATATTTATAATATTATATGAATAAATCGGTAATGTTTATGGTCCATATGTCTTCGTTCCAGACGATTGTCGTGTGTAGCACGTGCTTAAAAAATTGTAAAACTCAGAAATGAAAACAAATACTTTTCGTAAAGGTAATCGATAAGAATTGCAACATTACTGCAGTACCCAGATTATATTTTCCGTAAGATTTATAATTCAGGACTGTTCAAATCACATTGTCATAATATATTCATAATAAGATTGGTGCAAAACATGATTATATATTATTTTGTTTCATTATTACAGATCAACTAAAATATATCGCAACTTAGTGCAAGATTATATGTGGCTTAGGTATGTTGACTTTGAATTATCAGAATATCTGATTTTCAAATCATTCTTCTTAGCTCCTTTGGAAGCTTAGCTGTGAATATTGGAAAATGTAACAAAACCCTATGATGAAGCACATATTTAAGTTTGAATTGAACGATTGATTAACGTAATCTACCTGAAGCTTGGCAACCTAATTCTATATTCGCGTGTCCAAAAAATTATCCAAGATAAAAAAGATATATCGCAGCGTCATCCATAAAAATATGTCACATCAGTCTTATAGAAGACGCTTTACATCTATGAGACACAAACCTTTTCGAAGTGCATATAGTAAACAGAGAAACAGCCGTGACTGATTCCCATAGATGACGCTACGCTAAATCATTTCATCTCGGCTAATTTTAGATTCTTGGACTCGCGAATATATTATTAGGCTGGTTATCTACAATCAATGATTGGACATTATGCTGGAACAAAGCTACTATTGTGCACTTTATGAATTTAGGTGTCTATGGTATCTATCTATCTGGTTAATCTGACATTTTTTTCGTATACTCCAACCGCCTAAGGCCTAAACACCCATGGGGTACCATGGGGCTATAGGGGGATACGGACTCTGGCGAGGGAACACCTGTACATGCAACATGCACACATTCTGGCCCCGCCTACGAGATCCGCCGAGTGGTACCTCCGCGTTCGACAGTCAGAGACCGTCTACCACCTACGGACAATCACAACACCCATAGCCAAGAGAAAAATTTCTCCTGGGACGGGATTCGAACCCGCACAGCGCACGGCGACTGATCAGGAGGCCGAAGAGTCTACTACTGCGGCCACCGCTGCTGCCATCTTACAGATATGATGCTATTTGTCTTGTAAAAACATTGTAGCTTTAAGGGTCCAAAACGATACTAAAAATTTGAATAAGTCCCCCCTATCATTGTTATCTACTTCTTTGTCCACAGAAATATGCATTATTAACCGAACGAGAGATAACAAAACACCTCCGTGTGAGGCCTCTATTTTAAGAACGACTTCTCATTTCTTCCGTCGTAAATTATCGCGAAAAAATCTCATTGTGCACGGGCAATAAACGCGCAGTTTTAAAAAGCGAGCTACAAAAGGACGAACGGACACGCGTTAAATTGGCCTTAAACAGGTGCTAGGTGTTGCTGGTCCATCATGGAATTCCAGATATTGATGTACCACAGATCGGCCTTTATGTTGTGGTATACAAAAAACTGAGGAATGGGCTTTTCGATTCGTCAAGGTTTATGTAATATTTTAAGCATCTCGTCTTTATCACGGAAATTCCGATGTAACACTATACGGGGGTTATACAGAAACTTTCTGCTTTTTTTTATAGTAGCTCGTAAGAGAAAGCAGCAATCTGTCTAATATTACATTGATTATTTATGTTATCACTTAAGACTATCGTGGTCCTATCACCAAATCAGAAAGCAAATGGTGTTTTGCCCATTAACTAGCTCATTAGACACATGCAGGGTATCCTAATATTACGTGGACATGGTACCACGTATCTTTATGCTCAAAATAAGACGAATGAACGTGATTTGGAACGCATGTGTTTTGCTAGACGTACCAATATTTGACTTTTACGAAAAACTCTAAGTTTGAGCAGGGTGAAAACTTACCCCACCCTAACATAAATAATTGCAGAATTTTTTGATAACTCTCCTATCACTTTCATTGTCAAGATTGTTATGGGTAACAAGGCGTCCTTACAGTAAGGAACCCTCACTTCAAGAAACTACTGCATATGGCTCTTATCTCCAACACTAAGAAAAAAATTTACTTAAATCAATTAAAAATTTAGTTAAGTCAATGAAAAAAGATTAATTAACAATGTGCAGGTTAATAAATTCAATTACTTGAATTAAAATCCGATTTCTAAAACAGTTTACTTGAATCTAAGGAACTAGATTTTTTAAACTAAACCCAATCGTTCGATTAAATTTGTTGAACCGTTTACTTAGATTAAGTATACCGATTCATTTGAAATTGTGAACCATTAAAACGAGTTTACCTGCTTCAAGTAAAGCAATTTAATTATATTTATTATATTTGTTTATTTAGTTATTTAGTTTATTTGGAAATTAAGAGAACCAGTTGTATTTTATGTGTTATAATTGTGCTCCGACAAATTAGAGATGACAAAAATTTGGAAAACTTGATGTTTTGACATTCTTAATTTTCATTGACTGTGAACTTATTATATAATTGTGGGATCAAGTTTTATCTACTATTTATCTAATTCTCCAGAAACAGGATATATCACCATTCACTAGAGGCGATTCTTTGTTTTAAATTCAAAAAGTATGGAGAGGAATACCTGAAACTGAATAAGTACACATCACTTTAATTCAAACAAACAAGGATATTCTCAACTACAGCGAAATCTGCACCAACATCCTATACACCTTGGGAAAAACCATTATTATACATTATGATGAGGAAGAGAGTTGGAAATATACAAAAGTATGTAGGTGCGTGAAAGACACTCGATTGTAGGATATTATCTGGCAGCGTCGGAGTGGGACGGACAACGGGGTAAAGTAGAAGAGTGATAAAAGATAGAGATGGCAGAACGGGCGCTGGCGCCTACCGCTTAGACGGATGCGCTCAACAAATGCGATTTGTTTCTCCCATTCGCAGAGTTGCCGATACCAATATGTCATATTTCTAAGAAATCTAAGTCTACCCAAATTTCGGGAAAAATAGCTGCGGATTCCACATAAGAGTAGGTATTCCAAAAATGAAAAAAGTACAAACTATTAAAATTGTATTAATGTTTCATGGTTCAAATCATATTTTTCAGGTTTGTATATTGTTGTATAAATGATTATGTAATCCCTATTATTGTTGCCAGTAGAGATACAACAGTATTGAAAGAAATCATGGACCGCTAGATAGGGCTACAACTACCATATGACTATCAAATAGTAGTGATAAACAGGGTTTGTTTATAGCACAGTTGCCTGGTATGGCGAATTTGCGCCATAGGGGCGATTTGACAACTTTGAAGGACAACTATAACGGGTACTATGGTGCCCGGTATTCGGGAATCTGGCAATACCTGATGATTCCTAACGTTTATTACGCCAGATTGTTTGCTGACTTGCGCAGTACAACATGACAATCAACGTGACTGAGCACCTGGTAACCCTGGTTTAAGGTGTTATATTTAAAGAGCTTGGGGCAGTTAGGTATCTAGGTCACATTTTTTAATGTATTTCGAGAAATCCGTAATGTTGAGTAAATACTAGATCACGTTTCTTGCTTAGTTTGCTGAAAATTCTACAATAGACGTACATTTTGAGAAACAGAGATTTGGTGACGACAAAATCGTAAAAATATAACGCATTTTCGTAAAATAATTTCTTTGTTGAAAAGACTGTGGCTTGATGACCCATTGAACGAGTATAGTGTCACGCTCCGCTTTGAATATTCGAAACACTATACTCCAGCAGCATTCAGCTTCAATGTTATCTTTATGAATTTCTAACGTCTAGGCCATGCTGATTAAAAGCTTGAATGAATCAACACTTAACTCTAAATTCCCCACAATTCGGGAAGCTCTACTCAAATTGGCAACACAGCGTATCTGCCTATTATTCTCATTCGTGATACAGGTCTGCGGTTAACGGTAGGAAATATGTACGAATAGCGATGAAAGTAGACGAGCCGATGCGCTGTTGCCAAGAAATGATTTCCCATGTATAACAATGGTTTTTCCTAAGGTGTATATACATTGTACAATATAAACAAGCACATAAAGACTACGTTAAGCACACGTTTGCCAGAAATGCCATTCGTTGGCCTAAATTCGACTGCATAAATACAATTTTAAAGTTCCTCCCATTACGCCAAGTCAACGGTAACTCCTATGCAGTGTTTCATTGGGAGCGAGGCATATTCTAACCATGGTTATGGAACACAAAGCACCTTATACTCGAGTATTCTACTTGATCGCTATAATTGATTCACTTTATAGCTGTTACACCATCAACAACATTAGAATATGGAGCTACTCGCAAATAGTTTAGCTATTTTCAATAAACTAACTTACCTAAAATAATTAAATAGTTAAATAAAACAGGTACATGGTTTGTTATTTTCAAGCAAATTAGCTTAATAGTACACTACTTTCAATTAAATTGGTTCCAAAAAATTCAGTTTAATTCAGCCGAGTAATTTAGTTATTCAGAATAAGTAAAAGATCTATTACGGACAATAAATTTTTTTCCGAACAACTGTGTAATTGGCCACGTTTTCTTAGTGTATAGTTTTCATCTTTCTTTAATCGTTTCGTTTCTCTAGCGAACTAGTTTAAAATAATTTTCCTTGTCAAGTGATAAAAACGTAAGCTGGACGTGTCAAGTGCCCAGGCGCCTACATAATCGCAAAGCAAATAACAGGAATAGGACACAGTAGCTACTTAGTAGCTTCTAAAATCCTTGACAATATTTACACGGTACCTACACCCGAAATTTTTCATCATAATCATCTTTGCCCTTAAAATAGTATGTGCTAACAATGGTACCTTTGTATGGTGAGTATTGAAAAAATAAACACGGATAGAAATTAAGGTAAATAGGTTGTCCTTAGAAGATCAACAAAGGCACTAAAGGAATCATGAAAATGATACTGTTTGATTGTCTACCACAACAAAACTTTACCCTTGAATTGGAAATTATAACGTTTTTTTCATATGCCACAGCTAAATTTTACCCTTATGCTCAGTAAATATTTATAATACCAAAGCCTTAACACACTAGCTCGATGTCTAACGAGTCCATCTAGCAAGCTCGAAAATCGAAGGCAACATTTAAGACACCTCAGAGAAGAAAGAAACGGATGGGATAGTTACCATTTTGGTAGAAGAGAATCATATCACGAAATGATCACCCAAAAACCTGGCAAACAGTCAAAAAGTGAAGTAACGGAAAGCGATCAATTTTACCATAGATGGAATTGAAAACAAAACCTTGTTTACACTACCTTCGCAATGACAGATCGTCAAACTTGAAGTTTCTGGTAAGTTGTTATAACTTTTCTCTGGTGAAATCTGTGATGTTCTTTCTACATTATTAACCGTGTTGTGTTTTGGAAAATGCAAGATATCTCAATATGTATCCTACTAAAGAAGCTAAAATATCTCATCTGATATACAGAGTGTTCCAGAAATAACACGTCAGAGTGACACGAGAGGTAGATTGGATTCAGATCAATCAGATAAAATCAACTTTCAAGTTTTTTCAAAAAATCCATACTTTTCTCCTTTTTTGCCTGTTATGGCTATAAAGAACTTCTAGGTTATGATTTTCTTTGAAAACTAGCACGGTATGCTAAAAGTTCCTCGTGGCGACAAAATGCTACCGACCGAGCAGTGGATGTGAGAGCGAGATAGTCAATGACATGTTTTGGTCGTTTCATTCCTTAATGATTTGAATATAAAAGACGGCTGCACTTATTTTGTATCTGTAGTATTTCGCAAGTATTGCGACTTCAATGACAAAACTTGGAATTATTCAATTCTTAGTAGAAATAACGTATTTTTGAAAGAGCATTAAATAGGCTAGTTTTTAAGATCATTTGGCGATTCAGTCTGATACATTTCTTCACAGTAATTAGTCAAACTTTAGTGAAGGTTTTCATACTGAAACGAAATGTAATAATTATTCACATCGTGCTAGTTTTCAATGAAATAAAAACTCGGTTGTCTCAACCAACTATTAATGGCTGTTCAGGAAAAAAATCCTAAGTTAGAAGCTCTTTAAAGCCGTAACAGGAAAAAATGAGCAAGTAAGTAGTGATTTTTTGAAAAAACTCAAATGTGGTAATATCCCAAAAACTATAAAACATTTACTAAGGTAATGTAGATTTTTATTTGACTGATCTGAAGCCAATCTACCTCATGTGTCACTCTGGCGTGTTATTTCTGGGACACGTTGTATAATAAACATGTGTCCTCATTGCTGTATTCATGCACACCGTGGGTTGTATGTACCACTATTTTTGGACACTTTTTCGTTTACTATTATACAGAAGGATTTTTCACCAGGGTTCCACCCTTGCTCGCCATTGGGGTTAACTATGTTTGAGAAGCTTGAAGTAGTGCCAGATAAAACCTAGAATCAGATTTTGCTAAGTTTTTTTTACTTTCAGATTCGGACTTTATCTTTACCTGGTGATTTGTTCAAGATGCTGCATGGCTTTCCATAAAAGCGTATAAATAAATAATTTCATAAACTGCAAGCCGAAATTTTGGGGTCAAGAAAGATTATTATATTATTATATTCAGGGTGTTTCAGTTTATTGTTGCATAACTTTAAGATTCGATAGAACTTTTAAAATTAATGCATAAAGTCTATATAAACATGGGTCGAAAAATGCGTGGCTTCCGAAATACAGGGTGTGTAAATTTACTTTCTAAAATAGTTTTTTTAAATATTTCGTACAGTATTTGATGTATAACAGTGAAAATTGGTATACAAGGGTTTTTTTCGTACGACAAAACGAACCATGGGCCCTCTCTACTGTACCTGTAGTGTATTAAAATGACCGAACATTTTTTGATCTTTGAATAAAAAAACTGATTCTTCGCACTTTTCAACATAAAAAAGCTCTCGTGTGAGTTTTCGTTATAGTTAGCCGTTTTTGAGATATTTCGATTTTTAAGGTTCGATGCATTTTTAATTATTTATGAGAAAATAATATTTTTTTTACATTTTCGATTTGGGCATTACAAGTAATTAAGATGATCGTTTAGATTGTGTTTTTAAACACAGCAATAATTCCTAACTCTGAATAAACACAAAAAAACAGAATATTATATATAATTAATTTGTTTAATTTTCCAATATTATTAACAAATTAAATTAATTATTTACAACTAAAATGCTATTGGATAGTTAGGACAAATATACAAAATCTAAAGTAGTTGCTCGAAATGTAAACCCAATTGTTCAATACACAATTCACATCTACGAATGATCGAACGTGGTGCATTATTCAAATAAGGCCTTATTTCATCACATGCATTCCTGATTCTGTCTATTAGCATATCTCTTGTGGTTACGCGAGTCTGGTACACTTTTTCTTTTAGAAATCCCCACACAGAAAAATCTAATGGATTTAGGTCAGGGGATCGTGGAGGCCAGGCGACTGGTCCTCCACGGCCGATCCATCTTTCTGGATAATTTTCGTCCAGCCAGTTTCTAACTATTCTCGAATAATGAGCTGGACAACCATCAAGCTGGAACCAGGCCAATCTTCTTAAATCTAACA
Organism: Acanthoscelides obtectus; assembly: GCA_963669975.1. Taxonomy (NCBI): domain Eukaryota; kingdom Metazoa; phylum Arthropoda; class Insecta; order Coleoptera; family Chrysomelidae; genus Acanthoscelides; species Acanthoscelides obtectus. Next base: position 871,736 of record CAVLJG010000565.1, on the reverse strand, counting down.
TAACATCATCCCACATATTTGCATGTTCAGCCTTTAAAAATTCCAAGAAGGTCGCAGCATTTAACCTTGCAGGCAAAAGCTAGGGTCCAAATAGTCGATTACGGTAGATACCAAAATTTTCCACTCCACGTCTAGTGAAGCATGACTCATCGGTCCATAAAACGTTACTTAAAAATTCCCTATTATTATCAGTTCTATCAAGAATCTACTGACAAAATGTGATTCTTCGTTCTCCGTCCCCTGGCTGTAGTCCTTGCACAGGTTGCAAATGGTAAGGACGTCTATGGTCATTTCTAAGAACACGGTGAACATGGCTTGCTGAAATTCCCAAGGCACCAGAAACTCTCCTAACACTTTTGGTCGGATCTCTATCAAACTCACGCAGAAACATACAGGTAAATCTGCGCTGACGAACATATATGTTTTGATCCCTTTGGAAATTTCCAAAACCATTTTCAAATTATTTGGCGATGCACTCTTACAAATACTGAGCGAGTTGGATGTCGTCTGTTTGGAAATCTTCGTACGTATTCTCTGGCTGCTTCTGCTGCGTTTCCATTTACAAAGCCATACACAAAATGAATATCCGCTAACTCTTGATTGGAGAATAAAAATGGCATATTCATAAAACTTACAAAAAAAGGTAAAAGAAACTAAATTTCGTGCATTCACAATTGTAAATAAACGTTTCAGGTTTCAACAGACAACAAAACTATCTGTCAACTAATTGACGTTTAACCTTATTCTGCTTTCAATTTCAAAAATATTTGCAGGCACAGCCTACTTCTAAAAATTATCGAGATACTGACTTTTTAACGTTATTTTATCATAAATAATTAAAAATGCATCGAACCTTAAAAACCGAAATATCTCAAAAACGGCTAACTATAACGAAAATTCACAAGAGAGCTTTTTTATATCGAAAAGTGCGAAGAATCATTTTTTTTATTCAAAAAGCAAAAAATTGCACTAAGAAAAATTTTTCGGTCAGTTTAATAAACTACAGGTAGAGTAGAGAGCGTCCTCTAGCGGCTACAGTAAAACTATGGTTCAATTTGTCGTACCAAAAAACCCTTGTATACCAATTTTCACTGTTATACATCAAATATTGTTCGAAATATTTAAAAAAAACTATTTTATAAAGTGAATTTAAACACCCTATATTTCGGAAGCCACGCATTTTTCAACCCATGTTTATATAGACTTTATGCATTAATTTTAAAAATTCTATCGAATATTAAAAATATGCAACAATAAACTGAAACACCCTGTATATAAGGTTAGTCGAAACAGGACCTTTTTTAATCAATACAACTGCACAATAAAATTTACATGAAAAAAGAGCCCAAGAAAATCAATCACTTAAGTCCGATCAAAATCTAGTTAATAACCAGCACGATGCAGTACAAATGAAATTAAGAGCAGATGAAAATGTAAAAGCTGCAAAATGAATCAAAGATCTATTTAACCTCAGATTCGTTCTTTCAGGCACCAATTTTAGTAGTAGTGCTATAATCCTATCGTATTTTTTTTATTGTTATATTTGAATTATATAATATACCTTTTTGGATGCTCTAGACCACTGTGTGTCAGTGTGAGAGAGTATTGAGGCCGTATGTTGAAGGAGTATTATCACTATTTGTTTTTACAGTTCTAGACATCCAATAAAGCTAATTCCGTTGTAGCAATAGCAATGCAGTGTATTTTTCATTAATTTAACGACAATTGTTCCTTGAAGCGTACACAAGGCGGCCAAGGCGAGGGTCTTGGAGCAAAGCACTTAGGACATTGAATAACATTTTAGCCCTTTTCGAGGCCCTTAATACAGTCTAAACAATAGCCGCAGTCAAAAGCCGCAACTCCTTTTATTCGATTAATATTTCAATTACTCTTGTCCGGACGGGGTAAGTGGCACAGGGACGGAATCACTATTTAACTTACTTAGGTTTTTAGATGTTATATGGTCACGCGGATCACGAAAAATTATGTCACTGTTTCCGTCTGTCTGTCCGTGTCTGTCTGTCAGGTAATCCTATAACCGAGTATAGCTAGAGAAGTACCACTCGGATTTCGATGAGATTTTCACACAATGTTACTACTATGTTAAGGACGCAAAAGCGTTATAGTTTTTGAAAATCGGTCTAGTGTCGGCGTAGAGAAAGCCCAGAAACAAGAAAAATCGCTCAAACTGACCATTTTCGGAAACATTTTCAGTATGGGTTAAAAATTGGCGGTTAAGGGTTGCAGAGGCTGAGCAAGTGTCCATCCAAATTTTACGTTATGTAGTATATTTATACGCCTCCACCCCAATAATTCTACGCACATGTAAGGCTTATTTCACTCAAAATTGAAGTCTTCGTACATTTACTCTTAAATTTTAGAAATATATCCTACAGCCGGATGTTGAGACATGGAACGTGCTCCTCTGGATGGACAAGGGTCGTCGGCGGTGGTTGTACATCACAGTCGGCAATCGCTTTCGCACTGCTGTGGTGCTCTGGGCTGGGCTGTGTGGCTTGTTCATGGTGAAGGCCCCATATCGTCAATTACGCTGGACAGGTCATCGCAACGATCATATACACCTGCAGCAATTCTTCTAACATTTTGTTATACATGTTCATAGCTAAACTTTTTCTTAAAAGGGCTAACTGGTGCCTAACATAATCCTTTATGAACTGATGACAACGTAGCGTGGGAAGCATAAGTCAACTTACTTAACGCCATTTTTTGGCTATCCATTTCATGTCAATTTGATCTACTTTATACAGGGTGGCGCATCGAAAACGAAACAGACGCATTTACTGGCAGCTCAGTTTTTCTTTTTGGAAAAACGCTCAGACCCATCGATTTTGTTTTCGAGGAGGACACAAGTTTGGCAAAAAATCACGTTAACACGTGCAGCCCCTGGGCGGGCGTGACACAAACCCTAAAATCTTAAATGGAAAGGGGGGTCGAGTGATACCTTATTTTAAAGGTCTATCAATTCCCTTTATAATGATGTAAAATACATGAGCTTCAGTTCAGTAGTTTTGAAGATTTATTGATTTAAAGCTTAAAGTAGACCTTAGTAGGTACATCAGGTTAGTTTGTACTACTTTCAGAAGAAATTTGACTAAAAGAATTTACTTAATAAGTAAATGCATTTCTTCACTACGCCCATGGTTTGTTTATCATTTTGTTGTTGAAAATAGGTATTGGAGCGTTTTTTTGTGGCAAAAAAGTTATTTCTTGAAGAAATATAAGGAAATATCTCGTATTTATTTTAAATAGGAATTTAGTACATACTTTGCGATTGATTTGACCAAACTTTGTTGCTAAAATAACTTGTAACGCTTTATTACATAAATTAACCATGGTATATTCCACAGCAGAAAGAGTTGAAATTATCGAAATATTTATCGGAAATAATCGGTGCGCTAATAGAACAGCAGAAATATTTAATGAGCTACATGAGAACAGTACCGTGCATCGAAAATATGTTCTAGAACTAAATTTCAGGAAACTGGGTCAGTCGCCAATAAAAAACGCAATAGAAGTGCGGGTTTTAGGGCAAGTTTATGTAGATCCTACGTTAAGTACCCGCAAGTTGGAGACTATGTGTGGTGTTAGTCGATGTACTGTCCAACGGATTCTGAAGGCCCATAGGTCATCCGTATAAAATTCACCTGGTACAAGAACTTAATGAAGATGATTTTGATCGGTAATTACAATTTTGTGAAGATATGAGTGAACGAATTATAAACGATGAACATTTTAAATGGCGTAGTAATTCGTCATAACTGCCGATATTGGTCCGATTCTAATCCCAGAATTTATCATGAGGTTCATACACAGCAACCACAAAAATTAAATGTTTGGGCTGGTATTTTTGGCGATCATTTAGTTTTTTCTTACCTGGAAATTTGACCGGTGAAATGTATTTGGAATTACTGGAAGACGCCATAGATCCTGCATTAACAGCCATAATTGAAAATCAGAATGATCGGCGGTACATTGCGAATAGGTTGATGTTCCAACAGGATGGTGCTCCACCATATTACGCATTACGTGTTCGACAATATTTAGATGAGACGTTTCCAGATCGATGGATTGGTAGAAGAGGTGCCACTGAATGGCCCCCAAGATCGCCAGATTTATCACCTTTGGATTTCTTTATGTGGGGTCATTTAAAAAGCAAAATCTATGCTACTTAGCCAACATCATTACAAGACCTGCGGCAAAGAATTTTGAATGGGCTGCCTTCAAATTACTCCTCAAGTATTGCAAAATGTGCGGCAGCGTTTTGAGCAAAATCTTTATTATTGCATGGAGAGTCATAGTGGCCATTTTCAACATTTACTTGCCTAACGGGTCAGTTCATTCTTCATTTTTAAATTACTTTGCTGCCAAATGTATTGATGATGTATTAGTTTTATTTAAGCTTTAAATCAATAAATCTTCAAAACTACTGAATTGAAGTACATTAATTTTCTATCATTATAAAGGGCATTGAAAGACCTTTAAAATAAGATATCACTCGACCCCTCCTTTCCATTTACGATTTTGGGGGTGGTGTCACCCCCGCTTAGGGGGCTGCACGTGCTAACGTGATTTTTTGCCAAACTTGTGTTCCCCCCTCGAAAACAAAATCGACGGGTGTGAGCGTTTTTCCAAAAAAAAAAAACTGAGCTGTCAGTAAATGCGTCTGTTTCGTTTTCGATGCGCCACCCTGTATATTGGATTTGAAGGATTGAAATTCGTTTGAAGTGAAACACATTTTTTGGGCACAACGGATTACAGGGTACGTGGACTTTTTGAGACTGGCTAAATTTTACCTTTTCTCATGGAGAAAAACTACTACTGCTTCGCCATTTCTGTTTCACGACAACTTTCATCGTTAACACGGTTGTCAGGTGTATTCTTGTTCCGTGTATACCGGCTGTTTCAAATTCGACCCTCACGATTGGGATCTCGGATACAGTAAGGGATACGAAGACGCTTAAATGGGGGCAAATTTGCGTATTTACGTAACTAACAAAATGCCGCTTAGAAACTTTGAAACTTCAAAATATTTTCGAAAAGTCGTGGAAAAAAATGGAATTTTCCCAAAAATCGTTTTATCTTTTCCTGACTCCATTTGTAGTGAAATTCAAAATTAAATAGCACGTTAACATTGTCATTTCTCCTCTATAAGATGGCATAATAAATATGATGTTTCGTCTATTGTCCTACAGCATCAATTTCATTTTTCTCATATACGCCATATTGGATTTTTCAATTCTGATTCCAAAAATATATTATGATATGTGATACATGGACATTGCCAAACCTTAGTTAGTTTAAGAAAATGGAATTTCCTAGGTAGCCTTTGAAATTATCACATAGTCATTTTTTGGTTCAGTTTTTGGAAGAATCGTTGCTTATTTCCTGGTTCTATATGAAAAGAGATTTTAAAATAAATTGCATATTAGCATCGTCACTCTGTCTGCTATACAAGAGGGTGGAGCCGTTCTGTTGTTCTGGTACGCGCAACAGCATAGTGTTTTCTATGCTCTGACCGCACCGCCTCGTCTGACCGAGTTAGTTATCGGGGAGAGGCGGCGTTTCCAGATCCACTACCGGCAGGGCAGGGAAATAATGTATATGTACTAATTGTATGGACCTGTTTGACAGACTTTTTTCTCAGAAAGTTTGTACTGAGCATAATCCCTTATGAACTGATAACGGCGTTGCGTGGGAAGACCATCTTTGCTAAACAGAAAGACATGGATTGTTCTAATATTTTATCAATATGATCCGTCAAGTACATGTACATAATTTCATTAATCAGTTCAACTATTTATTTTGAATTTTGGTCAACTGTTCTAAAAAAATACCGCTACTAAATTCTAGAAAAATGTTCAATACTTCATCAGCCTTTCAAAATTGAACTTAACAAAACTTAATTCATGTAACATATAGATTACGGACCTGTGCAATTCATTAAATGTAGATAGGGTTGAGTGAAGCCCTGGTCTGACTCCAAACTCTTTGAGAACATTGTTTTAAAAAATGGAGAACAATAGGTTCATTTCAGACGCAGGAGTGTGGACATGTATTTCTGTGCCCAAGTTTCTTTTCTCTTTATTTATGTCATTTGCATCGGCGATCTTCAAGTGCGTATTATTCTGAGACCCCACCGTCTTGTAGAATAAAACAGTTGGGTCATTAAGGGTGACGATCTTAAAAAGATGTTGATAATGTATGACAAAAGTAATAAAATCAAGCTTTTGTTAGTGTAAGCAATGCCAGTACACGTTTTGGATGTCAATTGACATACAATACGTTTATTAGACGAGGCGAAAACCTGGCATTCGACTGAAAGACTTTCCAGCTTGATTTTTGTTTTTTCATAATCAATACGAGTCAAGGGGCTGCCGATAAAATCCATCAACTCATGGTCAGTTTTAGGTGAGATTTTGAAAAAGTAAAAAAGTAAGTATTCTTATAGATTTTTGGGGTTGTTGAAGCCGAATCTTAGGTCAGTTTGTCCGTATGAGGTCATTTGGGAGTCGTTTCAGGACACGTGCGTAGGTTTTTGGGGTCGTTGAGTTCGAATGTAAGGGCGTATGAGTCAGTCGTTCCTACAATTGTACGACGCCCTTATTAACTCCTTGATTTTCATAGCTTTCTACTGTTCCGTGTCACCGCTATATATTGAGGTTATGTTACAAATATCGAATTGTTCATGCTTTCGATTCATATCATCTGTTATATCAGCCTGAAATTTCAAACGATTCAAAAAGAAAACATGGAAAACGTGGAAATCTAGAAACACCCCAGCCTTTCTAAAGGAGAGAAAATACTCTCAAAATCAAGGAGGCCATAAAGGCGTCCTCCAATTGTAGGAACGACTGACGATACTACCCTAAGGTCATTTTATCAGTGTCAGCTCATTTGAAGGGTGTTTTAAGGTCATTTCAAACTGATTCGGACTCGGCGACCCCAAAGACCTACTCACAGGTCTAGTAGATTTAATGTTCAAGCATTTTCTCAAGTTCACCTTAAAATGACCTCAAACGCCCTTAGAATGACCTGATATGGGCAAACTGACCAGATACCAGATTACGCATGGACGGATGTTTATTTTTTTGTATATTTGAAGTTTTATATGTCCATATGTGCATCTATTCCTAGTTCGTAAAAACTGAATGAATGCTTGGCTGATGATATTCTGAAACAAATGACTTTGATAATGTTAAGACCTACTTAGAAAATACTGTTTTTTAAAATAACCATGCTTTGGTTATGTCAATGATTGACATTTTATACATTATTGGTATTATACTCAAAAACGCTATTATTACCAGTGCAAAAATCCAATATGGCGTCTATGAGAAAAAATAAAGTTTATGATTTAGAGAAGAGGCGAAACATCATATCGAAATTCTAATTAAATGAGAGCAGATGAGGTACAACATTTTTGACGCTACGATTAACCTACAAACCAAACGTTATAGCTTATGTATAAGATTACAGTACACATTATGAATGCCTATTCAAGCAAATGCAGATATACTTCTAACAGTAATTACAGTAACAGTAGCTAGATAATACCGATCCATTATAGACAATGCCTTAGAAACTGCCTGTGCGGTGTCTAAGCGTGTTTGTGCTTGCTCTGGATTGTTGGATATATAATAGACAATGGACAGTCGGTATATGGATAGGTATGCACAACACATGGATGCCATGTTAACTATTGCATCAGTGACATTTGAACATTTGTCATAGTATAGAGGACAAAACACATTAACTAGCTGACATCAGGTGATTTATGAATATTATATTCTATCTATACATGTAGCGAACAATTTATGTATATTGTCTTAATTGCTATGTGATACTTAAATAAATGAATTGTAGATATTATAGTATGGAATATAAAAAATATACAACAAATGAATTATTGTTTGGAAACATGGAAGCACTGTATGCGCGCAAGCAGCTACTAATGTAGTCTAATAAAACATTAAATTTCGACAAAATATCAATCTTGTCATTACGAGTCATATCAGTTTTTTGAGTAGTAGTAGGGGTGTGCGGGGTAATGGTAGCGGTCGGGAAATGGGAGCTATGGTGATTGAACGGAATGTAGGCAACTTACGTGATTGGTAAACATTCGGCTGCTTCCGCCAACATTCGAGAAACTTCGTCTGACCGGTACGAGCCGTTAGTGCAATGAGTTCAGTCACGAGGGACGGTTGTTTGTTTAAGCATGAAGCTTGATTATTATTTTATTTTGTTTATATTCATGTCATCCGTAGATTCATTCACTAACTAGTGCAATTTGTTTAATTACGATTGGAATTAGAATTACAGTATTTATATTATTACTTTTCAAAATGGTGGTCAGCGGGAAATGGGAGCCTAGAATGGCTCTCACTACCCGACATAGCTCCCACTACCCTACCAGCTTTTAAAATATATTTTCACACCATTTTACATACGTATTATCTGTGCTCGTGCATGACGCAGGACAGCAGCCAACTAACATATATCCTATTCCATCTACGTTAAAGCAGACAGTTAATAAACCATCGACTACTAGCCCCGCTATGAGTCCATCTATTCTTTGTGATGCAGAATTTCAACCAGAAGTAGTTCAGGGGGAAGCTGCTGTAAGCCCAGCTCCAATTCAAACCATATTATGTGCAACACCAACACGAGCTGCTATTCGGAAGTAACATATCGTCAGATCTACCGCAACTTCGTCAAAATCATATTTTAATGAGACCGATACTAATGACGATGAAGCAGTAACTGACTTTGTTGATATTCTAAAAATTGTGAGCCCACTGCCACAACAACTCATAACTAATAAAGAAACGAGATTGAAGAACAAACAACATTCTGAAATTGTAACAAGCACTCCAATGAAGGCAATATTTGAAGAAAAGAAGAGGAAAAGGACTGAAAAAGAGAAAAATACTAAAAAAAATAAAAAGACTGTAATAAAGAAATTTGCACCGAAGGTAAATGTAACAAACGGAAACTTACCAAATATAGAGAGGTTAAAAGCAAGAAGACCACAACCAGAAAGAAAGGGGCCAAAAAGGCAAAAAAAAATTGTTTAATAGTGATGATGAAGATTCATCTGATGATCAAATTGACGAATGTACAATTTGCGACGACGAGTCAGAATACTCAGAAGAGGAAACTTTATGTGCAATTTGCTTAGACACGGGAAAACGTGGAGAGATGTGGTACCGATGCAGAAGTTGCGGAAACTGGACTCATGAAGAATGCTCTGGAAGTGATAGTCCAGCTTCTTATATTTGTACATTTTGTTTGGATCCGTAAAATCTGGGTCATATGTTTTTCTTTAATAATTTTATCTTTATTTTTCTTGTTTTTGTTTAAAAAGTATTTTTTTATTTGTGTTACAATGAATAGATCGTAGTAGCTAACTAAGATCACAGTTATTGAAAGTATATTTTAGTTTAACTTTTGCGCAATACTAAATAGTATGACTCCCATTTCCCATAAATATGAGCGTGATATGGGCTCTCATTACCCGCACGTGTCGGGTAATGGAAGCGATTGACTTTTTTTGAAGAATCGGTATTGTACCTTAATATATGACTGCAATAAGTCCTAACAGTGATTAAAACATACCTGTATGATTATTCTAAGAGTTCCTAATTCAAAATTATAAAAAAGTTAATAAATGTGGTTTTTATGAAAGTTTTCCCTTAGTAGGCTCCCATTACCCTGCGCTCCCCTAGTAGCTGTTGTTGTTATTGGTGTAGTAGTAGTAGTAGTAGTAGTATCTTTATTTCCATAAGACGTGGTTACATAGTTTAGGAACAGTGAGCATAAAAGTAAAAATAACAAAACATAAACAACGAGATACACCACATAAAAACAAACTACGTTGATGCAACAGTGATAACTAAAATGATGATTCAGATATTCGTCAATCGAGTAAAAAATGGCGTCAAGTAAGGACTCTGTACTTCCCTGGCAAACCTGTCGTCTGTTTGGCACAAGTTAGCTTATCTGAGAACGGCAGTTGTATTATGTAATAAACCTAAATAACGTAAAAAACCGTCAAAATCTCATCTTGCAGACTAGGTAGTTTTTAGTGTGCAAATACTTCGTTCCACGTTTGCTCGCTATGATCGCTGTTCGTTGACGTTTAAGCAACGCATGCACAAAACGAGTTCAAATCAAGTGTACAACAGCTTGTAGAAAAACCTACGTTATATCACAAAAACCTACGAAGTGTCCAAAAAAAATTACAAAATGTCACTTTTCGAGATGCTTAGTACCCGTGTGGGTTACCAATCTTTCTATTTCTGCTTCTGTTCCTTTGTTACGGGCGTGAGCATGGTTGTCCTTTTTTTCATCTACGCTTCCGCAAGATTATATTTGTCTATCTTTATATTTACTTAAATTTACTTCTGAAGTACAATGGCACGTAGCTATAGCTGACCTTCATGGCGTCGTAGGTTGATAGGTACCTCGTAAAAAGGACCGCTGGCTGTGGTTGGTGGCTTTTAGTTACATTTCCCTTTCCATCCTTGTTTTCGATGCACATCCATTTGGGCCTGATGAAGCCAATAAGCTGTAACGTAGGTACGTCGCTCTGGTTACCAATCCTATTTCTTCTCCTGTTCCTTTGTTGCGGACGTGTCCACGGTGGTCTTTATTGTTCATAGTACGTAATATTCTTTTTACTTCCCACGCCTAATAGTTTGCATTTTAAAGAACTCCGTGATGCGGGACTTCCGCTACTGATGTTAGGCTACGACCAAAATTATTAGAAGTCGGAAGAAGAAGTTGTAAGTGCTTCTCATTCTTATTTTCAAGTATAGAGGGTCATTCAGGAATCCGTGCATTTCTAGGGTAGAAAGTACGAGGTCTGGCTATAAATTGACCTCTTGTTTTATATGACCTTCTAGAATGGAAAGTTGCATATAAAAAATGTTTCAGCGTTTCATCTCTTGTACTCCAGCACCAAGTTTATTTTTCCTTATAGACATCATATTACCATTTTGGACCGATAAATAGAGTTTTATATACATACATTGACCCTGCCAAATCTTAGTTAGGTAATTAAAAAAAACATAATTTCCTGAGTAGGCCTTGAAATTATCAGATAGGCATTTGTCTCGTATACCAGATTTATCCCACGGTTATTTTTATGTTTTTCCTGACTGTTTGAGATGACATTTCAAACTAAATTGCTTGTTGTCATTGCCGCATTTTGTCCTCTACAAGATAGCGTAGCAGAATCTTCAATTCGAGGTGTCTTCCTTCAACTTCCATCACCAACCTTGTTTTTTCATATTGACGCCATATTAGAATTTTGTACAGGTTTCCAGTCCTAAATTCAGTGAAAGTTGACAATGAATTTGAAGTTGGAAAGAAAATTATAAGGAAATAAGAAGGGATGCTAAACCTGCACACAAAATGAAAATGTTATTGATGGTAGTAGCAATAATAATCTTAAATAAGCGGAGATAAAATATACCTGATATCCACGATGTTATTTTGTAGGCAAAGCCTGTCTGTCTCTGTACATTTTTCAGCGCTCAGTTTATTATGATTTTCCGATAAATCTGGTATACTAAATTGATGGCTATTTGGTAATTTCAAGGCCTACCTAGGAAATTATGTTTTTTTAAAATAACTAAGGTTTGACAATGTCAATGTACGACATTAATTAAAAAAACTACAAAAGGTAAACATGTTCCTTGAAAATCGTGTCATCTAAATGTTGACCATTACGTCGGACACACTATTGAAATCTCGCCTCAGTATTTCGTGCCACTCGCTGCAGCAGTCATTGTCGGACAGCATTAACCTCGCGAACGATAGCTAAGACGTGGGTTGTTTGCTGCTGATCCTGTTGATCTGAATCTCCGCACCCACGAACGAATCGGTTCTTCACTGCTCCAAACATCACGTTTTCGTCGAATTTTATACCGTGTACAAACTTGTTCAGTTCCCAAGATCTCAAAAATAAAAGCGAATTTGAGTCACGGTGTAAATAGATGAACTTCAGATTTAAAAACAATTACCAAATTCCATTCCACCAGTCAAACAAAATTGAGTTTCCAGGTGTCCACCCGAATCTGGGATGTCTGGCAACCCTGATGCATGAGCGACAACGATTGTACAGGTACCGGGTATGGATACGGAAAACAGAGTAATCAAAGTAATAATTTCGTGTTCGGATTGGTACTCGTTACTTCGGTTATCTATGAGTAACGTTACTCGAGTGCCGTATAGTTCCTTTTTCAACACCACTAATCAGCTGTTATTCAAATAATGTCTAATATAAATATAACCTGGAATGTGTACTCAGTGAAACAAGAAAGTTATTGCAAATTCTATTTTTTTGCAGGTTTTGAGTTTGCCGGTAGCTATACGACATATATTTGAGTATTTCTTAATCGCTGTAACTATAGTGTGGATGTTTGTTCAATTCCTGAACAACCAATAAATATTTGACTATGGATGTATGTATATCAAAAATGCTGAATGGTTTTGTGGGAATATCAATCGACCGTGCTATAATGGCACTGATGGGCCGCAAATAAATGAATGAATGTAACGAGCAATATCTATGAAATTTTTGGTAGAGCCTGTCATCAAGTAGGAGGGCTTAATGGCTATCTGCAAGAGAGGTTTACAGGAATAGAACACGCGGCAGGTGATGTTGAATCGGTAAAATCGCATATCAATTGAAGAAAATAATATAAACATGAATAAACAATCGACAATATTAAATAAAAACATGAATTTTATTCAAAAATCGAACACTTTTTTAAATTTTGACCAAATCATATGTAATTTCTTAATATTCAATAAGCTGGTGATATTTTTTTTGTTTCAGAATAGTTGTATTTTACAAATACACATTATTAATGTAGGTAACATTTTAATCGAAATTACGCAAGAAACGTGATTTCAGGATTAACTTAAAATTTATAGCTTTAGATTTCTCGAAATAATATCAATGTAGCTTCGGTAGTCATACTCATGGCACTGAAGGTTTTGTCATCACAATAGCGACTTTTTTGATATTATGAGCTTAGCCTGACTATGATATATTTGAAAAAAAAAGTTGGAATTAAAACCTACTTCACAAATAAGCTGTTCTTATCTGATAGATCTGAATGTACCTATTGTGGCTGAATTTGATACATGATGCTTACTTACTGATTGTTTGGTACCTACATATATATCCACCTACACATTCTGCTCTCAAAATATGTATCATATTAGCTGCCCGAAAATTGAAGTAGGTCAATGAGGTGACATGAGTGAGCTGTTTGTGGAGCAATATCGAATATCTACTATGCTATCAAAAAACTGAAAGACTGTTTTTCATGATTTCGATATAAAAAATTTAGATTAGCGTCTCAAGATCCGGTTTTTTATTTTTACTAATTTGTGCACTTTGAAGAACAATTGAATATTTTTTCCATCTCTCTCCGGAAGTACTTTCAATTTCTAAGCGGTATCGTGTTAGTTACCCAAATTCGCAACTTTTCCCCCATTTAAGCCACTTTGTAGGTATCTCTTACCGTTTCCGAAATCCCAGTGGTGAGAATCGAATTTGAGACACCCGGTATGTTCTTTCTTCGATAGCACGAAATATTCAAAAATATTTATTTAATATTTAATAATATTTTTATCTTACTTAAATATTTGTTTTTTTTTTAAACAAATATTTAATAAATATTTGTAATATAATATTTATATTAAATATTTATATAATATCTTTTAAATATTTTATCTACAATATTTCTTGTATAATATCCATTAAATATTTACTTTTCAATCAATGGAAAATATTAAATCTCCAATATTTAAAAAATATTCATTAAATATTTTCGGCTAGGGCGCATCTGCGTGAGACCTCGAGCGACCAATGGGATAATAGCAAGTCGGCAGCCATTTTACCTGTGACTTTCACTATGATAGCGTGCTTCCTGTGTATCTCCAAGTGGTTCATTATTTGTGTGTTTTTTTTGTGGAAAATGGAAAAGTTTTTCGATAATTACATAGTTTACCTAATTCATCTGACTAGTAAACAAAATTGTGCCAGCTGAGTATAAGACCAAAACTAACTAGCCTTGAAGTGTACTACTAATAAAAAGTCACATTTCAACAAAATCAATAAGTGTTAGTCAAAAGATTAAGTTGTGCCCATAGACATTTTTTATCAAGATATCTAAAATCACACTAAATTTTCTTAGAAACTAACCAAATCTCGAACTATCATAGGAATAACATGTGGGGTCCTTTTAGGTGCATTATAGAGCTGCTTTTCAGTGACCCAGTTGAGCTACTCGGAGTAACTCACCATGCTCAGCACCAATAAATACACTGGAAAGCAGCTTATGTAGATACTCAATAATACTTCATAATTAGTAAGTTTGTTTTTTTTTCAGAGGAGTAGACTTCCAAGATGCAGAAGATGCTTAGAATGTTTTTTTGATAATATTTTTCTAGCAAATTAAACCATTAGGTATATCTAGAATGAATTTTCTTTATAAACCCAATTTTATATATCTAAGCATTCCTACAGGTTTTGCTAAAATAACCAATGAAGAATTTTCTATCTACACTGAAAATATGTATCAAATTAATGCTTGAAGATCCATACATATTTACGAAAAATATTAGATATTTCATCAAAATATAAAATTTATACTTAATCTTTCCTTATATATTTTCTAAATATTTGGAAAGAGTATATATATTTAACAAACATTTTTTTTTAATATTTAATGCTAAGTGGATATATGAAACTTCTACCTTTTACATCATTATTTGTTTTACCACGGATCTTAATTACTATCGCGTTCAACCCTTCCATATTTAAAAATCCAAATAATACAACCATATCCAGTATTACTATATTTTTTATTATTTGTCTGTTTATTTATAAATATACATTTGTTAAAACTTAAAAATAAATAACAATCTCACGTTATACACATGCCAGCATGTTTATACAAGTCCATGAGCATCAGAGATAAAACAAAAAGGTTTAAATAATTACCTATGTACGACTTTATACAAAACATAATCAGTCGGCCATTGTACAATCACAGAAAACACGAGGAAAACAACTGAAAACGAACTATATACAACCAAACCGTCCACTATCAAACAACTACCACTAAACACTAGTACATCACAGGCACAGGCCGCCTGATCTCCAGATCTGAACCCGACGGACTCGACTTTGGACTTGGGGAGGCTGAATACATCATTGGAGTTGTAGGTATACTAGAGAACATCCCCATATGTGGACCTGATGTATAAGCCTTAGGGGATTGGTATAATGATGAGTAAAGTGAAGAATGTAAGGAGGTCACTACAGCAGCCTGGGGCATGTGTTGATGATGAGGTTCCTCAGGTTTCATAGAGGCTTGCATCCTTGATATGTCAAACGTTGGGTTGAAATAGGAGTATGGTGAACTTAGCGCATCCATTGGAGGAAATGGATATGGCAGCTGGTGCATCGGGAATCCCCCAACGGTTGACTTGAGACTGGACGTCAAGGGACCCTTAGGCTTCCTCCTTGGCCGGTACTTATAATCAGGATGCTCCTTCATATGCAAAGCTCTCAACCTCTTAGCTTCATCTATAAACGGCCGCTTGTCACTTTCACTAAGGAGTTTCCACTCTGCACCAAGCCGCTTCGAAATCTCCGAATTGTGCATCTTCGGGTTGTCCAACGCGATTTTACGCCGCTGTATCCTCGACCACACCATGAAAGCATTCATGGGCCTCTTGATATGGCCCTCATTTGAAATACTAATTGGCGAAACCGATTGTTGAGACTGCGTTTGAAAGTCTTCCGGAGTTGTAAAGCCGTACATATTCATCACTACAAACAGACTGACAGACACAAACAGAGAGATGCTTACAACGACACGGATAGCAAGATACTGCCTACTAACCTTCAGCGGTCATGAGGTATTTCTGGCGGTGGGGAAGGCGTGGCCTAACCTAAGAGAATCGTTCCAATGGCGGGACACGCCCATATTTTTTCCCATTGGCTGTCTGTCCCCGCTCCAATCGCTTTGTTTTTATTGTGAGCCGTACAATAGGGATATTCTTACCGAATACCTGACAGGATCTTCCGCGAGTATGTATGAGTTTCACGGGTCTGTTTGGAGGGAATTAATAATTATCCTTAGATGAATTGAGTTTTGAGGCGTGATGAATTGGCGAATGTTTATTTCCACTATCCGCAGATGTAATATTTATCTACCTTTTATGCGGAGATATAAAGGATGATAAGTGATGTTTGATTCTGAGACTCGAGAGTTCGATAATAAACGATGCGATGGTTGATGACAGTGTTGAAGGAAATATACAATTGTTGGATTAAATGAAGATGTTTTTGTGGTCTCAGTATTCCCATCTGGTGCGTTTATTTTTCGAAAAATTATGTTTGTGGTGATAAATCACAGTCAATCGTACGTTTTGTAATGATCCACGATTTCAAAAGAGTAATAATGATGAGATCTACTGGGATTTTCTTTCGTTGAGATATGCTTCGATTGTGTAGTATTATTGGTTAATAAAAGTCTGAACCCTACTGTGGCCAACCAGGTACCCGGGTACCTATGGTCGTACATTATGTTGAATAACTTTTTTCTTAAAAATATTGGCTAAAATCTTTCATTACCATTATTTGACCGATTTCCTATAAAATTGTGCATCAGAAAGTATTTTTTATTTTCAAAAAAAATTTCGAGTTTCAAAAAAATTACCTCGCCAGGCCAACCAGGTACCCGGGTATCTCTATACATCCATAATGGATTCGTATAGTATATTCTAAAATAAAAATTATTTTTATACAAGAAGCAGTAAATTATTAATAATAAATAAAATATAAAATAAATAATATTCATTTATAATTGTTTATTAATTAGTTTCAGTGAGTCAGTGAGTATAATAATAATAAAAATAACATTTATTGATGACATTCTAAACATTTAGTAATTTTTGCAGTATGCTGATCACAAACAGGCTTTTGACACTCGCTGCAAGACTTTCTTGTCTTTCGTTGTTTACGTATCGGTTGCTTACTGCAAATGTAGCATGATCCAACTACAACTTTTCTGCCAGTACTGTCTCGTGGATTGTTGTCAGCAGGAAGCTGTACTGCAGTAATTGGCCTGTCGAAAAAGCTGTTGATCGCTATTCTTGAAGTTTTATGGCGCATAATCTGCTGATTTGCGGAACGATTTGCGATGATCTGCATAGCCAGTTCTTCTGCGAGTTGTAGCAAAAAAGTTTTACGTTGAGTTGTTTTTCTTGGAAGTATCTTATTATTCTCAAAATAAATCAAATGCGCAGCAAGAGAAGCAATAGGTATCAAGAATGTTGAAGAAAAAAGCTAGCGGCCACCTGCACGTTCTTCGCTGCGAAGTATATCTTGAGCACATTTGGTCCATAGTGTCGACAGCTTTGGTTTTATTATATAATAAAATCATTTCCTGCTTTTGATGAATTGCATCAGAAATTTTATCATCATCGTCCATCGTGCTCAGTAAAATTACTGCTTTATTTTTCTTCAGGACATACGAGCACATACTTTCATACCATATTTAGCAGGCTTATTATTGCTACCTAATAATAAGTTCAAATTGGTGTCAAGATAGGACTGGAGCATTTGCCTCCATTGTGTTCGATCAAGAATCTCGAACACCAGCGATCTTAGGTAAAAAAAGTAATAGAAACAATTATATAGGGAAATTTTTTATGAATCAGATTACGAGTAATTAAAGGTAAAGGTACGTGTAATGATATTTCCGCTTATAATGGCCAAACTAGGAATCTAAGAGCAAAAAATGGCATCAATGCTGACATCAGTTCATAAAGGATTATGTTCAGCAGAAGTTGGCCCCTCTCAGAAAAAGCTTAACTACGAACATGTATAACAAAAAAATAAACGGATCAAGTTAGCCAAACAGACTCATACAATTAAAATTTGCATATATACCTACATTGTTTTTTGGACAGTTCTTTAGGGTTTGGCAAAAGTTGTCGATGGATGGCACTCTCCATTCCCCTGAGAAAAATTTCTGCGGGCACATAATATGATCGAAACTATGTGTACATTAGGCGTGGATGACGATCGGTTCGCATCCAGTCAGGCAACGGAGGCCGACTGCTACAGACGTGCATCGGCAGGACCGCGAAGGTGATCGTCTAGCGAGCATCGGAAATATTTCTTCACCATTCTTTTTTAAGCATACGTGTACGGGGAAATCTATGGTGAGTGAAATACTGAAAGATATCTAGAAGATGCTAACAATTACTACAGCTGGAGGCGTATAAGTATACCACTGTCCAAAAATTGAGATACACCACCCAATTGTACACCCCTTAAATTTTTGTCAGTGAACAGTGTCCTTTGAAACGTCAGAAAACAAAGTTTGAACGTTTTTTGTTTTGTTTACTTTTTTGCCCCTAGTTCCGCCGCCATTGGATCGATTTTCAAAAACTATAAATGTTTTTCGTCCTTGGCGTAGTAGTGACCTATAGTGTATTTACACCCAAGATAGAATGGATCCGTGATTGTCAAAAGCAAGGACGGCGTACAGGGCCGCATTCAGGGCTACCTCCGAATGATGGACAACCACCAACGTGTTGTAAAACAAAGATGACACTTAGCAACAACCAAGCAAGGTGAATACGAAAACACGAGCACGCAGCGATACACGCGACGGACGGTGGCCTGAGTGCAACTCTGCCTGCGCTGCCCCTGCCCCGCGCATTATTCCGCCAGGCGACCGCTTGAAATTTAATGGCGAATTGACCAATAAGAGGCGTTGTCCCCACCTGTTACCGAGAGATCACGCGCTAACTGTTATTAATTACATCTCATTTTGAATTTGGATTCAGTTTAGAGTGAAATTCCATCAAAATCTGACCGGTACTTTCCTAGTTATAGAGAAGTAGTAGCCCTGTGTATACTTTCCAAGTCATAGAAGGGTCAACGATTAGCGGACAGAAAGACAGACAGACCGACGGAAATGAACGACATGGACATAATATCCCTTTTACGAAATTTTTCGCGATTAAAATCTTTCGACGCCAGTGGCGAAAGAAGTAAAAATAACTATTTAATGTAGAGGACAAAATTTGCTACAAAGAAGGTCTTTTACGTTTTTTCCGACACCTTGATGGTTCTTAGAATAGGTATAAAGAAAGAAATTCAAATTTCGTATCAAAACAGTCAGGCGACATCGTCATCTCTTTTGTGACATGTGGCGTCTTTTTGATAGCGGAGGCATCTTAATTACAAAACAGGAAAACAACAACAAACTTATATTAATAACAATAATCACAGATACAACACTTCGGCACTCGAGGAATAAATCGAGCGGGTCACAACACGGCGCCTGTGTTATATCTAGCCACTTATCACTCGCTGGAGGCATGGTCAGTGGAAGGTGTGGTTTTTCTACGATTAATATACCGATACCGTTTGAAATAGAAATAGAGTTTTTTTTTGGGGGCTTGTTCTATAACTTCTCTATGTTCAGTATGAACAATATCTGAAAAATTGTTTTTCTCCGATAAGAACAAAATAGTTTTGCAGAAGAAGAAAACGTAATCTATCGAATGAACCATATGCGACCTTCCTTTGTCTTTTTGTAATGCAATAACGAAATCTCATGCCTGTGCGACTATTTGTTCTGAAGCTATCGCGGCAGAAATGTTGACAAAAAAGAGTTGATATTGTGACAAAAAAACAAGAGAATATCACAAATCCGTCATTTTTCCACACGCCATAAAATAATTAGACAGTATGTATTAATAATGCTGCCCCAATCGCACAATTGAAAAAAGGGATGAGCGACCTTAACCGGTACACTCTTAAAATGTTGAGGAAATTATATAAAACTGCTAGAAATGAATAAAAATCACAAAAAATTGTACATGCAAACTTAAAATTATTTCTCCGCCTGGATCAATTGTATTTCTTATATGATTCAATACGCTGAATACAAATCTGCAGTTGATTTAACTCGTATACCCTCCAAACCTTGAGCAGATTGCAAAAAAAGCTAATAACCGCAACCCCAAAAAAATGTATGAACTAGATCGAGATTACAGAGAAGAATAAGGAGAACGATTTCTCCAAGAAATAAGTGAAACGGATGATCGGTATCAAGGAAGACAGGCTTTGGCTTGCATGATTGGCATTTTTTTCTGATAGATTCAGCGCATCATAATACATAGACAAAATTGAAACATTTTCGGATGCATAACTGCAGTTTTTGCAATTTTTGGCGAAAACTATGAATGTGTCAGGAGTGACTTCAGCCATTTCAGAGATAGAGCCTTGCGTGTGTCGGCAGCGACTGTAACCATTTTAAGAGACTGTGCACGTTTCTGGAGTGGATTTCGTGGTCGTTTCGTGCTCGCTTTTGTCATGTGTATGCA
Source organism: Acanthoscelides obtectus (assembly GCA_963669975.1). Lineage (NCBI taxonomy): Eukaryota > Metazoa > Arthropoda > Insecta > Coleoptera > Chrysomelidae > Acanthoscelides > Acanthoscelides obtectus. The sequence goes on along the minus strand of CAVLJG010000565.1, from coordinate 851,279 downwards.
TGTGAGAGACAATGTCCGAGAAAAATCGGTGCGGCCTGAAAGTGGTGGACCTGAAGAGGGAGCTAGAGGAGACTGAGCTCAAGATGGCAGGATCGAAGGCGACGCTGGTGGCTCGTCTTCGGGAGTACCTACTTGAAGAGCCGTGGGGGAATCCATGGATCCACCTCGAGACAATGGTTGATTCAGCCAGAATAAAGTCGTCGCATTGACTGTGGTACTCAGAGGAGATGTTCTAGATGTTCTTCAGACTACGAGCATCCAGTCAATCGATGGGAAATGCGGTATAGGATCGAAAGGATGGCCATACCCGCCGCCGCCCGGCAGAATATCGCCCGTCTCAAGCGTCACGCCATCATGCAGGCTGGACACGCCTACCTAGAGCAGGTGCACCAGTCGCAGATAAAGCACCGTCGACAGAAAGCAAATGAAAGCCTGCAGGAGCTCGACCTGGATATTGCCCGGCTATCCATCAGGTCCTGAGAAACTCATGGAGTGTCTTTGGAACGCCATAATGTTGGAAGGCCGGTGCTGGTGGGCCCATTAAACAACGTTCGTTCCTTCAATCAGCGGACATGTTTGTGAACGGCATTCGCGACGGCGAAGTTCAGATGGCCGTTTGATTGGCCTCTCAAAGACGCTGGTAGATGCCTCGGCTTACACCTTAGAATTTGAAACCCAAAGAAGCAACTAGAAGCCATGCCCGGGTTCACGACTTGACCTGGAAAACGCTAGAATGTTTCCCGTCTCGTTGATAAGGACATAAATATCCCACCAGATAGCCAAACGAGGCAGCACAATGGAGCCTACAGACACAGTCGAACTAGTGGACAGCGAACGCGAAATTAATAGTCCAGTCGACATAGTTATAAATTTGTTATAAATTACTTGCAGTTGTTATAAATTAGCGTTAAAATAATAAATTAGTATTTGAACAGTAAAACGGTGTTTTTGTTACAATATTATGAATCAGTGCAACAGTTGATTTAGGAATCCATCTAGGGAAGTTTGATAGCTTACAATACTAGTTACAAGTAGCTGGATGAAACGTTAACTTACCATTGCTGACTTATGAATGAAAAAATTGTAGTTTTCGTTTCCATTGTATTTTTGAACCTAAGCGCTGTTTCAAAAATCGCCAATGAACAAAAGTAATGTTGAAATAATCTAAAGAACCAACCTTTAATTTCTTTTGGTCACGTTTCATCAACAATTTAACATAGGTTTTCAGCAATACAGTGGACCTCCGATAATCCGACAAACATTATGCAGGGCAGTGCCGGACTATCGAATTTATCGGATTATAGAGCACTGCCTAAGACCCCCTATAGTCCGGAATTTTTTACAAAAGAGTACCCTGTACCGCTAAATTACATATCCAATGGTAAGATTATGTATACATATATGTTATGTATATGTATGTACTTTGAAGTACAAATCATACATAGTTTATGTATGTCGAATTTAGTAAATTAAATAACAATAGAGAGCTTACGTTTTATTATAAAATTAAGCATAAGTGCACATACATATGTACCAAAATAATCAAGAATTATTAACCAAAATCATTAATGAATTTATCAAATTATGAAGCTTGGAAATATTCATCAATTTTTTTTTTGTTTAAGGTTATTATAACGCGAGATCAGAGCTTTGTCCCTCAGTCTTCTCAAAAGTAAAAGTTCGTTGTAGGATGTACCATTTTCTTCAGCACATTGTAAACCTAGCTCAAAGGCGTTAATTGCATCTTGTGCTGTGACTTGTGGAGCAGTTGCAATCACGTCGTCGTTATTTTCCTGATTGTTTGTTGTATAATTAAAAACCTCTTTTATAATCTCTTCGTCAGACATTTCATGAAAAACATTTTCCTCTTTATCCATTCCACGGCACCAGATTTCTAAATCTTCCGGACTTATCTGTGTTTTAGTAGCGACTTGTTCTATAACTTCCGAAGTAACACTGATTAGTGGAACGTTGCTAGGAGTGGTGACTATATCTGGCCATAACTTTTTCCCAGACCATTTGATAGTTGATGACGGTAACGCATTCTACGACTGACAAAGAGCAAAAACCAAGTCTTTCATATTAAATTCTTTTAAAGTTTTTTCTATTGGTTGGTCTTTTGATACGGCTCTCAGAAGTAGATTTTTCTTATAGTCTTGCTTGACAAAATGAATGATATTCTGGTCCATTGGTTGAATCAGTGCAGTGCAATTTGGCGGAAGAAACATCGCAGTGATGCATTTATTCTTAGTTGTTAGTTCTTCTTCAGACGGATGACCGGGTGCGTTATCAAGAAGCAACAACGCTTTTTGAAGAAAATTATGATCTTTTAAACATTTTCTAACTTCAGGTACGAAGCATTCATCAAATCACTTTTTGAAATGGTCTTTTGTCATCCATGCACTTTTTTGTCCGTAATAGTGTACAGGTAAATCAATGTTTTTGAACTCCCGTGGTTTATTAGATTTCCCAATGACCATCCTCTTAAGCGCGTGTGTGCCTGCAGCGTTAGCACATGGTAGTATGGTTACACGCTCTTCACTTACTTTTCGTCCAGGTACGGATTTTTCGTTACAAGAAACGAACGTTTTGTTAAGCATCACACGCCAAAAAAACCCTGATTCGTCTGCATTGTACACCTGTGACGGTCAAGACTTAAAACGTTCACCTTTTGCAAAAATCTTAATTTAAAGGGCTCTATGCAGGTGGCATCGTTAGAAAGTTTCTCTAGTGTAATAGACATTAAACGTATGCCATGACTACTTTTAAAACGTTCTAGCCATCCTTTGCTGGCCACAAAATCATATTTTTTTGTTATTTCCTTATAAAAAAACTTAGCTTTCATGGCCAACATGGGTCCTGAAATTGGTGCATGTCTATTTTTTTCCTGAAGAAACCACATACACACAAAGCTTCTTCCACTTCTGGATGTTCAGCTTTCTTGAGTGTCTGACTCTTGCCTGGCCCGCAGTCAGTAGTTGACACGAACTTCTTGATCTTCTCGTGGTTTCTTTTAATGTCATAAATTGTAGATCGGCCTACGCCGTATTCACTTGCTAAACTACTGAAAGTTTCATTGCGATTTAAGCGGTCTAAAATACCACATTTTTCTTTAATTGTCAATGTTTTGTGCTTTCGCTTCTGAGTTTGTGATGACATTACTAGGTACTATACTTAATACACAATGAATAAATAGTAAACAATGAACGCACGCTAGGCCGTTCCGCTATCACCAGTAGTCAAATTCAAACTAAGTAAAACAATGCTTACGCGTCGAGCACGATAGCGGTGGCGTGTACAAGTCGTAACCTGTTCAAACCTGCGTGATCTACATTATCGAAGATTGTCAAATACGTATGTATGTAATACATATTCAAAGACATGTCGGATTACAGGGGGCGCCGGATTAGACAGGGGCCGGATTATCGGGGGTCCACTGTATACCTAAATATGCTTATACATAAATATTAATAATAATTAAAAATATATATAATATAGGTACAATAAAAATCTCAGTTGAAAGCTTATTGTTCCCCAAAGGTATCTGTAGTTGTTTACTTTTAACCTGAGGCTATATTTTATTGTTGTGCCTTTACTAGACTCTTGCCAATAAAGGCACGTTTTTCTGTTGAAGGAAGAGCTCCCAATAAATCTATAATTCTTGCATAGTTAGTGACTTTCTAAGAAAAAGGGTGATGACATAATTCCTTTAGGTTCTGGTAGGCATGCTTACGGTTATTCATCGTTATATTCGGCTGTAAAATGTAAAGAGAAGGTTAACTTTTATTCAGTGAAAGTGAATAAATAGCCTGTGCCGAATGATATCAGTCTACCTCTTTCCCTCGCGCAGCGTCACTCAGTGACAAAAACACCCAGAAACGTAAAGCGATTGAGAGCGTAGTATCCATAGTTTGTTATCTGTTGTGTTTCAAATAAGTATATAGTTATCTCTCGTTAAGCGCAAGGTCTGTGTTTATGTTTCAGTACGGATCGCCAGGCGCTGAGCTTACATAGGCAGGAGTACGCGGATGGAATTTTTTTTCTATATAATTCCAAGTTTTAAAGGCAAATGTACCTACGCGTAAATATATGACGTGTGTAATATGGCTAATAGTTGCATAAGGTTACCGAGGTTGGGAGCGTATAATTATACCAGGATCAAAAAATCTCATATACCTACTCCCCCCCAACCCCTAGGTACAGCCTCCAAATTTCAATCCTTATCAATTTTTTTCTAGAAATGATCACGATCATCTAAAACGTCAAAAAACTTTTTTTTGTCTCAGGCCTTTTCCTCAATATCAAAATTCGTCCGGTACGTCCCAAGTTATACCGGGGTTGAACATTACCGTACAGATAGACAGACCGACAGAAATGTGACATGCTTTTTCGTGATGTACTTAAATGTCATGTAACAAAAAGCATTCTCATTTTCAAAAAATTTCGCGTTTGCAATACTCATCGAGTGGCTTAGGAAGTAAACGGCTGAATATGGAGGTCATAAAATAAATCAATCAATCAAGACTGGGATGGTTTAGAAAATGTATCAGGGTTTGTTGCATATAAATTACAGAAAAATAGTAAAATCTGGGTTATAGTCCTGACATCAATGAAATGTTATTTTCCTGAGTAAACCTTTCCCAGATTTCCTAATTAAATGTAATGAACTAGACCATGGTTTCAAAAATTTCGACGTAGGGTCATTAAAATTGAGAAAAAGTTATTAAAAATCGTTAATGGATGGATGGATATAAAATGAAAATCCAGAATAATTGGAAAGAGAAACATAACGACCATTGTAAAATAAACTCAATAAAACTGCCTACCAATATAAAATACTTCTATTAACACCTACCCAGTCCCATTATTTGCAGCTCTAAAGAAATTTTAGTTTGAAAAGCTACAAGCACATTTTTAATGATAATGTCTCGAGTTATTTAGAATCTTTCAAATCCTCTATTGTTGGATTTTTAAAAGTGATAACGTTATGGCGGCAATGTATTCTGGCTATAATGATATACTTCGTTGAATTATGTTAGCAAAATATCTAAATATAAATAAAAAATTCCATATAATATTAAAATTATCATGTAAAATCGACACAAAAAACAAAAAATGCTATGCAAATATTCCATCTCTTTGAATGACAACAATTTTCAAGTACTCACGTGATTTCAAGACAAGCGCTGTTTAGCGTTTGGCGTGCAAGCAAATGACAGTAAACAATTGCTGCATTTTGCAGTATGTTTCAGGCAAATTGACATTTTTTACCAAAAGATATTTTTTTTTTGTGTAAGGTCGGAATTTCATAATTTTTACGCCACTGGTGTAGTCTAAGACAATTTTTGTATGTGTTGATTGTGATGTTAGTATTAAATGTTCAAAACTTGTTAATTCAATTCGTTTTTTTTTTTGATGTCGAAATTATAATTTCTACAGCCTGTACCATGGTAAAGGGGCTACGGCCCATATTATATGAACTTTTCGTGTTAGTTTTTTTATCCACCTTGCGCCCTGGAAATATTGTTACGTTTTTCTAAATCACTCTGTATAACTTATGAATATGTAGAATTCTTTATCCAACTGATACTCTAAAATAAAAAATAATAAGACAAAATTACCATAATTTGACAGTCCATTTAAACCTATGAAAAGATCAAAAGCAAAATGTAAGCTCAATATAAAGTTTTGAAAAAATTAAATGTTCACCATAAACTTACATGCGGTGTACATTTGAAGCAATTTTACGAAGTCCGCGAAAGATGCCAAAAACGGCTTGCTCTTGCGGTAGCTGTCCGCCTCATAATTCCCACACAAGTTATCGAAACCAATCCTCAGGCAGTTTCCTTTTTTCTTCACTCACCCCTTTCTTTTTTCTTTGCTCTCCGGCGTCAAGTTTACCGCCGACCTCAATTAGAATGATTATAAAGCTATTTGGAGCTGCGGAGATCGAGAGGTGGCCACAAAGAAAGTTGAGCGGTCGAGTGGTGCTGGAGAGCCCCAGAATGGGGCCTTTCATATCGACGTGGCCACTCAAAAGGGGCACTCGGTGTGGGAACCCTGCCGGTCTCACCGCTGTGCTCCTGCAGAAACAAACGCTCGGTATTTAGGGCAATAATATTGGGGACGTATCATGGACACTTCAATAGTACTTGATGCGGAAAAAAGTCTTGATTAGGCATAAGCGTACCTGAACCATCAGACGGTTTTAAGATTGGGGTTAGACAGTTAGGAAAAAATTAAATTTCGACGGCACAATTCTCTTTCGAGAATACATTTCATTTCAATGAGACTTCAGACTTCAGTCTGAGACGTTCTGCAGATCTCAACAAAACACTGACATCAGGTAACAAGGTTAATTTTAAAATGTTTCATTATTTCCCTTATTCACGTTTCATCCCCTACAAAACAATGCTTGAAAATCAGCGGGAATCTCTGAAATGTTGTAACACTATGTTCCAGCAAGTTTATTTCCGTCGAATCAGAGTGAATGTTCAAAATCTACGACTATCTAAACGACGGAAGTATTAAACTCGAGGTAATATTCGAACTTCGGTTCACAAGTTTTCTGTTGCTTAGGGATATCTGCATCACACAACTCAGTGTTTCTCATTTATGTCGGTTTGTCAATCCGTGTCTGTTGTACATATAACAATGCATTATAAGTATTGAGTCAATCTACTTGATAAAATATTCAGAGAACCATCATAGATGGAGTAACGCAAATTTATGGTTAGGCGTAATGAGTGGTTTAAGGATCATAAACTTCAGAAAAGTATAAGTGTAAATATAAAAACAATTATGTCATCATTTATAAAATCACCGCATACCGCGATAATTACCAAATATTGCTAAAATATATAAATATTTCTCCTGCGACTCCACCTCCGCAGATCAGCTGGAGTTTGTTACACATTGCACAGACGGCAGTGGCCTCCATGACGATGCACCATCGCGTCGTGCACGCAACACCAACGATTGCCAAATTATTTCGAATTATGAGCACATTACACATCGAACTTTATCTTTAATTTCTCTGTTGTTACCGGGATCAGAAGCTTCTTGACAATAGAACGTCTTTGACGTCTCTGAAAAGTCAAACAACGAAGTTTAAGGGGTTTTATCTTCATCCTGTTTTTTCCCCCAGCTCCGCCACCGCTAGACCTATTTCCAAAAACTACAAAGCTTGTTCATCCTTGGGATAGTAGGAACCTTTTTTGAAAATTTCATCAAAATCCGAGCGGCAATTCTCAAGTTATAGACAGTTATAGAATTAACGGACAAACCGACATGAATTTTCGTTATGTACATGTCATATAATATCCAAAAAACATAATATCTCGATTTCAATGCTTCCTCACCAGTTTTAGCATATGAAGTAAAATGTTTGCATTCACTAAGAATGTAGATAGTTATAAAAATATTGGTATTCTCAAATTTTTAAAAATACCATTTAATATATAACGCACCATTTCTTTGCTTAAACGAAACAATTTCACAAATCACGTATATTCAATGAAAAAGAATTTCGCATCATCCTTCTTTCTGGGTATTCTAGTTTTTTTAATAGCTGCATTTCAGCATTGATATGTCATCCTCTCCTTCCAGTCTTCAATTGTCAAGACCAGGCGAGGACCCAGGTGGGGCAACGGTGCCATTCCCTCCCCAAGGTCTCAGACTTGCGGGAAAAATGAGGAAAATGGTAAGAAGAAGAGGAAGTGGAAAGGAAAAAAGGAAGAGGATAGAAAGAAAGAAAGGAGAGGGAAGGGGGTTAAAAGGAGGACAGAGCGAGAGAGAGAGAGAGAGAGCGAAGAGGGAAAATGAGAATGAAGATGTATCATTTCATCTGAGCGGAAATGGCTTGACAATACCCCCTGAAAGTAGGCAACCCACATTACTTGCCCCCCAGGACGTGATGCTGGATCCGTGTGTGGTCAAGATCGTGTGGAGCTCAAGCTTCTTAAATGTTCAATCACTCTGTATAGGAATGAAGAAAAGAATGAATAAGTTAACTGTCATCCGAAAGACAGATAAACAAGAATTTACAGGGTTTGTCCGGAAAGTAATAGGACTGAGTCGATTTAAAAAAATTTATTGAACCAATCGTTACAATTCTTTGAAAACTTTTAAAATAGGCTCCTTCTGCGTCGATGCAGCGCTGCCAGCGCGATTTCCAAGCATTGAAGGCGTCACGGAAGGCATTCTCCGGAATAGCCATGAGAGCCGCGGTGCATGCTGCTTGCCTTTCATCGGCCTTTTCAGGCGAGGAAACAAAAAAAAAGTCCGGGGGGGCACATCTGGGCCTTAGGGCGGCTGCGGAAGCGTTGGGATGCCGGCCTTGGTCAGGTAGCTGTTCACAAGAAAGGCGGTGTGAGCCGGGGCGTTGTCGTGGTGCAACTTCCAGTCGTTTGAGGAACAAATTCATGGTGGACGATGCCTTTGATGTCAAAAAAGACAATAAGCATCGTTTTCACTTTGGATTTGCTCATTCTTCCCTTTTTTGGGCGAGAAGACGCCGTCGTGTGCCACTCGGAAGATTGCCTCTTTGTCTCGGGATCATACTCAAAGATCCACGACTCGTCACCTGTGATTACGTTATTCAAAAATTCACACATGTTCAAATTTTCTTAGCACACTTCCACTCGCCGCAATTTCTGGTCGTCAGTGAGCACTTTTGGGACCATCTTCGCGCACACCTTGCGCATGTTGAAATGCTGTGTCACAATGTCATGAACCACAGATTTTGGTAAATTTAACATCTGGGCAATTAAACGAATACTTAGTCGATGGTCTTCCAGCACGGTCTTTATCAGCGACTTCGTCCCGGCCTTCCAAAAAGGCCTGGTGCCACCGAAACATACCACTTCTTGCTAAAGCAACACCTGGGTAAGCCTGCTTGTTCATATCAAACGTCTCTGTCCCAGATTTACCGAGTTTCACACAAAATTAAATCGCGTACCTCTGCTCTAACGAACGCTGCACCACTCATGGAAACACGTCGCGCGAAAATGCCTGTCCTGACACTCCAAGTGCTCGGAGACAACTGACCAGCCGCTCATTCGTTAGCTAGGAATGACCTTTACCAAATACAGTCGGTGCGCGCATGCTCCGAAGTACAGTCATGGCGGAAGAAAATGAGTCCTATTACTTTCCGGACAAACCCTGTACTGTAATAAGTTGTCACTGTACTTGAAAAAGTCACCGTGTTGGCCGAAGCGTCGTACAATAAACAGAAATTAAAACATATACATATGCAGTTTGATTCAACCAGATAATGAAGTCATATGATCATGAAAACCACAGGATAAGTTTAAGGAATTACATTGACTGTACAGCGTATCTGATATAACATCTTTGTATTTTGTAGTGATTCTAAGGGACAGTACCGTCTGTCGTTCCTACAATTGAAGACCTCGGTGCAAACACCAGGTAAGTCACATTATAGAAAGTTTTGGGAAATTGAAAAAAAAGATTTTGTTTTAAAAATATGGAAAAGAATATTTTATTTTAGGTAATAAAAATCCTACTCAAAATGAAATAACATGAAAACATGCACCCAAACTTTTAATTTTTTTATAAAAAATTTGGACTTACCTGGTTTCGGCCCCGAACGTTATATTGAAATAATGGAAAAATTAGTTCAAACAGTTTTAATAGTCAAAGAGAACTAAACCAATATAACTTAAAAAAAGTGCTAAAAATAAATCTTCAGTTACATAAATGATGAATCGGGGTCATAGGCATCATGACCTGTACCAACTACTTCTTGTGGAAATTTAATATTTTCGGATTCTCTGAAGATAGTACCATAGATAACGGCCGTTACGTATTTTGCTGATAAAAGTTTAACAGCCCTTTTTCATTAAGTGGCAAAGGATAGGGTTGTTTCATGTAATTCGGAAGCGCAATACCGCGTTTTCTTTTTCAATATAAAACCTTGTAAATCAGGGATGGATCTTGCTATACTCCGTTTTACATGTTTAGATCCTTTTTGATACTGGAAAAGTTGGTAGATTGAATTGCTTTCTTTAAAAGCTTTAAGTTGTGTTGCAAAATCCATGATTATATCATATTGATTGACGTTTACAACTCTAAACTTTTTTGAAGCTAAACCTACTAGCATATTTCCATTCATCAAGAACATGGACTCTTTCTTTTCGTCGTTTGGCCTTGTCGATAAAGGCAAACGATCGATCGCATGGTTCCGGATACTGGTGTATGATCTTCAAGGTGGCTTCTGGTTGATGTTCGCAAAAGTATACAAATATTTTACCATCTTTTGGTTTTTTATTGTGAGCAAATCTGATATCAGAGAAAAGGTGTAAGGTTCTTACCGTATCTGGTAGATAAGTATGTAAATAATGATGCAAAAAGCTTAAAACTTCGTTACTACGTTTTTAGAAGTAACTTTTATATAATATATATAAAAAGCAGAAGTGCCAGACTTAACAGGGTGTGTGCAGAAGTTATACAACCACAGCTGTCTTTTGTAAAATATATCACCAGCGGGAACATGAGATTACGGCAAATAATGTTCATAGTCAAAACATGATACTTCAACAGAAATGTCATCTAAGGCAAGTTTCAACTTTCTTTTTAATGAAATATAAAACGCTTCTGACTTGCGTATGTGTAGCTGCTTCTCTGCTGATAAAGAGGCTTTATTTTCTGCGTGCTGCTCTATATTTATCGTGTTTTGCATTATATCGCGTGTCTGTCAGGTATTCGACCTTAGGGACTCGAAGCTTAAATTGAAAAGGCTCCTCCTCTGACGACATTTTCGAGACCTATTGCAGTGCGAACAATACTCCGTAAAGGGCAGTGGCTTTTAAAATATGAGCGATTCAGATTTTGATGGTGAACAGTACTTTATAATTTTAGCCAGTGTGTTAAAAAAGAAAAACAAGAAAAAGCCAAAACTATGGTCGTCACAATTATATCTTAACAGAAGGAGACAATTGAATGAAAAGAGCACAGATTTATTACAAGATTCTTGGCCGATGAAACGAGCGGGTTTTTCAAAAATTTTACTAGGATGTCTCGAGATTTCTTTTTACTATTAAATTATATCAAACCAGGAATAGGACGACAAGACGCATCCTATAGAAAAGCTATTCCAGCTGAAAAAAGACTATCATTAACTCTGCGGTTTCTTTCTACAGGAGAAATAGCTCAAAACAAACAGAAGTCATCCAAAAATTGCTGATTTTTATTAATAAAAATTTTTCTGTACCAGTTCCTTTTTTTATTCTACTTTTCTCTCGGCGGACAGAGCTTTTCAGACTATCCATTTTCTTTTTAATCTCTTGAATTTCCATATCTACAATCTCAGCTAGTTTTCGCCAAGCATCTTCCTTTTTAACTGTATTGTAAAACAACGGGTGTCTTGGTTTCCATAATATTTCACTTTTGATATCCTTCATTGAGCCTATCATTAAATTCTGAGAGAAAATACTATGAAAATCAACGAGGCCATAAAGGCGTCCTACAAATGTAGAAACGACTGACGATACGGCACTAATAATCTGGGTGAAATATCCCTCAGCAGCCCTTGACAAGAGCAGATGTCTAGCAATCCACCTCGGAGAGGTCCCGGTCCCGTGGACCTTTGTCCATCTATGTGGTGCGTTACGGTGCCAGCCGAATTGACCCCGGCTGGGACAAGAATAGACCGCTATTCTACTGACTATAACGGCTCCACAATGGCCTATTGTTTTGCACAGTTCGAGTTTATTGTAAACAGTCGTGGCGACACAATGTACCCTACACAAAGCTTCGCTCTAATAAAGTATGTGTTAGAATGTTTCGAAATCAATTGGACAATGAAGGGCTTGAGGCAATAAGATACCTAAGTCACGTTTGGATAAAAAATTCATTTCCATCTAAAAGTACCAGTGACTTTTATCTACGTCCGAAGTTGCTTTTTTTTAACAATTCGCTGATAGATATAATTTCTAAATTTCGGTTTTGAACAACCACGATTTTTACGCCAAGAAAGCTATAAGCCATTAAATTCCAAGATCAGTGCCAAACGCGAATTAGTCGATCGTAAAAATAATGGATGTTTCAATGATGAGAGAACAAATATGGTTCTAGATGTAGTTCAGATGACAGACACTTTCTTCCGACTGGGTAGCAGATCTGATAGTGCCTCTGAAAGAGTAACTTAGGTGAATAAAAAAATTTGTAGTTTATGACTATACTGCCATAGATGTGACTCATGCTTTTGTTACATAGGAAAACTCTTTTTTGAATCATTTCCGCAGTACCATCAGATATTGGTTCCAAACCATCTATTTATGACAGCGGTCGCCAACCTTTTCAGTGTGTTGAGCTACTTTGATAATTTTGGAATAAATTGTGAGGTACCTAGTCGTAAGCAATGTAAGCCAACTTAAATGAAATTATACACAGTTGTATGCGACATACATGTGTTTATTTTACTAGTACTAATACAGATCTTATAATAAATTTAAATAAACTAATAACTAATACATACTACATAACTGCATCCATTCTTACCAACCGTTAAAAATAAACAAAATTTTTCGTCAACTACAATGTCAGGTCACATATGATTCAATAAATGTAATTAAAAATAACAAGCAACGCACTATTTTAAACAAAAACACAAATGTATCTGTGTGACTTGTGATCTTCTTCAGGCTACACGATCATTCATAACTTTTTTTAATAAAGTTTACATCTAACACAGTCCTAATGAAAAAAAACGAACTTTCATACATATCATGAAAAAGAACTTTAACATAGATAAGGAGTCCCTCAAAATTAATGAAGTGTCCTGTATCAAATCTAACTATGAACACCCAAGTCATGTGTTTATAAAACAGAACATTTTTAAATTACCCTTTGAGTATTACATTTTCTAAAATGAATTTATTTTACGAAAATGCGTTATTATATTTTTTCGATTCTGTTGGCACCCAATCTTTGTTGCTCAAAATGTATACCTATTGTAGCATTTTAATCGAAATTAAACAAGAATCGTGATTTCACGATTTACATAAAACATAACTTTAAATTACTCGAAAAAAGTCAATGTGGCTTTGGTATCTTATTGCCCCCAGCCCTTCCTCTGTCTTTTCTGTTGAAAGACGATTCAGCTTCACGGCCTGCTCCAAAAGAATCAATAAAAGTCTACAAGTATATTTACGTAAATTTTTTTATCCAAAACAATCCAAGTATGTCTGAAAAAAGTTTTGTGGAGTAACTCATTTTAAGCATACCTCTATCACAACCTCCGACGTAACTTGAGCATACCCAATAATGTAGCAACGCAACACAGCGAGTTTGGAAAGCCATAGAAGTACTCGTATGTGCAGATATGAGGGTTTCCAAGTAAATCCAAATAAATCTAAGCGAAACGGACCTCTCTTCTCCTCACGCCATTGATGAGGAGGTAATCGCTAAAAATTTAGAAAGTGAGATGTTATGTTTTCGTCTGTCTGTCGGTCGGTCTGTCTCTCCGGTGCCCTCGGTCCTCGGTACTTGAACAGTACTGCCCGAATTTTGACAAAATGTTCATTCAAGGACGAAGAAGCTTTGTAGTGTTTGAAAATCATTCCAGTGTCTGCGGAGCCAGGGACAAATGACCAAAAAAAATAAAAGCCGCTATAACTTCTTTTTTGTCGTTCTAGAGGCTCCTGGTAATCTTCAGAAGAGAATGAACTCGGCTCTTGAGACATCCGTTCTCAAAATAAGGTGCTCATGTTTTTTAAACTCAATTTCTAGCAACATTTCTTGTAACATTTACCGATTTCTACCATCTTCCACCCCTTCCGCAGGACCCTTTTTCGATATCCTGCAACGAGTGCAAGATAATGCCTTATGAATAATGGCAAGCGTAATTTTTGCTATGAGCACCGTTGTTTTCCTCTTCCATGATAATTTATCTTATTAGCATTCACCGGCCGCTTGGTTATATTCAAAGTATACGGACAAGAATAGCAGGGTCACTTCACTGTCAAACCACGTTCTTCTAATACCCGTAATCCCGTCCGCGAGGCAGCCAAAGCGTACAACATAGCTCGACGTTCAGCCAGCTGTAACCGGCAAAAGTAGCTTTTCGGTAAGAAAATAATGTCATTAAGGAAATTGTGAAAATGGGATATTACCTTTTTTGAATCTTGCATGTCGTGAAATTACATCAATTCCTATTTGCAAATGTTTCCATTTCATAGCTGTAGGGTTGTTTCTAATTTCCTTTTTTGGCAACATTGCCCCTCAATAAACGCATAGAGCATTCAATTGAATGTTAGTACTAACCAAGTTAAAATAGAACATTAGGACTGGAGCAGGAATCCCTGGATAACTAAAGGTTATTTAAAAAATTACAAGATGCAAAATCTAAGCCAAGAAAACTGTGGTCGGTTGTCGATCACTTAACTAATAAAGACATTCAACTGGGTCCAGATATTGATCAAATTAAGCATGACGATGGAACGGTAGTAACAGATAAACAAGAAATATACGTTTATAAATCTTTTCACTAATGTTGGAGAATATTTAGCAGCTAAGATTAAACAAAATGTTTTGAATTTCCGAAAACCAAACTTCTTAATTTTAGAAAGCGTTAGTTCACTTGAAAACAAAAAATTCCTTTTATAGATGGTATCAAGGCTTTTTTCCTTGTTATACTAGTATATCGGAGCTCCGTACAGCATAATCGAGTTTGCCACCCCTGCCAAAATCTTGCGCCTCTCACTACTGGGGTCTCTATCAGAAGACAATAGCCGCATAAGTGATGCAACGACCTTATTTACCTTGTCAGTGGTGCGCCTTGTATGTTCAATCATTTTCAGATCTTTCTCAAGCCACACACCCAGATACTTAATTGCATTTTGTCTCCGAATCTCAGAAGGATCAACCTTAACAGCTAATGAAGTTAGCTTCTATCTGCCAGAAAGTATAAGTACGAGTACTTCCGTCTTCTCAGGAGCCAATTTCAAGCCATTTTCTTCCATCCGTATGGTAATTCTCGTGATTCCGTATGCCAAGAGTCTTTCAAGTGTATCTCTCTCCTTGTTAGTCGCTATCACCACAAGGTCGTCAAAGTGCTCTCTCGTCAAAGTAGCTCTTTATTATGTTCAATAGATAGCTAGGGGTGTTTAGCTTCTCGAGAGATTCGACGATTATTAGGCATTATTAACGTCAAAAGCAATCAAAACGTAAAGTTTCTTACTACGGTAGCTGCCACCAACCGCTACTTTCGCCAACTGTGCGACTGTACCTACCAAGTGCATCTATCACAGACTTGCCCTTTCTCAAACCATATTGCGAAGGATACAGCCCGTTCTTTTCCTCAACATATTTTCTTAGAATACCTTCTATCAGTCATTCTAGTAGCTTTTCAAGTGAACTCAGCATACACAGAGGCCTATATTTGACTTGTCTATCGGTGGGTTTCGGAGGTTTACGGATAAGTACCAAACAAGCCTCCTTCCATCTGTTCGGAAAGTCTCCCGTTCTCAAGCGTCCATTCATCACAGACAGCACGATTTCTGATCTGATTTGGTATTTCATCTAGCCTTGGTGCCTTACATGCTGCTCCACTGCATTGCAGCTTCTTCCAGATCATGCATGGTGAACTCTGGTACGTCCAGTGTTTCTTAAAATTTCCATTCGGTGAGTGAGTACTTAGGAAACAATCCTTCTGCAATTCTAATTTGCTGTTCAGTATTCAGGTACGGTCTTGTATGCTGGAAGCCAGACGTCGTTTGTATGTATTGACTACTCTAAGGCTTTTGATAGTATGAACCATGAGCTTTTACTTATGAAACTTAGTTATATTGGTCTTGATAAATTAGCAATATCTTTTTTTGAAAGTTATCTTCACGGCAGAATTCAATGTGCTTTATTAAGCCCAAGACTGTCCGCAACATCGTCGATACCGTCTGGTGCGCCTCAAGGCTCAATATTAGGACCTATACTATTTTTAATTTATACTTTTGGTTTAAAGAAAACTATTAATAACTCTCTTATTCAGTCATTTGCAGATGATACTCAATTAATGTATAGTTTTAATCCAAATGAGGTAGCAAGTGGAACAAAAATTTTATAAAGGTTCTGTTAACAATTTGATGCAATATCCTTCTAATCACAATATCAAAATAAATCCAGAAAAATCCAAAATATTATTGTTTTGTAATAAAAAAGAAAGAAAAATGCTGCTTCATTTCACTTAAAGATGTCTATAGATAATCAAGTTTTAGAGTTTGCCGAGTCTGCAAAAATACTTAGTGTAGTTTTTGACACTAAAATGAGGTTTGTTAAACATGTAAAGAGTATGTCTTAAAAAACGTATCTCAGGTTACCTGGTCTTATAGCAAATCGATAGTTACTAAATTTTAAACTTCGGAAAAAACTATGCGAGTTTAGTATATATCCTAAATTACTGTGATATTGTCTATTTTCCGTCGTTAGATAGCTTTACAAAAAACGTTATCCAAATCATTCAAAATAATTGTGTAGGTACGGTTCATTTTTGGATTTCAAAAATTTGACCATGTTTACGCCAATTACCAAATATTGAAGTGGATGAAATTTGATAATTTAGTGAACTATCATTATTTAATGTTCATACATAAATTGTTGCATACATCAAAGCCATTATACCTCAGAGAAAAAAATATTTTTAGTAAGCTTGTACAAACTAGACCCTCAAGACACAAGCGTTCCACCGCACAAAATATTATTTGAACAAAGTTTTTCATATAATTTAGCTACCAGGTATAGTTCAATACCTGAAGTGTATAAGTCATATTATTTGTCTACATTCATCAACAAAATTAAATTGTTGATAAATTTACTATCCACTTAATCTTATCATTTCTATATATACAGGGTGACTTCGAAGTTGAGTCATTTATTTTAACAGTGAATAGAACTGATCAAAAGAAATGTTTTTTTCCTCTACCATTTTTCTGGTAAAATTAAAGTAACAAAGTTATAGCCCTTTGGAAGTTTGAGTACCGCCCTGTCTCAATATCATGTGCTCGTGTTTGGCAACAACGGATATAATCCGCCTTACCGGTTCATCGCATCGGAAACAAAAAAGCGAAAGAATTTGGAACGATGTTTGTGTACAGTTTATTATTTTACTCAGTTCAGTTATACATACAGTCAGTGTCAGTGTCGCGTGTGAATAGTGTCTGTTGCATGGCTCAAACGAAATAAAAAATGGCACATGTTTATGCGGATCGGTTTCCCAATCGAGTGCAACCAACCCCTCGTTCCTTTGTTAATGTAGTACAACGGGCTCGTGAATCAGGTGACTTAAGACCTCACAGGGGACCTCACGATCAAATACAGGTCCGCACTGAAATACTTGTCGGGAGGATACTTTATAAAACAAGGTAAAAAAATTTTTTTAATTTTTTTTTATTTTTACACACATATTTTGGTTTATCTTCCTTCTACAATCATTATCTGAAAATTAATGACTCAACTTCAAAGTCACCCTGTATATATAAGTATATATACAACTGATTGGTTAAGTGTAAGAATAGCGAATGCCAAACTTCGCTAATCAGTTAGCCTATTTCCAAATAAGGTCGACTATGATTATTATTATTATTCACTATGAGCTTTTCTAGTTCTTTTTTGTTATTCTACGACTTATAGGCATTCTTTTCTTTGTTGTGCTATGTCATTATTCCTCCAATACTTTGCTTCTCTCACGTTACCATTTTTGTTGACCACGCCGAAAGTGTTGTCACTCCAATATGGATTTATAAAAGGAAAATCGACTATACAGGGTGTCCGCAAAGTTGGGGTTTTCCTTTACACGACGTGTGGATCTTGAAAACATAAGCAATTTTTCTTAGTACCATATACACCAATGTCTTAAGGGAACGGAGATAAAGGGCTCTGCAACATCAAAAATATCTGAATACCTTCCTGTAACCGCGACCCGCGACATCACCGAGTGGTACAAAGTCACTGGCTCAACCCGACGACAGAACTGGGTCGGGGTCAGTGTGTCAGGTCAGTATGCAACCTTCAACCGACGGTTACGGACACGCGTGTAGAGATAATCGCGTAGACGAGAATCCCTCAACAAGCACTAGAGACGTGGCTAGAGAAGTACAAGTATCAAAAACTAAAGTGTGGCAAACGCTGCGTGAAGAGGGGCTGTATCCGTTTCATGTCCAACGTGTACAAGCCCTTCAACCTGACGATTTTCCAGCAAGAGTGCGGTTTTGTGAGTGGTTGTTGCATCAACATGACAATAATCCGGACTTTTTGAAGTGCATATTGGTGACAGACGAATCTACGTTCACGCGTAATGTGTAACGCTTCCTTTCCGCAAAAAGTCCAGAAAAGATGGAATGCAATAAAGATTTCAACTTTTCTGTACAATCACAGAAAGGGGGTTAGCATTAGCTTCCGGTAGCTCAGTCGGTGGCATGAAGACATCTTCAGGCGTGTAGCTGTGTGTCGACCATGGCATGGCTAGAGGATAGAAGAACAAACAGAACACAAAAATTTAACAGATTTTATTTAACAAAAAAGAAGCATTTCCATTACATTACAATTTTACAGTTTAAAAGAACAAAATAAGTTATACATCTTTGGCTCTGCTATAAAGCTATCAACTTATCTTTCGCTGGTCCATTTTGACTCGACTGAAGCCAGGATGGCCAGGTGCTTGAAGTGGAGGTCCCAGTTGTGAGGGGTGACCTCACATATAGTGGCTTCATAACCAGTTGTAGGCGAAGTTGAACTTAAAGGCGATGGCGCTGCCAAGGCACATGCATGGGTGAAGTGATAGGCCAAGCAACGCGAAGTCAAAGACTAAGGCAAAGGGAAAGGGAAAGAGAAAGAGAAAGGGAAAGGGGGTGGCCCCAATCTGAAAAAGAACCGTGTGCGTTAGCAACGTGCCCTAATGGCCAAGGCATTTCCAATCTCAGTCTGCCTCAAAAGGGAACCAACGATTTTCTAGGTTAGAATTACATTACATAGTTTGATAAAATCAAACCGAAAATTGGAAATGCCTTTCATAAAATAAAATCATGAAATAGCAAAAAAAGCGTAAAACAAGATGGTGGTCATCAAAAATTTCTCCACATGCTTCTGATATAAAAACACAAATATCGAATATTCATAATCAACGTACTTATAATTTCACTGAACTATGAATATATATACACACACAGAGGTAAAATCGATGTGGATCGATTTCCACCTTGATTTGATTAAAGTTATGGCGAATGATCGAAGTAGTCGAAAATGACGTTCGATGGATATTTTAAAATCGTACAAGAAATAAACCACTTACATATCGATTATCTATAAACTACAGGCAGATCCAGCAATAAAACTGTATAGTATTATAAAACTCACCATTTTGTCCTATACGGACACACATTCTACAAAATTCTAGCACATGGTGCTATATGACCTTGTGCTACAGAGAAGAAAATTTTTAGCTCTTGTTCGATCGGCGGCTCAAGTGAAAAGGAAGCGCAAGGAAGATCGCAGATCAGGCTCCAAGCGGAAATTTTTCCAATTAAAAAAGCTAGAGATGGGATTAATGAAATGATAATCGAGAAGTGATTTAATAAATACGATCGGACGGTGAAACCGTTACAAATTTGGTGAATAACTTTCGCAACACTCATGTTTGGTCAGTAGAAAATCCGCACGCTGTCCGTCGGGCACATTTTCACCAAACATTTTCGGTGAATGTTTGGGCTGGCATGGTGAACGGTATGCTCATTGGACCATTTATTCTCCCAAATCGATTGGACGGGATGCAATACCTAGACTTTTTACGCAACATTTTGCCTTCCTTGTTAGAAGATGTGCCATTGAGTGGTGCACCGCCCCATTTTAGACGCGAAGTGCGTGAGTTTTTGAATGAATTATTTCCGAATAGGTCGATTGGACATAATGGACCCGTAGCGTGGCCTCCGCGATCTCCAGACTTAACACCATGTGATTTTTTTTCTTTGGGGAGAAATGAAACGCTTAGTGTACAAAACTGAAGTGCATACGGTTGACGAACTTCGTCTCAGAATTGAACAAGCTGGTGCTTTCATTCGGGGGAGGGACTCCATTCTCAAAGCCTGCACCGATGCTTGGCTACGTCGTGCACGCACCTGTGTTTTTGAATCAAACGGCGATAACTTCGAACAATACCTATAAAGTACCTTTACCTAAAAACTGAAAACGCGGCAACGCCGTCATATTTGTTACCTCTGTTCGTGGTCTGCACCACCGCCGGCGTCTGCTCGGTAGCGTTTTCCTTTATTTTTTTGCTTGGTCGCCCTCGTTTCACTACACATTACCTTTGTTATTTCAAGCGTAGTTGTTTCTGAAAAGGAAAACCCCAACTTTGCGGACACCCTGTATATAGACCTAATTTTGCCTGCAACGGATGAAATTAACTCTAATGTCGATAAAGAAAGACCTACTGTTGGTATCTTTGTTGAATGAACAATGCCTTTGATACGGTGAACCATATCGAGCTTCTTATAATTATGGAAAGATTGGGATTTAGGGGAACATCACAAGTATCATTTAAATGTTACCTTTCAGGTCGAACGCAGACTGTCAAAATCACTCTCACTTTCACTTTCAATGGAAAAATAAACAGTCTGGTATGCCTCAAGGAACAGTACTAGAACCACTTTTATTTAATCTCTATTTTAAATGACATTCAAAAATTAATAGTACTGGAAGGATTATATGTTTTGCAGACGACACCCTCATACTATATACCATAAATCTGATTACTGGTATACGTTGAAAAGTATTTTATGGTTATCATTAACTGTTTGATAGTAACATTTTAACAGTTAACTTCAAAAAACAAAATTTATGGTATTTGCATCTTATTCAAAATTTCTGTTAGTTATCATGGCCAAAAAATAAAAATCGATAGAGTCAACAGTTTAAAATATGCGACGTATTTCATTAGGCTCTATACACCCAACAACTAAACTCCATAAATTTCAGCCATTCAAGACGAAAATATTGCAAGAGATATCCGAAGATGATTTTGATAGGCGAGTTGAGTTTTGTGAAGAAATGACTGCAGCGATTAATGATAATACCATTAATGTAAAGAATATCTGCTTCAGTGATGAATGCACATTTTATCTAAATTGATTTGTTAATAAGCATAACGCAGCTATTGGAGCAATGAAAATCCTCATGCTTGTATAAAAGGGCATACCCAGTACCCCCAAAAATGAATGTATGTGCACGCATTTTAGGAAACAAAGTGATTGGGCCTTTGTTTATTAATGGAAATTTGAATGGAGACATTTATTTGGATGTGTTGGAAAATACCATCAATCCGCTTATCACTGAAACCATTGAAAACCAAATCGGAGAGGATGGAAACCCTATACTTGATGAGGCTGAAATATATTTCCAGAAAGTCGGCGCTGCTCCTCACTATGTTTTTCCGGTTCGGCAATGGCTAGGCGACAAGTTTCCAAATAAATAGAATGGCCTGCTAGATCTCCTGATTTGACGCCATTAGACATTTTTCTATGGGGCCATTTGAAATCTATTATGTTTACTCCAGAATCTTAAAAGTTTGGAAGAACTTCGTCAACGCATCTTCGAAAGCTGCCATGATCCATCCCAAAACATATTTTTGAAAATGTCCGTCAGGGAGTTGAACATCGCCTATATCATTGTTTGACCAATGACGGGCAATATTTTGAACACTTATTGAAATAGAAAGTGATGTTTTCGTGTGTTTTTGTTTTCTATCTAAGATAAAGATAAATACAGATTTTTCTAATATTCTTGAAGACGAGTCGACTGATTTTGAAAATCAAACGTCAAAATAAAGGACTTCGAAAGACCTTTCAAACAAGCTACTCGATAAGCCTTGACCTGGCAGAATCATACTGATATTTTGAAAACAAAATTCCAAATTACCTTTCGGCAGCTTTATCCTTTGTTGTGCAGAAATTCAAAATTAAGTTTGATAAGCGAGATTCGGTTGTATAAAATGGTCATAAGACCCGCAATCACTGACGCATGCGCGGCTTGGTATTTTTTTGCCAAGACGCACATGCAGAGACTGCAAGTCCTGCAAAACAGAACCCTACGCACAATCAGTAATGCTTCTGGGTACGTGTCAAATGAGACCATTCACAGATATCTTAATATCCCATATCTAAGGGATTATGTAAAACAACAAGCACAGCCGCGTTATAATCAAGCCGAATCGTACAGCAACCCTCTGTTGCGTGATTCAGTAGAGTACACAGTCAAGCAAGCTCGCAAACTTTCGAGGCCACGCCTCGCACTGCGATCAAAATTAAATTATGAATTTCAGACCAGCCAAAATTACTTCAGCATACAAAACCGATAGAAAATTATTTTTTAGAGATACAAAATTATTCGAGTAGTCAAAGCAATAATGATTAAGCTATTTCAAATGATTTACTTCTTTTCTTTGTTGTATTTCTTCCTTCCTTTCTTTCCTTCTTTCCCTTTCCCCCTTAAACATGTTTGGTATCTGGGTAGCCAGACCTGACAGACTAACAGACCGACGAGACTTTTAACTAAGAGCAAAGGTCCACCGGACCACTCTGACGAACAATGACGAATAGTAGTACCCCTTGTAATTTAAAATGTTTAAGGGTACGACCCTGGGAGCAGTGGGTGAAAGGGGGTGAAGTAGTTTTTGGTAAAAAAGTTGTCCTCCTTGACAAATCTTTTGGCGTGTCTCGGCGTTTTTTCTTTTAATCAGTGGCTTACGATAAATCCGTGGTGGGAAGTTTTCAAATAAACACCATATATAATCCACACACAGCCGGTGCCTTCTGGAAGTTTCCATATTTATTTGCCTTTTAAAACGTCTTTGTATTTTGGCGAATAAATATTAATATAATTGTTATTATTATTATTTCCCAAAAGGTTGATGAATTCAACTTGATTCATTAAAATGTAGACAAACTCCTCGAAAGAACAAGTTGAAGCTTGCCAGACGAAAAAATGACATGTGCACCCAAGTAGGAGTTATAAATTCTCGCTGATTGGAGCATCATATCTGTGTGATGCCGATAACTTTTCAGCTTGCCCTAGTAGATTTCTCGTGGGTGGGTGAAGTGACCCTACTACTCGAACTCTGTATACTTTGGTTCTATTATACTCGAGCTTTCTTGCTATTCTTGCTTTACACTGGAAGCAGTGGAAGCAGCGCCATTGTGAAATGGAAGAGCGTCTTTCTTGCGACGCGATCCTGTGCCATTGTACGTCTGGAGACATTGTTCTCAGGGTGGTTCTCGCGTTCATTAAGGATAATTTGGGTACTGCGGGGATGACGTTGGTGGTTTAATTAAACTTTCCATGTAACACCCTAGTCTACAATGCGGTTTTTGTAGCAACAGAAGGGAGGTCTGTGTTGGGATAAAGATGAGCGTTAAACTGGAGCTTGAAGAAAAAAGTCTGCAAATATGGTGACAGTTAGTACAGGGTGTTTTTGGATCCGAGAAAAATATATAGCTAGAGAGCATAACTATTGCGCCACCAACAGCTTTGTTTCGATCGGTTCCAACGTAACTTAATACGATATAATTCACTGAGATGATAAAACAAACAAAAATAATAAATATGGAGCTTATTCTAATTGTTGTAACAACAAATGCATTCCTGTAAGTTACATGGTTACATTTGAATCAGCTAGAGAAAAAACTAAAGCTGTTGGTGGGGTAACCTGTCGCTCAGGTTTTCAGAAGTCCTAAAACAGCCAAATATAGGAAAATTCACTAAATTTCTAAAAAAAACTTCATCTACACATTTTCAAGGGGACTGGTAACGAGTATGATATCGATTTTTCGAAAATCATAATGACAGATATGACGGACATTGACAAAAGATGTGTTGATTGCACCCAAATTCAAGTTTTCTTTATGTTTTTGAGATCACTGATAATTAATTTGATATCGAATTTTTCCAAATCAAAACGCGGAAGCTACAGTCAGCTGCAGCCATAATTGACATATTTGTAAGCTGGGTGTCTGATAATTTACAAAACAAGGCGTACAGAAATTCACATATAAAAAATGGGATATGTGCCAGTGAGACCTATTCAGACAAAGGGTAGAAATATTTTCTAGCAATACTACTGGTATTCCCGAGATTAACTGGAAGTTTGTTATATATCCAGGTATATTGAGTATCAGTGTGTGTTTTGACATACTCAGACTGTCACCTGCCCTCGTATAAAGGATCCCCCACACCAAAGCGGTAAGGCGATAGCGATAATCGCACTGCTGTCCATGCGATGCCCAGTTTTCAGAGCGGCTTATCACATCGATCGCACCAGCGCGGTGGGATGGCCTGCGGTTTATCGCTTGACAGCGTTTCATTTCCGAAACACTGCTGGCGCGGTTCGTATCGTATATCGCCACGGTTTGCACAATGTCTTCAACGGAGAAATTAATTGAACAATTTGAGAAGTACCCAATATTTTACGTTTTAAGTCACGATAACTATAAAAATTGCAGGAAAATGCTTATGTATTAAATATTATTAACTAATGATTATCATCAAAAGACTTACATTTTTTTACATTTTATCTTCTGCTAAATCCAATAATAATAGTAGTTCTTCTTCATCAGAGGGCATATTTTATAAGAATTCAAAAAACGTATGAGAATATCGCGCAGATAGGGAAACTGCCGTACCGCGGTGGTGTGAACGTACAGCTGTCGCGCTAAATGCGATTTTTAACGCTGACGCTACCGCTATCGCTGTATCGCGTCGGTGTGGGTGAACCTTTATAATGTGTGCGTGAAGCCATATCATGAGAGCCTAGGTAGCTTGGTGGTCAGCGCCTCGGAAGTTAATTTCTTGCCTTGTCTACATCAAGCACGTTGTGCAATATTAACAGGTACATGTCATCGAGGAGCTGTTTCATTTTATCGATTACCAGTAGATGGTTCGTAGAGTAGTACAGTGTTGATACTAAGGGGTCGGCAGAAAGGGTCAAAGTTGGCCTAGTTGCCTGGCTTCGCCTCCCTACCACTACTACTATTACTACCACTACTAAAGCCATATGATGATCATACGAGGGGGTACCCAAAAAAAACGCAATTATTTTTTAAAAGTTATTTGTTTTCAACTTTTTCAAAAAGTAACCTTATCTCCTTCCACTGCTCAAAACATTTTCTGAAATCTTCCTTAGAAATGTCTGACAGCTCCTCCCTCGTTTTTTTCTTGACCTCTTCAATTTCTCTTCTTTTCATCCGTGGAAATAAGAAAAAGTCGCATGGAGCCAGATCAGGCGAATAAGGTGCGTGAGGCAGCGGAACCTGACTGCCACAAATCGGGTCTTTTTTGCCGAGCACTGTTTCGCAATCGTCCAACCTCCAAATAGCACAAGCTCTCGAATTTTTTCAACATTTTCGTCGATTCGGGCAGTTGATGGACGTCCAGAGCGAGGTTTGTCATCAATCGACATATCGCCATTTATAAATCGAGCAAACCACTCATACACCTGAGTTTTTCCCATAGCATCACCTTGGTAAGCTGTTTTCAACATTAACACAGTTTCAGCAGCATTTTTACCCATTAGAAAACAAAATTTCACTGAAGCTTGCCATCGTAAAAAACGAAACAAGTGCGAAACAGCTCTGCCGAAAGTAATAACTACTGAGAGACGAAACAAGCCAGATCGACAACTCTGGTGGCATTGAACTGGTAATGAGTTGCGCTGTACGCCTCTAGGGGCACAAGCTTCACCCACTGCAATGCTATTCTGGTTATTTTTGAGTAAAATATAGAGCAAAACGCGGAAAAACATTTTTGAAATAATCAAAAACGATTTCAGCGTCAAAGTTGACGAACGATCCAATTAAACCATTAGAAGAAAAAAAATAATACTCGATTCAAAAAAAATATGCCTATTCTTCATTTACGATTCTGTATCCCTTTCGCAAGTATTTGACACTAAAACAACTTTATGTGAAAGTCTTGTACTGTCATAGTTCTTGTACCTTTCACCTATATACAGTTACCATAGCAGTTTGGATGTGAAAAGTCGCAGAAAAATTAAAATTCTTCATAATTGTTGTGCTAGGCGTATTCATGGCATAACACAATATGATCACATTTCGGAACATTTTTTAGGTATACTAAATGGATCAATATGAGAAACAGATTCAAAACATCTGCGATTACCTTATATAATAAAATTATTACCCAAGAGAGACCTACCCAACTAGCAAAGTAGTGGTACAAGCTTTTGGTAAAAGAACCGTTCAGCCATAAAATCTCTCTATTGTTGTTGCCTGAACACAAAAATGCTGGCTTAATGTTGTGTGGAATGCAGATTTGTTTTCTGCAACATATTTGCTCTAAAATGAAGTGTTTAAAATATTCTTATAGCATAGTTATACAACACCTTATAGGGTAAATTTTTAACTGTTGCATAAACGTTTATACGACTATTTTATACGGCATATTTGCACGTTAGTCGAAATGGTTGTGTTGTGGCATCCATGGTAACGTTTATAAAATAAACCCGAGCCTTGTTGTTTTGCTGTGCAATTTTCTACTTTAGCCAACAAATTGCTCCCAACGGAAGTACTTATACAACTGTTGTTTAGTAACTGTTAAAGGCTGTACATATGCTAAATATGTTGGTAAACAACTTCACCATAACCTAACTTTCTGCTGTCATATTTTTGTAAAATGCTAAAATGCCATAATCAATGTTTTAAGACAAACAACGCATGCATATTGGTTCAAAAGGTTTTATCAACTGTTCAAACAGAAGATATAGATCTGGTACAAATTCTGAGTAAATCATTCGACTCTGTCGGTATTTCATTTCAGACATTTGTCAAATTGTTGTATAACACCTGCAGGCAAGACCAAAATATTCTAATAACCTAAAGACAACATGGACGATGCCATGATTGTACACAACCACCCGCCATATTGGGCAAACATTTATTCCTCTATTTAATATTAAATAATTATGTTTCAGTTCGAAATTTCAGATATAAAGTGATAAACATTAGTGTAATTGTGTCTAAATATAGGATTTGTGGAAGATTTAACGCAGATAAGTTCAGTCTTCCATCTTAAAAATCTAGACATACTTTTGATCATTGTCAAAATATGAATCAAATACGAAGCCCGTAGAAATTGGGTAACTAATTTGCACGATAATCACAATAAAATTCGCTGCCCAAGTAATTCAATAACCCTATATCACAGTGTAGAAGTTTATCATATACCTGGGTATGAAATTCACAATGGCCGATATGTAAGTAAACAAGATGACAGTAATGTGTTAGTTATATATTCTTCACTTCGTCTATACAATACATAAGAAATAGTTTGGTTGCAATAAAGTAGAATCACGTAACAGAATAGTTGTATAGTTGACAAAAACTGAATCTTGCACTGACGCAAATGTCCTATAGCGGCTGCAAGAGGCTTACACTTTTGTTTTATAACTGTTGCATGCAGCCCTTATTTAACCTCTTAAATGACTGAAGTGTCCTGTTAGGTGTGCCCATTCCGTTTGTATAGCTGAGAGGGTTTTGCCAATGTTCGTACAGTATACAATGCTGTTTAAGGAATACTGTATAATCATTCTTGCAACTCTAATAGGAGTGATAATTGTTAGTTGGGTAGTGTATAAAAAAATTAAATTTCGGTCAAAAGTTAACTCTATTAATATTACCTATCCATACTATATATATATATATATATATATATATATATTATATGAAACGAGTTTCAGCTATCAAATAGCTAAGGAATATAACAACATGCCTCAGGAGTCTGTGGAGCTGAGGGAACTCCCATTTAAGACGACAATTAAATCTTATTTTAAAAAAAACAGCAAAAATGAAATGTTATCGTTCATATGTATATTAAATTCTTACCCTTTAGTTGACTCAGTGAAACATTCAACTCATACTTTCTATTTTTATTATTTTATTTGTTCCATTTTGTTTTGTATCTTCGTAAGGTTGAATGGAAGAGCACGCAATGTGAACTCTACCTTTTGTTCAACCCAAGAAGGATAGTTACTATTATTATTGCAGATGCTGAACGCATCGCGAAGTCCCATTCATGACATAAAATAGACGTAAAGAGGTCTCCCATCCATTACATTGCAAAACTGATGTCGGATTCGTGACGTACGCCAAGAAATTTCGAAAATTTGCTGCCATTATACTTTTCAAAGTTTTGTCACTCGAAATGTTCGTTTTAGTTTGATCAACTTTAGTATCCAGAAAATTGAGAAATATTGTCAAAGTAAGTTCGTAACTTTGTATGCAGAAGAAAATATGTTCTGTTCAGAAGTTGTCTGGTTGAGTGACAGGTGAAAATCCATAATGTAATGATATTCATACTAATGCAGAAATCCCCAGGTGAGCTCCTCTTTTGTAGGGTGTCCCTCGACAAGAAAAACACGTTTCCTCCGCATACAATACATCAAGAATCGATACTTACTGAAACTGAATTAAATTCAACCGACGAAAGTTTCCTTTCCCCCCTCACAAAAACATTTTCAATGGCATTTTCCATATATCCACATTGGAGAGCGCCTTGGAGTGCACAAGTGTAAATTTTCATGATAATGCCTCCGAATCGGGCGAGCCTTTCTATCGAATTCCATGCACAAATATCTGCTACATACAGTGGATGTATATTGAAATCTTTTCGACTTGCCGGCGCTTTGTAAATTCAGACCGCACAATGTGCCATTTGTGTATTTTATTCGTCGGCTGCCGGAGCCTCTTGTGCCCGGGAAATGGGTTACATTTGTTGGATTAAAGATTTTTCGCTCCAGTTTGAGTACAACCCAGACAGGGGAGAAATAATAGCGTTGGCAGTACATCAACGAATCGGATTACCCGGGTGTCTTTAACCTTCTTGTAACAGTCGCGGTACTTTGGTATTTAGATTCTGTCTTCGCCACTGCCAACTACCCGATGCCGCCGAGAACAACCTTCCAGGATGACTTCTCATTCATCCATGGGGTGCCAACATTGTGGTGCAGAAGCTCTTGCGCCTGGGAAATGGGTTACAGTCAATGAACTGTCAACACTGATGGAACAGGCGTAACGCGAATTCATTGCGGGTAGAATGAGAAACGAGAAGGATAGCGCTAGTCAGGGCAAAACATTGGCAAAACATCGTGGTCCATTGTGGTATTTCCATATACGTTCTAAGGATTTTTGGTGAATGTTTGTTTTTAGTGACGTTAGAGATTAATAGTGATAGTTTGCGACAATTATTATAAACATTTTTATACCGGACAGCCTTCAAGAGCTGTTGTTTTATGTGATAATTGTTTAAAAATGGTTGAATCTTGCAGTGCGGTGAATTGTTGCAATAGACGCAGAAAAGATGTGAAAATCAAGTTTCACAGGTTGGTTTTAATCATCTCATTCATTTTTGTGTGAGAATTACCTGTTAATTGGTAATTCGAGAAAATATCTGGATTTTTAGGATACCTACAGATCCTAACATGAGGAAATTGTGGTTACATGCTATAAGAAGAGAAAACTTTACTCCCAGTACAACAACGGTAATTTGTGAAAAGCATTTCACTCCAGAGGATTATGAAGTTAGTGTTCATGGAAATAAGGTACTAAAAAAGGTAGCAGTTTCATCTGTGTTTGATTTTCCAGCCCATCTCAAGAAGGAACCTAGCCATCGAAGGGTTTTGAAAAGAAAACCTGAAGAATCCAACTCAAAAGCAACAGGTATGGTCTTTAAAATATTCCCAGTCTAAGCTTAAGGTTTTCACTTTTCTACTTTTAAAAAAGATATTTACAACGATGAAGTGGGTGTTAATAACGTAATTATTTTTAGAACAAACTTTGGCTATTGGTGAAGTAGTAGAAGAACCTGAAAATGGAGATCATGCTGATGATGGAAATATATTGGCAGCTGGTCCTTCAAACGTAACACAAAAACTAGGATTTTTAGAATCAAGTG
Source organism: Acanthoscelides obtectus (assembly GCA_963669975.1). Classification (NCBI taxonomy): domain Eukaryota; kingdom Metazoa; phylum Arthropoda; class Insecta; order Coleoptera; family Chrysomelidae; genus Acanthoscelides; species Acanthoscelides obtectus. The sequence continues at coordinate 821,315 of CAVLJG010000565.1, read as the reverse complement.
AACCTTCAACCTTCAAGCATATGCAATTTAAGGTAATTGTCATTGAACTTTGTGTTTCTCATGTGTTATAACCTCTTTTTGTTTGTAGGGTCAGAAGATCACCAGTATACTTTGGGGATTTCAAAATTTTTGATTAAAATAATGTGCAGCGTAGGAAGAGATTTTGGAAAACTGCTCATGAAACTGTTCATAAGTACAAAAATATTAACAAGTACAATCAGTGTAAAATTCGTAGACAAGGAAATAAAATAAAAAGTCTGAATAGTCTGGTAGATGAACTACTTAAGGAGAAGAGAATAGTGACAACATCTGATTCTGATTGCATGCTGCTGAATCGGAAAAATAGAGGAGGTTTAATCAAGCCTACAAAAGATGTTGTAAAAATTTGTATGGATGCAAAAGGTATAATAAAAACTGAAACAAACTTTTTCATCCTAATATAATGTTAAGATTGGTCTCTGCTGCAATGAGAAATTTAAATTTGAACAAGGTCTTTTTATGTTTATCTAAGCACTCTCTAGAGCAAGACCCACTTGATGGACATATCATTCAATTGGTCAGACTTATCATGAAAAATTATTTCACTATTCGGCTTCACCACATAAATTCCACAAAAAATCAAATAACAGACAGAATTAGGCAAAGGTTAACAAAAACGATTCATTTTAAAAATCAGTAAATCAGCAATTATAAATTCACAGATGAACCCACTACTCATTAATAATCTTTTAAAACTTCCATTTAATTTTTTTATCAGGGACATAATTTCTAGAATGAACTATGGTATAACCTATATTGTATTATAATGAAAAACTGTGCATCTACAGTATTGTTAATGCCATTGTGCACAAATATTTTGTATACATATATATATATATATATATATATATATGTAAGGGTTTTTTCTTTGTACACTTTAATCTCTACAAAACTGGACGTGTTCCCACTACATTTAGTGTTGATAGCTACAGTACTATAAAAATAAATTTAAATGTGCATAAATACTATTTGGAACATTATAAAGATATATAGAAAATAACATGTATTTATTGTGATATTTCTTAGATCTCTTATTTTTTATATGTAAGATATAGCATATTAGAGCAGTTAAGTTAATTATAAGCAGACATGTAATCTCTTTGCTACATGAATTATCAATTAGTTATGTTAGATACTAATTTTTATATCTTCAAATGTGTAAATGAGAATTTATTGTCAAGTTTCATACATATGTATATATAAATAAATAAACTTGGTTTTTTAATTATAATTACGTTTCCAGGATTTTATCTCGTTCCAGTTGCCTGAATAACTTTTAAATCTCTAAGAATCCTCGCTTTCCTATGCAATTCATTCAAGTCCGCGCGCTTTTAGCCCTGACTACAAATACTAATAACAGAGTGTCTCTAACCTTCGCATAACAGTCGCGGTACCTCGGTCTTTAGATTCTTGACAACTCCCTTACCCCAGGGGTGTTAAAATTGTGTAACAGAGACTCTTTTGCATGGTAAATGATCTACACTATTGTTGGGCCAAACATTTTTCACTACAGTTTGGGCACAACCGAGACAGGGGAGCTCTATGGAGAGAAATAAAAACGTTCACAATACATCACCAAATCACATAAACTTCAACCTTCTTATAACAGTCGGGGTACTTCGGTATTTAGATTCTGTCTTCGCAAGTGCCAACTACCCGAAGTTTTCAAGAAGGACTGGCCAGTATGACAACTGTCTTACCCCTGGGATGTTAACATTATGTAACAGAGGCTCTTTTGCATGGGAGATGGTCTACAATATTGTTGGGCCAAACAGTTTTCACTCCAGTTTGGGTAAAACCCAGACAGGGGAGCTCTATGGAGAGAAATAAAAAAGTTGACAATACATCACCAAATCAGATAAACTTCAACCTTCTTATAACAGTCGCGGTACCTCGCTATTCAGATTCTGTCTTCGCAAGTACCAACTACCAGAAGTTGTCAAGAAGAACTGGCCAGTATGACAACTCCCTTACTCCTGGGGTGTTAAGATTGTGTAACAGAGGCTCTTTTGCATGGGGGATGGTCTACACTATTGTTGGGTCAAACATGTTTGTGTCTGGGAAACGGGTTACATCATTGCTGGAACAAATATGTTTCGCTCCAGTTTGGGTAGAACCCAGACGGGGAGTTCTAGAGAGAATCATCAGACCATTGGCATTATAACAGCAGGCGATTCAGCGATGAAAACAGGTATACAGGCTCTACCTTTGCTATCACAGGCTCAAGACCTCGGAAAATGGGTTACATACATGATCCGTAGAGAATCAGTGAGGTCAGGTGTTTAATTTGTCTATGAGTCTATGAACGCTTCATTCGCGCTCTCGCTCTAACATACGTACGTATTTCTCTCTATATATCGCTCGTACACATTAAATTAATAATAATAATAATCATCTTTATTTGGAAATAGACTAACTGATTTGCGAAGTTTCGCATTCGCTACTCTTATACTTAAACAATCAGCTAGCGATTGGTATCACAATACATACATTTATGTCCTATCTTAAGGAGAAATAAATAATAGTTTAAAAAAACTAAAAAAAAACAGGCTTTTAGTAGAGCTAATCGAACTGACAAGTAGAAAATAATTTTTTATTACAAAGGGTTTATATTACAGTTGTAGATGGTCGATGATGGTCAAAGTAAAATTATAATAATATTTAAGTTATTAACAGAATAATTCAATTCGGAGTAAAAAGCGTGGGGTGCTTGATATATTAACTGTTACAATAATTCTATTGGCAACTATCTATGAGAGGAGAGCTATGAAAATGTAGTAAAATTCACCCGATGCTTTTTAGTCTGAATTGAATTATTCTGTTAATAACTTAAATTTTATTATAATTTTATTTTAAGGTCATTAATTATGACTGATTGTTCGACCATCTACTACTGTAATATAAACTCTTTGTAATTAAAAATTATTTTCTACTTTTTACTTCGGTTAGATACAAAAGCGTGTTTTTTTAGTTTTATTTAAACTATTATTTATTTTTCATCTTTTAGTTCGATTTATCAATCAGTGTTTTGCGGAGATGTGGTATTGGAATGTCTTAGGAATCATTTCGTAATCTAATCATTTCATTTAGAGCTTCACTGTTGTATGGGGTTTTACCTGTTAACTTACAGACATCAAGTTCTTCAATCCGAATACCGTCTAAAGATCTTATACGACTAAGTGTTATATAAGCTTGTCCAGCAGCAAATAGTCGCGAGCATTGATAAATGACTGCATGACCGACTGTACAGCCTTGAACCTTGTGGGCGTTCGAAGCCCAACTCAGGATTAATGATTAATAGCAACATTCGCAATGAACAAGGTGAGAATGCACTACCTTGAAAAACTATCTGCCTCCGTTGTGCTGTGCCTCGTCAGAAACTTCACGCATGCGCAGATCGCGTGCTAGCTCTATCTCTCTTACTTCCTACAGAGAATCTATAAAAAAATTTATCAATCCTGGCGGTCCTAATAAGGATAATGGAAAAATGTTACCAAATTATTGCATTTTCATCGGTCCTTGATACGTGTGCAAAGTTTCGAATTGATCAAACTTCTGGAAATTGGTGAAAATTATGCTCAAAGATTCCCTTACATACATACACACATACAGGCCAAACTAATAAAAGCGTGTTAAAAAAAGTGGAAAAACAGTCTATGGTTAAACTTACGGGACCCCAATCCTGTTTATTGACAATGTTTCAGTAGGCGATTCATCAAAAACTGGTTGATATGACCACTTTGGTATAGCTAGGATTTTGACATTGTGGAGCAATTAGCTTAAAGATGTTTCTTCTAGTTCGACTAAGCTCTAACAGTTCAAAAATCAACATCAAATGTGACTTCCACCTCTTCATGGTAGAAGTTGCTGCATCTCGATATTTAGGTTTTTGTGGTCGGAAAGTGAGTTATATTTGTTGAACTGCAGGTGTTTCGCTCGAACAGGGGAGCCGAAGAGAGGTGTTATACAATCGTATAACTATATACTGTAAAATAGAAGTGGCTGTAGCTTGAAGTATACTCAGACTAGCCAGCTCTACATAACTAACAACATATTATAGTAGCTGTCAGGTTTTCATATTCTGAAATTTTCATACTCTGAGTAATACTCAAAGTTTTGACAGACTTGAATGTAGTTATGGTAATTGTTTGACAATCCTGATTAGTTTCGCATATATTGAAAACCATTTCCAAACATTTTGGCATAATTTCTCTTATCTAAATTAATGACACCTACGGTTTCGTGGAACGTCGCGCTGATTTATCTTCTTTTCATAAATATGCACAGATGTTGAAAAAAACATTTCATTCAAAAAATAGCATCAAGTATGTTGACTTTGTACTTCTTTGTACTTTTTCAATCAATTAGACTGTGTTCGGTTAATTATATGTTACAAGAGAAGGCGACGGTAACGGGGCGAAGCAAACTCTGGGCCGTGGAGGTTGGATGAATTTTGTCGGCTGGAGTAGCGACTCGGTGGGTCAAACTGAGCAGTCATAACCATAAAAAAAAAGAAGTTTGGTATAATTTAATTTTTTCATTTGTTGGTCGTGGCGCTGTCAGCACTGGATCGATTTTCAAAACCTACAAGGCTTTTTCGTCTTGGCATAGTAGTTATGGGGGTTAAGGAGTAGCAGACAGAAAGACAGACCGGCACACAAACAGACACACCAACGAAAATAAGGGACATGATTTTTTCGTGATGTAAAAGTCACTTAAAATTATGGCGGGTAGGCATCTGCTATACCGCCATCGCCAGCCGCTAGCGGTTACAGTGACGATTAGCCTATCAAACTCAAACTGATATCTTTACAGTTAGTAGATAGTTGCTATTAAGTAACTCTTGCAATGGTCGGTGCTGGCAATACAGGTAGATGGCGCTTTGTGGTCTCTTATTTCGCGATAAATCTCATACCTCGGGTAGAGGATTGTTGCTATGCTTTCGTTCGTAGCCAACCTGAGACCAAAAATAGACCATGCATGTCAAAAAGCACGGAACAGCTAGCCTCGGTTGGCCGTCTGTGGTCGGACGGACAAAAGTAATATCCAAAGATGTAATATTTCGGAATTCTTATCGACTAGCATAAATTCTTTGCAATTGGCTCGGGAAATTAAACAACAATAGGCTAGAAAAATAAGGAGATCAACACCCGCTACATATCGGCGGAAATAGGTATTCCTATAACAGTTTCTTTTTTCATTTTTCAGCCGATAAAGCTAGTCCTTCGATCCGGATTACACATTATCTGACATACCTTTTACCTTCAACCCTCCGTTTCTAAGGGCCACGACCCAGTTTCCTGCAACCCTCCGTCACTGCGGTGCAAGAGCAAGAGCAGAGATCCACCCCATCCGGCTGCCGTCGCGTGAAAGAGACGGAGATACTCCAGCAGGAAAATCGATATCAATGCAGGGTGCATCACGTCTGTTAAAACTGGGGGAAAACAGGGGATGCTTGGAGAGACCGTGTGGCCTAATGGATAAGGCGTCGGACTTCGAATCCGAAGATTGCAGGTTCGAGTCCTGTCACGGTCGACAAATTTTTTGTTTATTCTATTGGTTCCTTTATTTTTATTATGATTGTTTATTGTGCACAAGGAAGATTGTCTTTCAGAGTCATATTACCGATTTCGTAATTTCCTGATGTTTTCCGACTCTACTACTACTTATTCTGTCTTTAGGGTGATTTATAAAAAATCAGCAGGTTATACATCAAAAAAAGTGCTACGGTCACCTGCGCCTATGATAACTAATAAACATTAATGTTAGCATCGAAGACATCAGCTGTTTTGTTTAGATTATGTCAATTGGTTAGAGGGACGAAAGGAGAGTGCCTGGGATAACAGAGGTGCATTAAGTATTGCACCCTAACGCTAAAAACAACCCCCTTAGGATGAAATATTTATTAAATGTTTTTAAAAAATGTTTGCTAAACATTTGTAACAACAGATTTTTTAATATTTAATAAATATTTTTTTATATATGCATAAAATATTCATTGTAGTATATTTGTAGTATATATATATAATTTATATATTTTCGTGATATTTTTCCAAATATTTAGAAAATATATGAGGAAAGATTTTTAAATATCATCAAACAAATATCTAATATTTTTCGTAAATATTTAGGAAACATATGAAGCAACATATTTTCAACTATTAATCTGATACATACTACCAGTGTATTCTTGAAAAGTCTTCATTCGTTATTTTAGTAAAATCTGTAGGAATGCTCTGAATCTGAGATTGGGTTTATAAAAAAAATTCATGCTAGATGTAAAAATTGGTTTAATTTGCTAGAAACATCATCAAATAATATTATAACCTCTTCTGCGTCTTGCAAATCCATGCCCCTAAAAAGGAAACAGTCTTACTAATTATGAAGTATTATTGAATACGTAAGCTGCTTTCCAGTAGTTTTTTTTAGAGTGATATTCTCCTAAACTGCTCTAGGAAGTGGAACGATATGAACGATAAGTCTCTGAAAAGCAGCTCTATAATGCACCTAAAAATACTCGGCATATATTTCGTATAGTAGTTTGAGATTTGGTAATTTTTATGAAAATTTGGCATCTTTTAGATAATAAGATGTCAACTTGCAGACTAGGTAGTTTTTAGGACGCAAACAGCGTTCCACGTTTGCTCACTAGGATCGTTGTGAACGTTCATCTATGGAGGAAACACTTAACTAAACTACGCATTATTGATTGCATAGTTTTGTGAGGCTGAGTTATTCGGGTCTGTAGTTTTTATCTCTGAGAAGAAATTTGGTTGAATAGCAAGATCGCATCTGGATGATTATGTGTATTGGTCTGCATGTGCATAAAATCAGTGATATTTGCTGTCTTAGAAAATCATTACTGGAACATGCCGAATATGACGGGTTATTTATATGTTATGTTTTCTGAAGAGAGGTTATGTTCAAAGCTATAAATTACGAAAAACTCAGGAGAATTACGGGAAATCATCACCGCGCCGGCGTTGTGTGTAATTACTGTTAGCATGTACGAGTACATGGCTTGTAATTCGACAGTGTACAGTGGATATAAATATTTCTTATCTCCCTCATTTTTGAAATTCAGCAAATTTGTATATGTAACTTCCAGAATGGATAAGAAAAAGTGGATGCCCAACTAATTGCTAGCTAATTGCTAATTTTTTTTTTATCATCAACACATACAACTTAGAGCTTAGACCTCCAGTAATGCCATCTCAGAAGCAGATTTTGACATCACATCAGAGCCAAAGGTTAATAACAAGCCTCATGACGTTTAGGCAACACATACAACTAAGTGCTAAGTTAACATCTTGTATAATAACCTACATAGTGTCAAAAGAACCAGCTTAATGTCAAAAAAAATCGGCATAATGTCACTTTTCAAGATACGTGATACCCGTAAGGGTGCACGCTGTCACTGTCAAACACACAGACAAAATGGAAGTCGACAAGCGAGTCGCTCCAGGTTCATGTCGGCTTGTCATTTTGCCATTGGTCGCTCGGGGTCACACGCACATGCTTGTATTGTAATCTCAAACTCAACCCATCGAAGTGTGAAGTCTTGCTTCTTGGTCATAACAAAATATACAATCTAAAATTGACATTCAAATCAATGGAGATGGATGTGACAAAAATTTGTGCTTACATTTCGATGAAGTCTTGAATTGAAGAACGTTCTGCGATGATATGGAGGATGCTCACTTTTTTATTTGCAAGCAATTGCATCACTAATAAGCATATGAAAAAGGAGCTATGCGAAAGCTTGGTACTATCTAAAATTTTGTAGTGATTAGTAATTTATTATCCATCCCTCACCGCTGGAAATAAAAGGCGTCTACAGATAACGCAAAATACCTGTGGTAGGTACATAAATAATTTTTCACATATCGCATACGTATTCTGACCTCAGGTGGTTAACTATAGATAATCTGTTTGAGAATTCTGTTATATGTTTTGTTCATTGTCTATCACTATCTGCGTCACCTCCATACCTCTTTGAAAAATGTGTAACTTGCTGCAGCTCTCATAATAGAAACACAAGATTTGAGACTCTTATGCTGCCAGTACACCATACTGATTTATATTCACGATCCTTAATTTACGATGCCGTTAAATATTACTTTAGTGTTACCTTGTTTTTGAGGAATATCACGAATATTAAAGCATTTGAAACAAAATTAAAGTCTAATATTCTGTCACAAGCATGAAGTGCTACATTTTCATTATTATTTGTTGACGACACATGCTTTAATTTATACATAAATATGGTATAGTTGGTTCTAAGGTTTGCACCGAATCGATTTAATTATTCATCATAATTTCTTTCATCCATTTTTAATACATACAAAGTAATTTTTTTATCTATTATCATTCAATTTATATATTATGTATCGTATAAACCTAAGATAACTCGCTGCAGCGATGCCGCGCAGATGTGGAAAGGGACAACGTTGCCACATAGTTGGTAACTACCAGTAGGGCAGGGAAAGAATGTCTATGCACTAATTATATGGGCCTGTGTCACTGACAGAATACGTTGTATTTCTCTGTTGTACATGTCCGTAACTCAATTTCTCAGAGATATAAATTGCACTGAACTTAATATCTTATGAACCGAAGACGGCGTTACGTAGGAAGTACAGACGCCATTTTATTGACATGCTTTCATCTCTAGTATAGCACGCCTCTGTCTTTTCAGCACAAGCGATGAAACGGATCGTTAGTTTAACCACATTCCCTGAGAGCAGTCTCTGTACGAGTCATTAGAGCCGCATTGTGGCCACCGATCTTCAACCGTAAGGGTTGTTAATGATTAATTATTTTGATCGGTGCCCGGTAATCCTTTTTCAATCAATTATGACGTCGAAGATTTTTTCAATAGGAGCTGCTGATGCCTTATAGAAAAACCTTAAAAATAATGACTATTTGTTTAGGTAGACATAGAGGTGCTTTGTCCTTTGCGAAAACGATGCTGCTATGGGATGAGGGGTAACAAATGAATGTAATCAATTTTCCAAGGCGCACTGTATAGGGGATAGTGACAATGGAGGATTAAAGCTGGCCCTTGTCTCCTCGTATACCTGTGAATGTGTGACATGTGTCTACAATAACAAGTGTTTAAAGTTTGAACATGCTTTTGAATCCCGGATTCAGAGATATGGCAGGCATAGTATGAACCCTTCATTGATACTTTTGATGGTATAGATTTTATTGTTCATCAACAAGAAGTGTTTGATAAGTATTGAAGTTTGGTTTTCATGTCGTTCCAACTTGCGTTAAAAATATATTCTTAAATCTAATTGTGAGTAGAACATCTAGGAAAGTCACCTCCTGAATAAATTGAGTGTGTAGATTTCGTATCATTTGCCTTTATTGCGCTGGGCTTAGCGTACCAAACAATATTTCAAAAGTCCTTAAGCATCTGTAATCAGAATAAAAACTGGTAAAATTCAGCCTCACTATAATTTGGAATTCTTTCATAGTCATGTCCAATTCCAATCCAAAAATGTTAATCTGAAATATGGACCTAACAATCCTTATAATAGATACTTTGGCTCGTTAAAACAAAATCCAAAGCCTATGCAGTCATGGGCGGAGTCGTAGAAAGTTTGCTGACTCTGCACTTGCCACGCAAAATCAAAGGATTATGTTCAGCACCCATTCGACCCTAGATATGTGAACAGCAAAATTAAATGGATCAAGTCGGTCAAACAGACCTATACAATCAACCCATAGATGTACTTTTTCTGTCCTACCGGAAGTATCGTCTATCTAGCAGCATCGCCCCTCCCCTATTCCCCATCGCTAGATGAGACCATTCGTCGGACTCTGTACCAGCAGGCTTACTATGTAGAAAACTTATATAATGTCAAAGAAACTTTTGTACTAGGCTTACTACAAGTAAACCTCAAGTGAATGCCAGCTAGCTCAAAGATGACATTTTATAGGAAAACCTAGATAATGTCTTAAAAATCGATATAATGTCACCTTTTAAGTTATGAAAATACACTCATGAGGGGGTGAAATGTGACGCAGGTCAGCCCAAAGAGAGACAAGTATGTCGAAGATTTTTCTCTATCATTCTGATTTAAGGCCAAATATACAGGAAAATCTACGATATGTGTATAAATACGCTAGCGCTAAAAAATGAGACATACCCTCTCCCACCCCCTAAAATCCCAACTCCCAATATTTAAACACAAAAATGCTTCCGAAAATGATCAAAAGCCTCTAAATTGTCAAAAAAGGAAGTTTTAACAATTTTTATTTTGTTCTTTTGCCTATACCTGCACGGTCACTGAACCGATCTTCAAATACTATCAAGCATTTTCACTCTTCTCGTAGCAGTAACCTTTGGTGAAAATTTCATCAAAATCTGACATGTATTTTTCAAGTTATGGACATGCCAAGCATATGCGAACAGATAGACCACTAATTTTCTCGATTTTCATAAATTCTGCCTCCAAGCACACTTGCTACAGAAAAGTACTTTTGTATGTAGACGAGACAAATATTGTATTAGCTGACTCATCGCAAGATACAATTAATCAATCGGTTAATGAATTCAATCTATAGTGCTTTAAGAATAGATTAATAGTAATTACAATGAATTGTTGAATACTTTATGAAAGAAACAATTCCCTTAAATTTTTAATTTCAATTTTCAACCAAAACAGTTATATCGTCTAAGAATACTCTGTTTTTAGGAGTAAGCTTTGATTGAAATTTGAAATGCCCAGAGCAAATTGATTCCGTGCGGAGCTTGGGAAAAGTTTGTGTCTTGTGTGTATGCTAGAAAGAGTGCGCCGATGGCAACGCCTCATATGTATTGCACGCTTCTTGCGCTTCCCTCTCGTACACATCACGACATTAATCAAGCGGAATCGCACAGCAACCCTCTGTTGCGTGATTCGGTAGACTACACAGTCGACACAGTCGAGCAAGTTAAATTAAAAATTATATTAAAATTAAATTGTAAATTCCGACCAGCCAAAATTATTTCAGTATACAAAACCGATCAAAATTTTTGTTGGAGTTACAAGATAATTCGAGTAGTCAAAGCAATAATGGTTAAGCTATTTCAAATGATTTACTTCTTTTCTTTGCTCTATTTCTTCCTTCCTTTCTTTCCTTCTTTCCCTTTTTCCCTTAAACATGTTTGGTATCTGGGTAGCCAGATCTGACAGACTAACAGACCGACGAGACTTTTAACTAAGAGCGAAGGTCCACCGGACCGCTCTGACGAATTATGACGAATAGTAGTAGTACATCACGACATCAGTTGTATATTGATCTCTGTATATCCTTACAAACTTTTAACTATATATATTTCAGCTCAAAAATGATCATGTTAAACAAACCGACCTCCACAACTACAACACTCGTACTAGATATCATACAGTCAAGCCTGTGTCTTATCATACATTTCATTAAAAATCTCCCTTTATAGCGGGGATATCCTTTTTAACTTATTACAACCAGAGATTAAAACGTAATCTCCATAGGGCTTTTCAAAATATGTTCTATCGGTTTGCGTCTTTTATGAATTAGGTGAATTTGCTTCTGGTAGATCTCAATAAACAATAAATTGCAACATAAATATGTGTCAATTGTTTTTTATGTTACCACTGTTGTTCGTATTGTACTTCATTTTGTTTATATTTTTATCGGTGTATACCGACTTCTGCAATGTCTATGTAGATCTAACTGGATCAACAAATCTGAATCTGAATCTGGACAAACCGAAGGAAATAAGTGACATTCTTTTTCATTATGTATACGTCATGTATCAAACAAACCTACCTCATTTTCGAATGTTTTCGGAACTAAATAGCACCTTCGCCTTCACCATGATGGAAAATGAAATGTTTGAAGATGGTGAATGTTCGGATAAGCACTGCCACCACTGTTAAGTTTGTATTGGTAATTGCTACATTTGAATAATGCTATTGGAAAACAGACCATCGTCTCATCGTAGAATGTTGTTTGACTATTGACGAATACACTTTTGAGCAAAATTAAAATAATTTTTTGTAACATGGACAAAACAAGGTGGTTATTATGTAAAACGTACCCAAAAAGCCGGTAATAGCATTCGATTTGCTCTATCACCCACGGTTTTCTTGCAATAAGGCATTTTATCCATTTGCCTTGATACCGTTTTTTCATAGCAGAAATGTCATAGTGGAGCCGTTCACCATGTTTATCACTTACCGCACCTAAATTTTCCGGAAAAAAAATCGAGATGAGAATTCAAAAAGTGAATTTTTAGACACATGTTACATCCCATTCCTTTATAAGCATTAATTAGTTCACTCATAATATCTTTATAATAATTGTCCGCCTTCACATTGCCTGAAAAATTAGCAGTTACTGATTTAAAAGCATTCCAAGTTCGTTATTCAGTTTCATATAGAGCACTGTCAAATACATAATCCTTCAAGATTTTCCGTATTTTTGGACTCACAAATATGCCTTCTTTAATTTTTGCCACACTAAGGCCCAATTTCACCAACATTAATATTATGGACCAATGGGAAAATACCTTATCGAAATGCAATTTGACAGAAGCTGTCAAAGGTCACTGAATATTAATGATTTCTATTGAAATATTGAATAAAATGGTGAAAATTCGACTGTATTATAAACAAGACCACTTTTTGATTCCAACATGATGCTTTTGTACAGAAAAAACAGGACAACTTTCATGTATTTTGATATATGTTATAGGTTTAGATTTAAAAATCCGTTATCCCCCTCAGAGAATGGGAATGCGGCAAATAATAGGTCGATTTTCTAGCTGCTAAATTTGGCAGCAGATTTGGACGTTTGTTAATGCATGTCACCCTCGAATTTACCAACTTCAATATACTGAACGTTATCATTACATACCTGTTGAATAGTGTGGATTTGTCTGTGTTTTGCAATAAAATAGAATATAAAATACATTCCATCCAATTCCTCATCTTCCTTTACGTCATAATAGTAATCATTTATTAATTTATGTGTTAATGAATTTCTTTAAAGCAATAAAAACATTATGTCCTCTCCATCCTAAAACACAGGTAATATGTGTAAGACGTGTCAATCCCTACATCTCCCTGATGCATAATGCAATTACTATGGACATAGACAAAAAATTATGAAAAATGTTTCACAAATAATGTCTTTTAAGTCCAAAAATCATAAAAACTAGTAATGTTTATTGTTTGTCTTTTTTTGACTGGCGGGGATATCTGTCTGTCACTCGCAGGGTTGCCAAGTCTAACGACGATCACGTCCCGTGGTGGAGGGTGCGAAATGAATCTTTTACATTCGCTGGTTTTGAATTTTTTTCGTGAAAATTTACTAGGTTTCATGATTATAAGCATCTTTGATAGATTGCTCGATCCGGAATGGGAAAGATCTCCTATTTATGAAAATATTTTTGGTATCATCTAACCGTTGCAATCAGTGCACAAACACTGTGACATATGATTTATAGCATAACCCGCTGCCCTATCAATACAAATTTAACATACAGGTCGCCTAGCCGTGGGGATGCAGTGGTCGGGATGAATATCACGGCAGCAACTGATGATTTGGGCATGTCTGGTAACAACGTATGAAGTGAAACTCGCTAACTTCACAAATTTGAAGATTTTGTACAATTTCTTTGAAAATGATGAAAGATATGTCTGATTTGGCAGGGTAATGTCGCAGCCAAATGGCAGTCACTCTTTCTGACACAGTCCGGATCGAAAGATGAGGATATTCGTGAAATGTATTGATACTTCTAAATATAGGATCGTATCGAACATCCCTACTGTCAAGATGTATAACCCTCATTTGCATTTTTTCAAGTGTTGTGCAATGATTTTGGGAAAAATGTCACGAATAGTCTTATAAAGCATAGTAGAGTATATTTCAATAGTTGGCGGAACTTACTCCACTAGGACCAGGAGGGTGAAACGGGATATTAATGCACAATCTGGGAACCCTGTCACACCCTCACAAAATGGCCGCTGACAACCACACAAGTGACCGTGTTGTCATTGAATAGCATGGAATTAAACCTTCAGAGTATATAAGGATTTTTGCGCGAGTCCACGGTGTAGCACAGTGCACTACCGGGAACCGATACTCAAATTTTCGCGAAGAACGGGAGTAGGCGAAGACGGATGTGACGTCGTCCGAATGTCAAAAAATCACGTGGTACGGGTACCCGCCTAACGTCTGTGAGGTACTAGCGGGTGACCGGTCTTATGTCAATGTCATTTAAAAAACAGGCATCTCAATTGAAAATTTGTCTTCGCAGTGCCGAAAATTGAGATCAATTATTACATCATAAATGGAGGAACATGTCCACCTGATTTTAAATGACGAGGGAGAAGGTCATCGAAGATATTTGAACCGTACTTGTCATATCAAATGATAGATTTTATTGATAGATATGTACATTGCACAAAAAACGATCGGTCTTCTTATTTGATTCAAACCAGGCAGCTAAGTTTGCGCAAGGCAAACATTTTGCGCAACATGCGCCATCTAACCACTCCCGGTGTAACTTGAAACTGTCAAAACTTCGAGAGGAAGGGGAAATTCCATCTGTTCCCGCTCCGGTTCACTACGGAATGTCGCGAAAAAATCTCTTATGTTTTTTGACTGGTACCAAGAGTTGACAGATCCCACACATGTGTCACTCCTTGAAATGCAATAATCAGCTGTATTCAAATAATGTCTAATATAAATATAACCTAGAATGTTTACTCGTGAAAAAAGAAAAATACGGCAAATTTGTAGTTTTTTGCAGGTTTTAGGTTTGCTGGTAGCTTTAAGGCATATATTTGGGAATTTTTTAATCGCTGTGAATATAGTATGGATGTTTGTTCAGTTCCTGAACAACGAAAAATATTCAACTTTATGGATGTTTGGATATCAAAAAACCTGAATAGTTTTGTGGGAATATCAATCTAAGGTGCCATAATGGTTCTGATGTACGGCAAGTAAATGAATGAATGTTTGGATACGAGCAATATCTGCAAGAGGTTTATAGGAAAAACACCCAGTATCGCATATCAATTGATGAAAATAATATAAACATGAATAAAAAATCAACAATAGTAATTAAAACATGAATTTTATTCAAACATTTCTTTAAATTTTGACTGAATTATATGTAATTTCTTAATATTCAATAAGCTGGTGATGTTTCAATGACAAGCTGTCATCTCATACTTTGACAGTATTTTGTTTTCAAATTTCATAGCAATTGGTTGCTAAAATTTGTTGATTGGAACTTGAAGCTCATTCGTTGTATTTGACGGTCTGTTACCCTATAGGTGGAGAATAACGGAGTGTTGTTGATGAAATTGGCCCTTAGTCTCACAATTGTTTGTTTCAAATGCGGAAACCCTCTTCCATTTCTATACATAGCTTTCACAAAATTTCATCAGTCCCAACGTTTTTGGGATCAGCTAGTGGTTCATGAGCAATGCTTTTGAGGCCCGGAGTTAATACCTGTCGCAGTGGCTACCACTCCTTCTGTTCATAATCACGATATCGCGCACGACTGTCCCATTCACAAAAAAAACAATACTTGCTATATCCCAGTTGCATTCCAAGGAGAAGGACTATTATCTGCACATATGGCCCATCCATAGTCGTTATAACGGACATGCTCTAACTCTAACAGAACTCACATATTTTCATATAATTCCTCCATATGAACTGCGTGCGCTATAGGTACAAATGGATATTTATTACCGTTTTGTACCAATACCGGTTTTAAACTTAGCCTAGAGGAATCAATGAACAGGTGCCAATCATTTGGATCATCCTTCTGTCCTAACGCGTCAAACAAATTGTTGACATCGGAACAATATACATATCAACTCCCTTTCTTGACGGAAACAGTGTGTGAGGTCTTGTTGCCGTTTTCGGCAAAAAGCAATGTTAACATCACCGTGGAGAAGATTCCATCCTTTTAGTCTTGACGCTAAAAGTACTGACTCTGATTTTTACAGATTTAATTCTCGAACTAAGTCATTAAGTTTGCTCTGTGTTTACGCTTTCTGTACCATCACCAAAGCTGATGATAAATTAAAATTCTTAACAGTATGTTTAGATTTTTGTCCAATACCTTTAATATTGGTGAGGGAAGAATAGCAATCAGTAGTATGGTCTCTCGGTTCTCTCCAAACCATTGGTACCGCAAAGGGCATTTTACGCTTATCGCCTCTTAACCAACCTGTTAACAACGTTACACAAGTCTTACAACATACCATATATGAGGTGCCCATAGAATATCTTCGTCGCCAACTTTAATTCCAAAATAAAGTTCGTATGCTTTCAACACAAGGGGAGTAAAAGAACGTTTTTGGGATTTAAAGGTCAGCTCTCCGCGCACATAACAAAAACTGTTCGCACTATTTACACAATTTCTAGGCATTGTCCATAAAGCTAGTCTCGATCACGATAAACTAAAAACAACACACTGTTTTAACAACAATTGACAGTACTTAGAACATCTCAGTACTCTTCAACACAGAAAACGTAACTGGCTCGGCTGCTATTAGTCTACTAATAAAAGCAATATGCTCTCTAAACATAGAGCTCGCATATAATAAACAGGAATAGACAGGTCTTAACATTATATACATATGTGCGTCATCGCATAAACGCCGAGAAATGCAGCAATATGAGATGTTACATATTGCAATTCATAAAAGTAGATGTTACCGAATATCTGTAGGTGATAGAAAAATTCTGTTCTTAGATGCGATTTAAGGGTCTCAAAATACATAAGATACACCAGAAACTTGTCATGTCACAAATCCTGTGTTTATCGGTATATTTTAATGATGTTCAGTCGTTCAGAGTCAATTTTGTATTATGATAACACTTGCACCACATTTGTAAATAATGAATCAAAACTTCTAAGAATGGTGGATTATCTTAGTGGTACTGGTTAGTTGTTTCGTATAAGTCCGCGATTCTCAAAGTCGGCGGTGGTAACCTACTGGAGGGGGGGCGGTAAAGGGAACGTTGAATTTATTTTGAAGATGGTGGGGCGACTCAATGGATAAGTTTTGCCTCTTCCCCCGTTCTACAGCTGTCATTGGCTCTCGGAAGCACTGATACAGTCAACCTCCTGAAGTTCAATAATTATTCTCAAATGGGCAGTAGAAGGAATAAGCTTGAGAACCTCTGGTACAAATTGTTCAACTTGCTAATCTGCAAAATGAAAGGGAAGGTATCAGATAAATACCTTATTATTATACTTAATTAGTAAAGTGGCAGTCAACTTGCGGGTCTGAGAAATTTGGTTACTTCGAGGGTAAAACAGCATAAGGATGGGCATTTTCTTAGAGAATAATAGGTTCCACGGTTCCATTTACTTGAACACTCTGACTTTTGATGTTTCCTATGGTCTTTAGTCTTTACATCTTTATCTCTTGGACCGTGTTTCTGGGGCTTCTCAAGCGCACTTCCCAATAAACTAACTCCCGATCGCACCTTCTATCGCGTATTTGCAAATCACAAACGTCATCATAATCACTTTATATCACGGCCTGCTATGCCCTGACACCCGCATAATATATTATGCCGAGTAAATTCATTAGGAAGACGCACATTATGGCGGCATTCATTGCAGACGGCGGTGCCGGAATTCGCGCTTCTGATTGGCTGGAATTTGCATGTATGATAAATCCACGCTCCGCGCCAGGCCGTCTTGATAATACGACGATTTTAACGGTGAAAGGTGAAAATAAATTGATTTCGCGTTCACGGTGACATATTAATGCACATATTAAGATTTGTGACGTGCCCGTGCGGTGCGCCAGATGGATAGTCCCGGGTAAAACGATCTGAAATGAGCAAGAATCCGTTGGACGATTGGTTGTATAATGGGTGAAGGTGATGAATTGACATACAACCTGGAAATTACGTTGTGCCGCTAATAGGTAGGATAGATGGCGTGGTAGTCTGTATGTGGAATACGGTTTTGTGAAAAATATATGGAGCTGCTGGTTTGTATATAGGTGTAGGATTGTGTGATATAGGGATTATTTGTACTCAGCCACTCCCAAAACGCTTACATTGTCAGAATGCGGAAATCGGGTTTGTTGGTAATGTTGATGATAATATACAGGGTGTCCTCAAAGTTGGCACGTTCCTTTACAGGCAATAATTAGCATGTTTTTAGGAGCATACATTCCAATGCTTTAAGATAACCAAGAGAAAGCCATAAGTGAGCCAGTACAAGCCTCCCAGAATCCCCTCCTACGTCAAAACGTATGGTGTTGTACTTCGACTATGTAAATCAGTTTCCAAATCTGGTGTCATGTGGTGTCTAGATTAACCTAGTTTATGAACAAACCGCATTTGAAAATCCGAATTTGGCACATTCCTAGAGAAATAACTTAGTTATCGATTTGATATGAGCATCTTCAAGATCATATTGATACTTTGCGGGTCTACTCCAAACGTCGCCGTTGTCCTTGATGTTTCTCTCCATCAGAACTGCATATGTTTGTGTATCTCGTGCAAATGTCGTCTGGTTGAACACAGTTGAATACCCACCTGCAAATTTAGGAAAACGTATGCAAACCCGTGCTTTTGAATCGAACAGCGACAACTTCAAACAGTGTTTATAAACAAAACATGTGACAGGGCAGAACTTAAAATTTCTTACCAAATGAATAGTGAGTATTTTGTTCAATTTCTTTTTTACGTTTACGGTATTGTTTTGCTGCAAATTAGCTTTGGTATTTCAAACGTAGTTCACTCTGAAAGGAAAGTTGTAACTTTCGGGACACCCTGTATAAAGTAAAATAAATGGATTTTTTGTGGATCACATACTTTTGATTCCCACGCCCCTGATGAGGAAGTATTGTAATTGCGATAAAATTAGAAAATATGATACTGTGTTCTTATATCACGAAAAACTATGTAACTCGTAAGTTCGGTCGTCTAGTCTGCCGTTCTGTCTGCGCTAATGCTTGGCGCTGTTGTAACTTAGAAAGTACGCATTTTGATGAAATTATCACACAGGCTTGCTACTATACCAAATACTTTGTAGTTTCTGAACATCGGCACAGTCGAGACCAAAATATGAGCAAAAAAGTCAAAAAATTTTCAAACTCCATTTTTTTATTTTCGTATCAGCCGTATCAATGCAGAACTTCCAGCTTACAGATGCCCGGAAATGTTAAAGAAATGATGCTTAAAGTGTTATCCACGCCAAATTATAAATTCTCCAAAATCCCTCCCTCCTTCAACTTAATTTTCACCAATTTCAAGAAGTCCGATTAACCCGAAAATTTCCACAATGGTTAAGGGACGATGACAATACAATAATCTTGGAAAAAATGGATTTGAAAATTTGTAAGATAATTGGAAAATTCGGGAAAAGGCGGGAAAATAAAAGGTTTGAGAATGTTTAGAAAAAATCGGAAATTTTGAAAGAACGTTGAAAATCCAGAAATTTTACTACATTTGGAAGTAAAATTAGATTTATTGTCAAATATAAAATATACCAAAAATCGAATCTCTTGATTATAAGTATTTTTGTTGTCGTTTTGAGACTATAAGTTTAGAAAATAAACCATAGTTTATTATCTCATACTTTTTAGATCGATTTGCTATAAAATCATGTTCTTTAGTTGTTTATAATTTATTAAACCAAGAATCGATTGCGCATCGTGCCCGCGTGTCCTAGTACCTGACTTCCGTTCAATCTCAGACACTCTTGGCCAGTCTCTCACTACACCGCCATTACGTTCCACAACTCTGTCGGGCTTGGTTGCCTGGTTAAATTCCTTTTCTGTTGCCATGTCAGGTACTTGACGCCTGTAGCGACATGAAGTTGGTTTCTACTTATTCAGAGCAGTCCCGCAGCCGGGTTTGGACTTGGTCCCGATACCAATTCTTTCACTAAGTGCCGATGTTCTTTGTGCTGATTTCAACGTGGCGAAATAATTTTGAAACGACGAACTTTAAGTACCTAATATTGATCCCAAATGTATTTATTAAAATTACTACTATAACGTCAACCTGCCTACAAAAATATAAATCTCCCGAGGTGGACAATATACTGTTGAATACATTACGTTATTGAGATAAATTAATGGGCATATCATTAGTTATTACTGGTAGGTATTTTGCTTATTTATTTATTGCTTATTTGTTTTACTGATATAAGTGCAAAATGGCAGCGAAAAAAAGTTTTCCGAAGATTACGTTAGGTTTGGATTTAACTTAGATATAGACAGAAAAAGACGAGTTACAATTGCCTCAGTGTGTGATATGTATGAAAGTTTTAAGTAATGATAGCATGAGGCCCAATCGCCTTGAAAGGCATCTAAAGCAACAACACCCTACTCCGGTTTTGAAGACGAAACAGTTTTTTTCTTCTAAACCAGAATCACTCAAGCGAATGTGACTGGATAAATCGGGAAGTTATCCCGCAGGTGTATTGCAGCATCTCAAAGTTTCATTTGATAGAAAAGCCAAAGAAACCTCATACTATCGGTGAAGAATTGATAAAACCATGTGTCCTAAAAGCCACGCAGATAATTTTAGGTGAAGATGCAGAGGAAAAAATGAAGTCTATTTCTCTTTCGAATAACACAGTTAAGCGTAGAATCTGTGACATTGCAACAGACATAAAGTCACAAATAATTAACAAAGTAAAATTATCGCCTTTTTTTGACATTAGTTGCGATGAATCCACCGACATCGTTAATTGTGCACAGTTAATAGTTTATGTTCATTACATCGGCGGAGATATCA
Organism: Acanthoscelides obtectus; assembly: GCA_963669975.1. Lineage (NCBI taxonomy): Eukaryota > Metazoa > Arthropoda > Insecta > Coleoptera > Chrysomelidae > Acanthoscelides > Acanthoscelides obtectus. Next base: position 800,501 of record CAVLJG010000565.1, on the reverse strand, counting down.
TTTAAGAAGAGATTTTGTACTCCCAATCTTTGTCAGCAGGTACTACATCTGAAGATATATTTTTTCTATATCAAATTTTGTTGAAACAAATGATTTGGATTGGAAGACACTCATTGGACTTTGCACAGATGGCGCACTGCAATGATAGGTGTACCATCGGGCTTAGCTAAAAAGCTCAAGGAAAAAAACCCGCAATGGTTAGTACACATTGTATTATTCGTCGGCAAGCTTTGGCTTCCAAAACATTGCCAATTTTGGATCAAAAGATTTCCTGTTAATTCGACACTTGCCTCGCTTGCTTTACGAATACTAGTTCCTTTTACTTCAACTTAATTATAAGAGACAGGCTTCTCTGCTCTAGTTTCAATTAAAACTAAACAGCGAAATCGTCTTGATGTTGATAGCGACCTGATGATAGCTCTGACAAAAACAGAACCTAGAATCAACCAACTGGTACAGAACATGCAATCTCAAGTATCTCATTATTACCTACTCTTATTTTATTCGAATTTTTCGATAAAAAACATTTATTTAGTTTATTTAAACTTTTAAAGTTTATTTATTAGAATTAAAATAGAAGTCTTTATACCTATATAATGTGCGTTTTTTTGCAGTTATTGAAAAAGTAACCTCAACAAAAAAAAGGTTGTGAAACCCTGCTCTAGGACTTTTTAAAGCTTTGAGTTATGCCTGACTGTCGGCATATATGGCGATCCATTTATTGTTGAACGCTTGCTCATTTCGTGCTCTCGCGCAATGCAACATGGTGTACACTTCTGCCTGGAAAGTGGAGGAGTATCTTACCGGTGGCATACTGTGCCCAGAATTGCACCTGTTTCCAAATACCTGCACCGGTTTCCGGCTCGGCCGTTGACCTGTCTGTGTACCAGGTACTTTCCCCTTGCAGGCTGCGCCTTTGGTTTTCCGTTCGATCCCCTGTTTTGATCTCGAAGTTCGCTTTGAATACAAATCTGGGAACTATGTGGTGATTTATGAGATACTAGACAAAAGGACAGTGACCGCTCATGATATGGAAAATAAAAATCATCATCGCTCTAACTGAATCCACTATTGATGGCGATACGTCACTGCTGACATTGTCTCCAACTCATGCTGGAGAATTTCCAATTTATTTAAAGCATCGATAAAGGCTTCACAAAAAATGTTTGCAAGAGCTTTGATGGAACCGCTAAATTACATTCTTGCCAGGACGCTGAAACACGAACGAAAAAGGAACGCGTTTGAATAGAAACGTCAATCAGGGCTGCTGTGGAATATGTCTCGCTCACTCGAGCTGAAACGAATGCATATCTAGGGGCGGGGAATAGGGACAAGTAGATAATGTCAGGACTTAGATCATTGATTGACATCATCAAAGCTTCTGGATTGGACCTGATTCCTGCAGTTGTACTGAAGAGATGTGCAGCGGAGCTTACTGCGGTTCTTTCGCGCCTCTTCCAGATATCTTACGCATTCGGTACTTTCCCATAAAACTGGACATCATGCTCATGTCCAAGCCGTCTCAAATAAGGATCTAAGGCCGACACTTGCCACTACAGATCTATAGCTTTGCTTTCTGTTATAAAGAAGGTGATAGAGAGGTGCATAAACCGCGAGCTTCTGGTGTATCTTGAGCATCACAGCTGGATTGGTTGTTACTGCCTGTTGGCAGTATGGTTTCCGGCACCAGCGATCCATGAGGGCCCTTCTAGCTTACGTCACCCACGACTTCCTCTCTGACAAAACGTCTGAGGGCTATCAATGACTAGGAACGCAACAATCTGGTACAGTTTAAGCTTCCGCTAATCCGGTTTCCATCAATGGTCAAGATCTACCATAGAGCCGTTCATTTCGTGTCCAGATGATGGAGGACTGGATCTAGGTCGAACAAATCTCGTTAATTGTAATACTGAAGTACTTTTCTCCAAAAAACCTCCCCACTCTGTACAAGGCCCAGATGAGACCTAACGTTGCGTACTGCCACCGACAGAAAAAGGCCTGACAACAGGCGCGTGACGTCACTACGAGTAGGCCAGCCAGCCAACAGCACGGCGTGCCGTACATGAGCGCTAGTGAATACTGTATGGTTATTGCCGCATATTTAACACACTCTGTGTAAATGGCGGATAATTCAGAAATGTGCTTTAGGAATATGAAGGCAGCTTGGTGTAAAATATTAAAGTTATTAACCATTTTCACCCTGATTTTCACTGATATTTCATTTAACATTACGTGCACATTTGAGTAATAAGTTGATGTTATAAAAGCTTACAATATTTTGCTAGAAATAATAAATTCTTCAATGACATACATAACTTAATGTCAGTCACAACCGATAAACAAAATTTAACAGGAGTATGTAGACAATTTACTATGATGAGAGGCATATACTTGTATAATAGTGGTACTTGAAAATTACATTTCATCAACATATAATCAAAAATGTAGTGCTTGTTGCACATTTGTGTCCATCAAGAACCAACAAGGAGGACTGAGGTAAGCTCCTTCCAGGAAAGGAATAAGGAAAACAACAGAAAAACATTACAAAGAATAACGAAAATTTAATAAAAATTTTGCAGTCTCTTCGGAGTGCTGTGAACATCTCGAGAGCTAAATTTCAAGGATTGTAGGATACAAAGCTTTTAGGTTCAAACCATTACTATGTTTCAATATTTTATGACTTTCCATTTGGTACAACGTTTTAAGAGATTTAAATGAAGCGACACTAACCTCATGCGTTTCAAAACCTTGGTATGTTAAAATGTTGGTCTGGTTTTGAATTCAGCCAATTATTGCGGATACACTGTATCAAAAATGAAGGAAAGACGTTTTTATCCAACGGATAAACAATGGTTGCTTTACTATCTGGAGAAAAATGTAACCTATTTCGTCTAATCCAATAATATGTTTTTTGTAATATTGTATAATAGAATTATGCTCAATTTTAGAAACAGGTCAGATGTGAACAACTTCTTTGAAATTACAATAAAAGCTTGAAATCATAAACACTGTCCTGGCTAATGAAGCATTATTAATTGATGTTCCAACAATATTACCCCCTGTGAAATCTAAATATGGCTGAATGTGTATTTCATCCATCAATAAAATCATGTTATCCTCAACTGGTCTTAGATATCTGAAAACGTTCTTTGCACAGCCTAAAAAGTTGTATCTCATCTGCAACTGGATCGACCATCAATGTATTACAAATTGACTTCAGAGTAATTTGGTATGGTAAAATATGTCCTGCATGGTTCCTAATGAATCTATATGAATGTGGACTGATTGTTATACAAAATAGAGCAAAACATTGTTTTCTGACGAGTAACTATGTCTAAAAATGGAGTCTTTAATATTACCCGAGTTGAGTCTCAGTTCTTTTGAGAACTTTTTTCATCCAGATCCTTATCAACAATTACAGAGTGTGTTATAATAGGTGCTGGTTTATATTCTAACTTTATCCTCAACAACTTCATGCCACTCATCTAGAAATCTCCATGAACTGAAAACTGCGAAAGTCTGAATAATTTTGAAAACTTGGATACTTTTAATTTCTAGAAGTCGCTAAGTTATTGTCAATATCATCTTTATGCTGACGACAGTCAAATTTTAAACCTGATCTGTCCGAACTTATAACAAACCAACTGAATACCAACTTGAATAGCCTTCTCAAAACCTCTGAAGATCACTTGTTAAAGATAAACCCTAGTAAATCGACGGCTATATTGTTTTGTAGCGATTCCTACAGACACGTATTAGAAAATAATATTAAGCTCAAACTAGGGGACAATACTGGTATAATATCATTTAGGGATTCCGTGAAGGACTTGGTCTTAGTGGTTGACTCTAAACAAAAGTTTAGAGAGCACATTACTATGTGCCGAATAAAAGCATATTCAATGTTAAAAATAATTTACCCCCATAGATATTACCTATCACAAAATACTAAAACCACGCTCTGCGAAGCTTTAGTGTTGTCCCACTTCAACTTTGCTGATATGGCCCATTTCTTGATAGTGTGGAACTAAAACGGGTCTGAGATTGATATTTGGCATAAGGGGTAGACAAAAGGTATCCAACAAGCTACCTGAACTGGGATGGTTGAATATGGCTCACAGGCGTACCTTGCACTCTGCTTCCTTTTTTTACAAGATTATAAAATATAAAAGCCCCCCTTATCTTCACTTAAAAATTAGTTACCGGACTGGTGTACATAATCTAAACATTAGAAGGTTGAATTTGATTACAACACCATCACACAATAAAGAATCATTTAAGAAATCATTCTCATATCAAATTGCCTTTTTGGTAAATAAATTCAAAATTAAAGATTTTTCTCTCTCAGTAGCTACCTTAAAAGTGATTTGCTGTCTCAGATATCATAGAAAACATATCTCCCTCCCCCCCTTTTATCTTCTCCTCTTTCCCTTCGCTTTCTCTTCTTACTCTAAATTTCCATTTCTCTAGTTACTAACGGGTGATTTTTTAAGAGGTATAGGATTTGATTTTCAAAAAAAAACACAAAAATTTGAAAAAACGATTAAATCTTTATTTGAGTCGATAGAACGGTCGATATAATTTAATGTTTAAAGATTATTTCATGTAAATGTTGGCCGCGGCTCCGCTTTAGATGGCCCATGCGCAAGGTCCAATTTTGGCACACTCTCTCCAACATATCGGCCGGTATCTCACAAATAAATGCTTTAATATTGACCTCCAGTGCGTCAATCGTTGCTGGTTTATCCCTGTAGACATTAACCTTAACATGGACCCACAAGAAATAGTCCAACGGCGTTAAATCACACGATCTAGGCGGCCAATTGACGGGCCCCAAACGTGAGATAAACTGTTCACCGAACTCGCCTCTCAATAGGGCCATTGTTTCGTGTGCGGTGTGGCATGTGGCACCGTCTTGTTGAAAACACATGTCAGCCCAGTGCAGCTCTTCCATTTTGGGCAAAAAAAAGTTTGTTATCATCGCACGGTAGCACTCGCCATTCACAGTTACGTTCCGGCCATTGTCGTCTTTGAAGAAGTACGGCCCGATGATGCCACCGGCCCATAATCCACACCAAACAGTGATTTTTTCGAGATGCATTGGTAGCTCTTTCAATGCTTCTGGCTGGTCTTCACTCCAGATGCGGCAATTTTGCTTGTTAACGTACCCATTCAACCAGAAATGAGCTTTGTCGCTGAACACAATTTTTCGATAAAAATGTGGATCTTCCTCCAACTTTGCCAGCGCCCATTCACCAAATGGAAAACGTTGTGGGAGGTCGTGTGGCTTCAATTCTTGCACCAGCTGTATCTTATAAGGTTTTACACCCAAATCCTGTCGCAAAATTTTCCACTTAGTGGAGTAACATAGGCCCAATTGCTGCGAAATGTAGTCACAAGCTTCCGAATAGCTCCCTCAGTAGGCCGACCAAATTGCCCATAAATTGGAAGCAGTGCTCGATGCACTCTCTTAACCAAGCATGAATTTTGATAGTAAAATTCAATAATTTGCAAGCGTTGTTCGTTCGTAAGTCGATTAATGGTTAAATTATAGACCAAACTGAACAAGTTTGACAATGACACAAGACACGATTCACGCGTCATCTGTCAAAAACAGTGTTGCCAAAAAGATACTAGCAAAAAAATCACCCATTATATTTCGCTATATTTCTTAATATCAAAACATTATTAATTATCAATGTCTTAATAGCCATTTGCATTGTTGTTTTTTTTTGCTTTAGCAGCTGCTTCTTTAAGTGGCAAGCTGATGTAGCCCTTTATTCTCTTAAGGCTTTTTGTTTGTAAACTTTTATATACTGTTTAATGAGGGTAATAAATATTATTATTATTATTATATACCGTGAAATAGAAAAAAAAAACACCCAGCAGAAATTGATTTGTTACAATATCTTTTTGTATGTACGTCGCTTAGGGTTATATAGGTAATTGATAAAAATTTCTGAAATATTCTACGTTGAAGAAATTAAAAAAATTAATAAGTGGGCTTCGAGGATGTCTTAAGCAGACAGAAACTCGTCAGACCATACTCCTTAATACATGATTGGAAGATCACGGGACCACAGAACACTTGCAGAAGAAAAACTAGGAAAGAGGAAAAGGAAGAAGAGGAAGGGAAAAACGGTGAGGATAAGACAGAAGAAAGGAGAGGAAGGGGAAGGAAAAGGAGGAGAGACAGGAAAGACGGAAAACGGGAAAAAGTTGTGTCATTTCATCTGAGCGCAAATTGCTCGACCATACCCACTGAAAGCTAGGCAATTGTGTCCCGTTCGAGGTCCAGTTCAGCAGTTTTTTGCACCAAGCCAGTAGAAGTGAGAAGCAGCACAAACTGAGGACGGTGTGAAGTATGTCCAAAACGTGCGTTCTTCTGACATGCCCTTTACCTCAAACGTGTTGCATGCCCGTCTAAAAACCACCACCAGATTTAGACTTATTTGCACTCTGGTTGCTATTTCTCAAAAGGACCAACCAGCCTCACACAAGCCCACTATTCACCCTCTATAAATCTCGCTAAGCTGTTGAAAATGTCGTCTTCTCACTCTAGGCATATTAAACAGATTAAAGCAGCTCTCTACAACATATTGTACGATGACCAAATGCCAATTGTAGCCGTAAAACACAACTACCTCTTACTTATTAATTTGTCTAAGAACAGATAGTATAACAAAACCCCTTTATCGATAAGGTTGTACATCTGATCGTTTTTCATTCTAACCTAGACAAACATATACTTAGAAAATCTTATTAAAGTCATTATCATTATCATTATCTGAAAATTAACCCGTTAAAATCATCCGCAGACCAAAAATAAAAAACAGTCAGGCAAAACCATTACTATCATTGCGCATTTTAGAACAACCGATCCCTATAAAAAATGAGTGCAAGAATTTAGGACTCTGGATTGATTCTGATTTCAGGCTTGAAAAACACGTTAGTCAACTGTGCCGAACATCATTCGGTGTCTTGAAGCAATTATTTCCTCATAGGAAAAGTATGAATACTGGTCTCAAGCTGAAGTTGTGCGAAACCTTAATATGGTCTAGAACTCACTTCTGAGGCTGTATTTATGGGCCTGCACTAAGATCGATTGAGATAAGGAGACTTCAGACTATTCAAAATGCGTGTCTCAGATTTGCTTGTGGAGTGAGAAAATTTGAGACAGTGTCACATAAATATCGTGAGCTGGGTATTCAAAAAATAGAACAGCTACAAAAAATGCATGTATTGACCTTGACCCATAAGGTAATCACAACACAAGACCTTCCATATCTATCAACCAAATTTATCAGATACTCAGATGTTAATCAACTGAACACAAAGAATAAGCATATCTTGGTTATCCCGAGACATTCAACATCTTTATTTAAAAGGTCGTACGTATATACTGCTATCAAGCTATACAACGCGTTGCTTACCGAGTTCACTCACTACTCTACAAAGAATTTCAAAAAAAGATTGAAGAATTGTATCTCTGATTTCATTGCCCAGTAAGTAGACCATGGCCATGAATAAGGACTCGTTACAGGTTTTTTTTAACTCTTGTTTTCATTGGGATTAGAAAATATACATAAATATTTGTTGGGGTAAGTTGAATAACGCTTTTTAGCGACACTTCGCTTTTTTATACTTTGTATAAATAAAGCCGGATTATTATTATTAGTATTATTGTGTGTTTTTTTTCTATGTCGGTTTGTATACTAAGCTAGCAGCACCGATGTGAACGAATAAAAACGTTATGAATTCGATTTCTGAAATGTTCATGAGCATCTAGTTGGTACAGTACCATCTAGGAGTATTAGGTTGGCTGTCTTCGGGTACAATACCTTAATCGATGATATAAGTTATTTCACTAAGCAATCACGTACAAGTTAGTCATTTAAGTAATCTGTTTGTTGTTTATATTTGCCAAAATACCACGAAATTCAGTACTAATACTCGCTGGCACACACAAAGCGTGTTGACGTCCCAGAAAATTTCCATTACTCCCAATAACCTCTACCGTTATCTTCGCGGGCAGTCCATTTGCTATGATTCACCCCCATTAACCACTTTCTCGATCAAAAAGGGCCCGTTTGACCGTGGAAAACAAATGAGTGATGGTCACCGCCCACCGGCTATGCGGCTAATAGCCGGCGGAAGTAGGTGGCGCTGCGGTTGCCGCAGCCGACGTTTCCCTGCTGGTCCGACCGGCGTCGACGTACCGGATACATTAGCGAGGTTATGTCGCGTCATTTATCATATCTCTAGATTGGGGCGGATTCGGGAAGCGGCTTAGTGCTCTATATTTCTGGATACGCTTAGAAAAATATTCTCATGATAGCATGTACGAGATATGCACATGCTGAACTGAATCTAACGTATGTCGTAAAAGTTTTGGCACAACATTCATTGGCTTTAATTTTAACAAACACAAAATAATATCAAGTTGCCTTTGGAAACAACAGTTTGTTTACTTACTTTAATGTCAGTTGACATTTATTTATTTTAATGTTTCCGCTTTAAGATTCCGTATAAATTAGAAATAAGAAAAAGTATCTACAAGTTGGTTGGGCGGGTACGCAAGGCTGAAATCTGTCGAAAATTCCAGATGAAAACAAGTCTTTTGGGCGTTGAATGAGTTTACAATCGGGTGCAAACCATTTGAAATGTGATACTAGAACATTTCTTACAAAAGTTGATGCGAAGAAAAGTTGTAAGCATATATTCAAGAGGCAATAAATTTTTCAGAATAGGTTGGAACTGTACATGTTGAGCGAATATCACAGAACTCATACCTAAACTGGGAAGCACGACAATCACGATATGTTTTAACAGCTAATAACTCTTTACACATACACAGTTTAAATGGTCTAGAAAGGAAGGAAGGAAGGAATACATCATTCAAATTCCAAAAAGTCTTTTACTACTCTGAACCCGTGCTTCACCTTTTTGGTGGGTTGTTAAGGAATGATGCAACTTTATCTGGTACTTTGCATCCTGAAACTCTTACTTATTATTTATTGGAGGCTCCATTAGAAATGTTTAAGGATCATGGTCACGATCAACATGACAGGTCCCAATACCTTCCTACAAGGTGTTTTAATGAAATATTCCTTTTAATATACTAAATCACCGAGTTTTTGGTCTGAGAACTACAATCGGCACATTCACCATGTTCATCCCCTGTTTCTCAGAAACTAATCATAGGATTGACTTGGCCCCATGAACACTTTTGTTCGGGAAGGCAAAAAAATACAGATAAAACCAAATTTGTCTGACGGCTTCAGTTCCATGTGTACGAGAAAGAAGCGCGAAAAGTGTATCAACACGTTAGAAAGAGATAGAAGCCGGCTGAAGAGCGAAGGTTATCACCACTTTGCCTGGCGACGGTGACGCAGAAGATCGTGCAATATGTCGCGTCGCCAATATGTTTCACCAGAAAGTGTTCGCACAGGCTTCTACAATAGGTTAGGTTACTGTCAAACCCAGGAATAAGGTCTGATCGAACATTTAATTTAATATTTTATTTTCATTGATTAGAATTATTTATTTCAATTATAATATATTTCAATTTTAATGCGACTTATTGTTATAATTGATCTTGAATTATCTTTGATTTCCACCGATGGTGATAAAATTAACACATCCTGAGTTATTGTTACATTTTCCGATCGTAGCGCTGTCCAATACGCAATATAAATTAACATTACCTGCGTGTACGCAGGTGAAAACCATTTCGAATTTGTGGCGATCCTGACCTTTTTCCTCGACATGAAATGGAGGGCCGTTAGGACCAATCGGGAATCGATCCTAAACAGAAGTGACACAATTCACAATTTAAAAGTGTGTACGCTCAAAATAAAACCATTATTTGGGCGTAGAGAATAAACTAACGCTTATTTTCAACATTCATATTAATTAATAACCTGCTGAGCGTAAAATCTGAAGGGACAATCATATGTTTTGCAGATGATTCTGCTATCATTTATTCAGATAACAACTCGTGGGATGATCTAAAAGTGAAGGTTGAAAGAGACTTAACAATAATTGCAGACTGGTTCTGACATAAATGCCTAATTATTAACTTTCAAAAGAATATGTTCATACCATTCACAAATCACAGAAACAAATTACCATCCGTTGTATCTATACAGATTAACTGTGATTAGATAATATAAATACTCAAATAAATTTAACAAACAAAATAAAATATTTAGGTGTATATTTAAGCTACATTCAAAGTGTAATATACATATTGATCATGTAATAACCAATTTGAGACCATTATTGTTTAAATTCAAGTATCTAAACAAATACTTAGATAGACAAACAAATGAAAATTTTATATCATGCTATGATCGAAAGTCGTATAAGTTACGCAATATTAGGTTGGGGTGGAGCACTTAATAACCAAATAACCAATTAGAAATTATCCAAAAACAATTTTTAAAAATAATCTTTGAGAAGCCACTCTTATACCCATCTGATCTGTTATATTCTGAAGCAAAACTATTAGACCCTAGGCAACTATTTCTTTATAAAATTATAAATTATCAATTTCATCATAGAAATAATCTTATTCCGTTAGATCACTTATATCAAATTAGAAACAAAATTAACAACATTAAGCAAACACCTTTTACCTCAAAAAGTATTTGCCAAAGATGTCATACTTATTTTTTCAGTAGATTATATAACATATTACCAAATTATATAAGAGATATTTCAAATAAAACAAAATTCAAAATTGAAACTAAAAAAATTATAATTGACAAAAAATCGACATAAAATTGCAAATATGATACGTATGAAAGAAATTTAAAATTAAAGTAGTAATAAAAAACCTCCAACGTTCATATACGTGTGCATGTATATGTGTATGTACAGGTGTGTACCCACGTACAAGAATTTATTCTTCTGTGGGTAAATTCAGTTTATTTACGAATACCGATGTTAGTTTTAGTTATATTTGTATGTTACGTGAATAAACTTATTATTATTATTATTATTATTATTATTATTATTATTATTATTATTATTATTATTATTATTATTATTACTATTATTATTATTATATTGGTAACGTGGCAGAATGCCGCATCAGCGTTGCTAAGCAACGCGTTGATGAGATTCGCTATCCAGCTGGCTTTTCTTTCTAGCACATGTGTCTATACACATTTCTCTTTCGTACACATTGAACTCAAGCCGTTAGAACAATTTGGTTCTCAATGTATATAATACTGAATTTGCAGATATATCGACTGGGTTCCATTTACCGTATGTTTTGTGCCTGGTCCTCTGTGAATTCACTTACTTTCCACTAGTTTATGCGCCGTTCGCATGGTGGCGCATATGTAGTTGCACTCGACAATGGTGAAAATGGTTTAATGGAGAGGGGTAATCTGGAAAGCGAGACGACGTAGATGGCGCTGGCTGGGTTGAAGGTCATGTATAATGTTATAGTCACCTTACCTGTCTATCAAATCTTTGTGCTATCTATTTTTGACAGTGTCGAGGTTACGCCGGCGCGAAAGGGTCCCGAGACTGTCGGTTAGAAAAGAGGTCGGTCAGTCGGACAGCCCTCCTCTGAACATCATCGAGCATGGCTAGTGTAGTCGGGGCAGCTGCACCCCAAACAAGGGAGTAGTACTCGGTGATATTAACTCATACCAACTGAAATGAGCGGGTAGAACTTGGCCATTCATCGAAACTGAATGAGCGGTAGGACGCTTCTTGTTCGCCAAGGTACAGTACTGTGTCTTGGAAGCATTAAACTATACCGAATTGTTGCGTTCCCAAGCAGTGATAACCTCCAGGTCTCTCGTCAGAGAGGAAGTCGCTGCTAGTCTTCTGTTCTCCAGCTGACCGGCAAAGGTCGGCTTGACATCAGAAAAGCTGTGGATTGGATTGGCCGCACAGGAAAAACGGTCGGAGATATGTAAGAGGAACAATGTTGGAGCGAAGAACGATTCCTGGAGAAAACTCAAGTTGACATCAAGAGGTGAAGAGGAGAACCCGTCAATGACGATGAATATCTTGGAGCCAAAGAAGAAGTCAGCCACTCGTCTGCAAAGCTTCTCTGGGAGGTCATAGGATAGAAGTTTGCCAGAGCTGATCCAACGCTTTCGTGTTATCAAGAGCAACGGCATGTGCTTCACCATAAGAATGGATGGGTTTATTCCATAGTTGCTTATCAAGCAGTCTTTGATAAACTGGTTATTCGATAAATTATAATGTCTTAAAAGACAGTTTGACCTGCAATCACACTAGTGCACCTAGCTGGAACAAAATTGTACATCGCTGTCATTGGTGATGGCTTACCAAAGTTGTGGCTGTGCCATTAAAGTTTTCTGAGTGTACCCAACTCCCATTGTACAGCATTATTATTATTGATATCCTTGTTTGGCAATTCAGCTAAACATAAACGATATTCTTCGACGACATGTTTCTTCCGGATCTGCTTTGTTCGCCGTCTGCCTCTGAACATCATCTGAAACTTTTTGGCACCGTAATGCGTTCTGTTCTCTCTTATTCTGGCCTTTATGCCCGTTATTTATGGGACTTTGACTTCATTGTTAGATCGTATAATTGATTGATGTTCCCCCTTAAGGGTTTCTAACGTGATACTAGCCTTGCTGTACTGTTATAGAAGTTTAGCTTTGTTGGAAGGTTCCTTTCATACTGTACTACGTTGTAGAAGCAAATGTGCATTCTCGTCCTCAAATCATTGGAAGTTGCATACAAGGTGTCTTTAATGTGGCAATTCAATATATTTGCTGTGCCAAGTAGGAAAATTATGGACAAAATCCGCAAAAAGGAGGAAAGTGGATTCGAGCAGAAAATAGGATAGGTAACCCGAGCGATACGTATTTCTGCTAGTTGGCTTTATCAGCCCCCAAATGAATGTACATATGCAACTACAGAAGTAGATACACATGCCCACACATCTAGATACGGGTGTAACCTGAGGAAACGAAGACGGAGAGGGAAAAATTCAACACAGGAAGTCCATAACCAGAGCCAACCTACACATTGTAGTATAAAATGGCTAGAAGATCTCGAACTTTGAAGGAGACGTCTAACCACAACCACGCGGCCGGTTATAGCCACTTGCTGTGGTACTTCAAGCCCAAAGGATCTACAAAGAGAAAATGATCTTGCGGAGAAAGGTATATAACAAAAATTAGGAAAATATTGGGCAAAATCCGCAAAAAGGAGGATGGTGGATTCGAGCAGAAAATAGGATGGGTAACCCGAGCGATACGTATTTCTGCTGGTTGGCTTCATCAAGCCCGAAATGAATATCACATATGCACTACTACTACTACTACTAACTTAGCGCCATAGATACATAAGTAACGATTACTGTTCCAACGTCGACCACAATATCGTATAATTGTGAATTATTTGGTCTTCAACCCGTGCTCAATCCCTCGATTATCTTCAAACGGGTGAGCATATTTTCTTGTATCATAGTTCTAACAAATTATCAAATGGATCAAGTCAGTCAAACAGGGGCCTACATAATTAGTCCATAATTCCCACCCATTTGAAAACGTAGGGATCTAGAACTCCAAAAGATGCAATTTTTTCATCTGTCTTTTCGATTAGATTCCGCCTCTTCAAACAGTTTTCCCTAATTTCAAGTTCCTTTTAATTTCCGGTATTATTTCACGTAAATTAATTGTGCCTCAAAAGAGGTGGAAACAGGTGAAAACCACAACAGAATCTGGAACTTTTGAGCAATAGTTTCTACCCATCAATTAATTTATGTGGCATAATGAGTAAATTCAACCCCTAAATAGGGGACATTTTTTATCATTTTCGAAAAACAAAAAGTAATTGCTCTTTTGGCCTACGATAAATAACAACTAATTTAATGTCTAGGAAGCTTCTTTAGTTTTATTCTCAAAGTTGGAGTTAAATGCGCAAAAACAGGTGAATTTTGATGTCACTCTTTTTCTCAGCCCTACCGACAGTATCGGCCATCTGACAACCTTGCTACTATAACAGGTAGGTATGTGCTGTACTAAGATACGCGTATGTTGAAAATATTTGTCTGTCAAGCCTTAAGGTCAAATGTATGGGAGAATCTATGATGTGTGTAATGTGTCTAAAAGGTACTTATAATTACCGGGATTGGAGGTATATAAATACACTGCACCAAAAAAAAATGAGCTACACTGTCTCCCTCTCACCCCCTACAACCGACATCTGTCAATCCCTACAACGTTTTTTTCTGAAAATGATCAGGTACCGCCAAAAAACAAAATTTTGGAGATTTGGATTTTTGTTTGTTTTTTGTCCCTAATAGCTTTCCAAGTTATAGGCGGTTCAAGGATTAGCGGACAGACCGATAGACCGACGGAAATTAATGGCCTTTTCGTGATGTAGATGTGATACAACATACAGTGAACACAATATCCCATTTTGGAAGTTTCGCAATTACAATACTTCCTCATAAAAAGAAAAAGTTTGAGGGCTACGTCGTCACGGACAGGTAGATGCACACACAGGTACACAGAAAATTCATACCATAACTTATTTGTGGTTGGGGGTCAAAAACTATAAAATCCATTTGGAATTTATCTTTTGTAATGCGAATAACGTACCCTTTTTCAAGTCTGTTTCCCTTCTTTCTGATGCCACTCACCGAATATAAAATTTGAACCCCCTAAAGAGATCCAGCTCCAATATTTACCCCTAACAGAACAAAAAGCTTTTGATAGGAAGCTGCGTTCAGCCCCACCCTCACTTATAAGGGTTAAATCTTCGATTAAACTACAGAAGGCGTCAAATATCGGAAAGCACAGTCTTCCTACGAACAGAGGCGGGTACAAAATAATATGAAATGGAATAAAAAATGGCATCAAGTAGGTTGACTCTGCACTTCCCACTCAACGCCCTTATCAGTACATAAAGGAGTATGTTCAGCACAAACTAGACCCTCTGAGAAAAAAGTCAGACAAACAGGTCCATACAATTACGCACACGGCAGGCTCACAACGCTAGCAGCCGATAGGTAGGCGATCCGTGTTCAGAGAATATTTTCAGAGTTAATGTACAGATAAATCTATGATATGTGGAATATGTCTAATGGGTGTGTAGAATTACCAATGTTGGGAGCGTGTACCTATACCAGCATCAAAAATTAAAATAAACCTTTTCACCTCCTTAAAACCCCCAGCTCCAATTTTTTTTACATCTGGATTTTTTTTTACTTAATTTTACTTTTTTCGTTTTAGGCCTTTTCCTCTGCCGCCACTGGACCGATTTTCATTGACTACAAAGCTTTTGCGTCCTTCGCATAGTAGTAGTAGTAGTAGACAGAAATGAGTGATACGAATTTTCTTCATGTAACTTCCAAAAAATAATTATTTCATTTTCGAAATTTCTTCGCCACTAGGCGTGGAAAGTAGCAGTGAGATGATTTCCTTCGTTGGTGTGTCTGGCCGCTGATCCTTGGCCTCTCCATAACTTGGAAAGTACCGCCCGAATTTTGTTGAAAATTTGACACAGAGCCACCATTATGTTAATGACGAAAAAGCTTTGTGGTTTTTGAAAATCGGTAAAGTCGTGGCGGAGAAAAGCAATGAACCTATCACAGTGTTTTCAGAATCTCATCTGGCTTCTCATTGCCCTTGTGATCTTCATGTACTTGTTCCCAGAGCAGGGCTACCTTTACGATACTGGAAAGGAAGTACTGTAATTGCGAAACAGTTCAGAAATAAGGTATATATTTTTTTGTATGTTATATCACGAAAAACCGTGTCATCAATTTCCGTCGGTATATCCGTCTGTGCGCTAATCCTTGACCCATCTGTAACTTGTACCGCTCGGATTTTGATGAAGTTTCTACACCAGGTTACTACTATGCCAAGGACAAAAAAGCTTTGTAGAGCTAGTGACAAAAAACTATATAAATAAAAATCAAATTTTGACTGACAAACTTTTATGACGTTTCAGATGTTCGTTCGTTATCATTTTCAGAAAATTTTTCGGAAGTGTCGGAAATTGGAGGTCGTAAAGGGTAAAGGGTTCTAAATATTGTATCACTGCTATCAGTGAAAGATGTTATATCATTCAGTTTGTGATCACGGTAGCACTATCCACCTATTAAGCACAATTTTACACACATTTTATTTTAAATTAACAATTCAACTATATTATTCATTCCGTAACGTTACCAGCCGAAAAGGTTGTCATGGCGGGAGAATATTAAAGTTACCAGAACGTACGAAAGCTTACTCAGATATGATGCATACACAAAGTTCATAATTTCCATGTTTCTCAAATCAAGAATGATTTTTACTGAAACACATTTTTCTTTGTCTCATTTCTTTACTAACCCCGCGGATCTGACCACTGGAAAGTAGTGTAAAACTAAAGATAATTCTTTTTGCATTAGTGTGAAGCAGATTGGTTTCTGAGAAGGAAATGCAATAATCAGAGTATTGCAATAGTTATTTTGGCAATTTTTTTCAACATTTTCATGCAACAATAAACTAATACGTGAAGTATCTCACAGCATGTATGTTATATGTGAACATACCTTAACCCGATAACTATTTCTTCACATTATTATACTTGAAGTAAAACAAAACACAAACGAATGTCAAATGCACGATGCAAATGCCCTATTCATTAATTATATTAATAATAATAATAAATGGGCTTTATTTCCTACAAAAGTATAAAAAAGGTGAACTGTCGCTAAGAGTAGCGCTTTTCAGGTTAACCTTTGAAACAAAACAAAAAATAATATAATACAATACCGATGTTAATACAAATTATTGTATGCATGTTAATCAATAATAACTAATTAATTAACACAAAACATATAAACAATTACAAGAATAGTTCATATTTCCTCCATTTTGTGTTAATCGTCAGACCTCGGCGTGCAGTTTCAGTGTGTCTCTTTTTAAAACTAAATAGTGTGGAACTAAAGTAACAGGTATATGTAACATTATATCATCTGATAGCGACGAAACTTAAATGATTTTTTGTAAACAGGTTTAGAATGTATGGGCATCACTATATAAGTTCTTTGACAAAGATATTTGATAAAAGAAGTTAGAAAAGAAATGTGACAGTGTTTTATAAAAAGAAACTTTTATAAAAGTTCTTTTATCATATTTAGCCTCTTCATCCTATATTTGATAAAAAAATTGCGTAGTGGTATCAAGATGGGCGAAAACAGATGGGGTGTGGCGTACTGGAGGCTAGTGTAACTCTCTCCGGTGCAATGTCATCATGAGGCGCTCCTCAGTGCTGATGAGGTTTCGTAAATGTATCATCCTCATCCGTACTCAAAAAGTTAACATAACTTCTTTGATCTTCCACTGCCAAGTTATTGTAGATCCTCTTCAACTCACGACGGGAGATCCACGGTTTTACCCACAGTCGCTTATTTTTCGTTGTGTTAGCCACTACAATGGCTGCCGGAGTAAAACTAGCTATGGCAGCAACCTGAACGTCATCGTCCATAGCTGTATTTGCACTACCTTCTTAAAATAGTTTATAAAATCTTTTACGTAGTGTAACCATAACATTCCTTTTATTGTATAACTTTTGTAAGGGTAATTTATAAAAGACCTTTGTCACACAACTTTTATAGCCTAACACCTTATGTGTGAATATCAATAAGTATCAAGTGAAGGTTTTTGAATGCCCTTAATTTGCAGGATACCAAGATCCTTAAATTTATTCCGCAAGAAAATCTGACGCAAGATTTCTGAATACGATGTAATTTTCTTTGTTGCTATATAATAGAGCAGGGTCACATATACACAGTGTCACAATAACTGATTTTTGACATTAATGTTTCACAGACTTTCAGTTTTAGTAAAGTAGATATGCAGATAAAGTTGTTTCAATTTATACTATAATGCACTACATAATGAATTCACATGCTTTTTGTATTTTAGTTCAGTGTCAATCCAGGGTCTCGAACTTTTACACTTACTGATTATAGAAAGCCAGTTTTCATAGATTTTTAAGTTAATTTCTGTTTGGATTGATGTTCTTTTGTTTTCTGAGCCTAAAGCCATAATTGAAGATTTAGATGGATTAATCCCAATGTTATGCCTGCAAGAGATGTTTACTAGCCTTGTTAAGTCTTCGCCATTTTGTATCCTTACTCATTTCGGTCGGACCAGCGACTTCCGCGCCAGACAGCTCATGTCAAACTCCACTAAACCGTTTGGGCTGTATCCCGTGAAATCCATATTTCAAAATTTCCCGGAATAAAGAGTAGCTCATATGCTATTCCAGATAATAATCTTTCCCTTTACTAAATTTCATCCAGACCCGTTCAGCCCTTTTTGGTGTGATTTATTTATTTATTTATTTATTTATTTATACATTATTGCCCAACAGAACTATTCCAATTAAAGGACAATATCATGGTAACTTTACTTATAATTCATACATGTAATGTATACCTAAAACTAATTTTAAAAAATAGAACTAGCTATTATAATAGTACCTGAAATTCGACACGATCTTACTGATACAATCAAAATTAATGTCAGAACTGTCTGCTATGGAATTATAATTGTTGCATATAGAATGTAGCGGAGAATGAAATAATACATTTGTACGGGAGGTACTGCAGTAGAAAGTTAAGAGTTCTTCTCGTATTTAACCGTGGAATATAGAAATTTAACCTCTGGAGAAGTTCTGGTGCATCCACTCTGTCGTGCAAAAGCTTATGAAGGAATGATAGGCCAGCAGTGGAACGTCTTAACTGTAGAGACTCTAGTTCAAAACGACGCAGCAGAACAAATTGAGAGACCCCCCTTTCTGGATATGTGCCATCGATTTTATAAACACAGAATTTAAGAAATTTCCTCTGCACATTTTCTAAGATGCTTATATAATACGCATAGAAAGGGTTCCATATCAAACAGGCATACTCAAGTTTTGGTCGCACCAGTGAAATAAAAAGAGCTTTTAGTGCCGCTTCGTTGGAAAAAGATCGGCAGTTGCGCATCATGAAACCCAGAATCCGTGTCGCTTCGGAAGTGACGCGTGCTACATGGACAGAAAAGTCCAATCTACAGGAAAATGTTACACCAAGATCTTTAGTCTCTCTTGTTCTCTCCAAAACCGCATTATTTATGGAGTAATCAAACATAATCGGGTTCATTTTACGACAATATGAACATACTTTACATTTGGAAATATTTAAGAAGAGAATATTATTGTCGCACCACTGTCTGATGGTTTGCAGATCGTCCTGAAGGGAAATACAGCTCTCCAAATTTGTAATTTTGGTGTAGATTTTCAGATCATCAGCAAATAGTAGACATTCACACTTTAGTGTGTTGAGTAACAAATATCCACCTCTTCTCATTTATAACATTAGAAGCGAAATAGCGATTACCAGGTATATGCAAAAGTTGATTTAGATACTATACATGCGGCATATTCAACGTCCATTTGTCCAGAATTGTATGGGAAGTACAGTCAATCTACTTGACGCTATGTTTTCTCTTATATAAGAACGTTTTACTCTTAAAGAAGCATCATGATCCGCCACTGCTTTCACGAATCTATTGTTACCGGAGGGGGCCTCCGTCATAAGCTCGAATTTCTATTGAAACGTTATTTTGCATGCGCATACCCGTTGTTTGTTGTTTTGGATGCAGCGGGGCACCCCTTATATTTAGCAAACAGGAAAATCTGTTCTCGCGCAGAACGAAGCCTTGTTTGATTACTATGGTGATTTATGGATGATTAGGAATTGATTCGCATGAGGAGCGGAGCACTGATTGAGGGTCTGTGGAGTTATAGGTTTTTGACGTTACTCTGTAGGATTCATCAAGTCATAGCTTGGTATTTTTGAAAACTACTTAAATTGAAAATAAAATTAATTGAAACGTTAATGCTTGACTTGATTTTATTATTGTTCTGCACAACTTGAGGTCAAGCATTTCCAGACTACTTGATTCTTGAATGCAAATTAGGGGCTACGTAAGCAGATTTATTACAATTATTTACCCCCCCCCCATCCCCCAAAGTTCTTACCCCCTCCCCCCATGCTTACGTAAACATTTGTCAATTAATGTACCTATTTTTTTTTAATATTATTTAGAATGATAACGTTATAATTATAATTTGAAAAATAAGAAAATAGATTTAGGATAGAGATTATATTTTACTGATACGGTATTCAACATAGAGTAAAGGACAACAATATTATATCTTACTAACATAACAAACTTATTTTAAATTTTTGGTACATATATTAAATTTAAATTAATAGTCTTCAGTCCATGAAACCCGAATCCATGATTTTCAGTTTTCGATGACATTGGATTGCTTCGATTGCTGCTCAGTGTTGTGAGTTTGCTCGCTTTCATCGAATTTTGGAATGTCTACGTCGTTCTCATCGAGCCATTCAACATCATGGTGCTCTAAATTTTGAATAATCCACATCAGTTCATTAGCACGACGAGCAGCGACTCTTACAGGTCTAACTTTCCTATCAGTGTGCGTGTATACTTTTTTATGGATATTTTCGATGTGACGATTTAGTGACTTGACGGAAGCATGATAAAGACCACACGTTTTGCATGTTCGACTTGATAGCCTCAATTTTATCGTCATACAAAAATAATCGTAGGGCATTTGCAGGAAGTCTTTGAGTGAAGCACTTAAGCGTAGAGATAAATTGACTGGAAGATTAAGAAATTGCCCTCCTTCATCCAAAACCAAGCCATCAACTGTTTGTTTTACTTTTACAGGTGGTGGAAGAAACCTATTGTCTAGTAATCTAAATAGGCCACTTCTTGGACGACAGCATTCTGTATTTCTACATTTTACAATTTGAAGCAAGTATTGGCTCTCACGCACAGGTTCTGAATACCATTTAATGTCTGGAAAATCAGGAAGATCTTGTTCACCTGCCCCAACATACTTTGCATTAAAATTATAGCCATCAATTTCCATTGAACTCCATACTTCAGCTAATACATTTCCTGCAAATTCGAAATTAGATCTTTCTAAATATTCATCAATTGTAACGCCACGTTCATCCAAATGAGACCCAAAATTGTCATGAGGCAATATTAAACCAGCCAGTTCCCGACTAAGAGGAGCCATTCTGCGCTCTACTGTGTTATACGCACTTCTTCCAGGAGCATTGGTAACTAAAAACAATGCATCGAGATCATGTCGCTTAAAGTGTTGTATAGCAAACCCTATGACTTTTTGATAACGTGGATTTTCATCTGGCCCTCCATCAACCGACATGATTACCACTGGTTTTACTAGTCCATGGTCAGTTTTAGCTAATGGTCGAAACTCTTCAAGTTCGAGAAGGGTCTCGAAATCCTGAGCATGAGTATTAGCAGTAGATGAACTATGCTTTCCACTTCGAATAGCGATGTATGTCCAGAATATCCAACGGCTTGCGATTGTCCTAGCATATTGGAAGTGATTTTGATACCAGCATAAACAGATGCTACTAATTTATGACGCTCATCGATTACCCAATCGTGATCAGGCAATTTGATTCTATATTCCATATGCATTAGAAGAGGTGCTTGCTTATTTGTCGCAGTTACGCCAATAGGGACTCGAGCTTTATCATCTTGAGATATGAAAAATACTTGATCTGGTCCAGGTATGGATGGTATGTTCTCTAAATAATGGATTGATGTTTCAGCGAACTTGCTATCTAAGTGGCTCTTGTGGTGATCAGTTTGAGCCCGAATGAGCTTAACAGGGACTGTCGATACATGTCTTCGTCCCTCTTCAGAATTAGATTTTCCGGGAATCAAACGAAGATATGTCCCACTGCGACTAATGTCAAATCCTATTTTACGTAATTCTTGTGTGAGTTCATCAAGAGTTTTTACGCTGCGAATTGATTCCGTTCGTCTTCTATCATCTGCTGCACTCCCAAATAAAGCTATATCCGCGATTGTTTTCAATAGTGAATGTTGATTGCTTTCAAGATTAGGACGTCCCACTGAATCCCTCAGAGATAGTCTTTTTTTATTTCTGGATTTTCATGTTAACTTTTTTTTTATACCATCCCTGTGTTTTTTCTGGGCAACTGCGTTTTGAACCAAAATATAACGTTCATAAATCTTTGATTATCATAGATGTATAAAAAACACAATCATTATAATAATATAAGAGTGTGGTTTAAAATCCGGTCATTTGTCACTTCCATTATTTTTAATTTTACCGCCATTATAAATTCGTTAGGACCCTCATGTGTCTTAACTCGTAGTTAGCGAATGAAAAGCTAATTCAGAATTTTATATTTTCTGTATCAGCTGATGAAGAAATGTTTTTTTACAGTTTTATGGTCCTATTATTTTTTATATGACGAACATATTATTTTGTTCAATATGTATTTATTTCTCTGAAACTTGTGACAAAGTCTTTTCGTTCTATATTTATAATCTACTAGTTTCTATATTGCAAAGATTATCAAGTAATATCAAAACTACTTGAATGTCCAAGTACTTGAGAGTAAGCCGTAAAACCTAATTGACTTGAGCTTGACTTGAAAATCATGTCAAGTAGTGATTCTCTGCTACTATGCAACAAGTTCTTAAAGTTGCGAATTTATACAGCATATAATTAGTCTAGACATAAGCAGAATTTACTATTAATCTTCAGAGTGATTCAGGAAAGCATGCCAATATTTCTAGGGTATATCCAAAAATAACAAAAAAGTTCGTATAAAGCATAACGTGTTCTATTAACAAGAGACATGGCGTTGCAGATTTCTATGCCGCTGGTGCTTTTGGACAAATTACATTACTTCCTCACCAGTTGGTGTGGGAAGAAATCATAACCGTGTTTTTGAACTCCGAAGAGTATTAATAATAATAATAATAATAATAATAATAATATCTAATAATAAGCTCCACAGAAATCCAACCCCTCTTCCGGAGCAAGAAGTCAAGCATTAGCTCCAAGTGTGGAGCGGGCAGCGGCTCAAAGAACATCAGTGTGCATAATTCTGGCGAACGGGGCTCTGGTAAGATATATCCACGATGTCCGGTAAAACTACGAAACAGAAACCCCAGGTAGGTAGAGCCGCTAGCTCAGAATCCTACACTGCACTTGCAGTCAGTCCCGCGGATTCTGGGGGGGACACCTTGACATTAGGAGCTACAAACGCCCCAGCAAGGACAGCGTTTTGCAATGGAAATCAGCAACCACCAAATCAACGGCTAAGTGGCTCGCGGAACATTAGCCTGCGAAAACCTTACTCAGAACTACCTCCAGCACAAGACCTACATCCCACAAATTCAGTTCAAAGGGACAGTCTTGAAGCACGACCTGATCAGATGAATAATCTTAGAAGACGAAGATGGTCAAAGGAGGAGAACTATGAAGTGATGTGGGCATACTACAGTAATCAGTACAAGTAATATCGCAGCTCCAAAAACAAGAGGCACTTTTGAGATCTGGAGAAATCGTAATCCAAATATTATGCCAGAAATGAATTCACAAAAACTGTCAAACCAGCGACGTGTAATAGAAAGGAATTTAACGGAAGCAGAACGACAGGAAATAAAATGCGGTGTGTATTCGCACCTTCACCAGCAAGAAAATGAACCTACACTGTCACCTGCTACCATAGAGAGTAATAAAGGAGAGCTAGCTGAGAATAACAACACTCCTATAGCGACTAAGAACGACGAATTATCTGAGAATAACGATGCCAGGTGGCATGCTCAGAGTGAGGCAGTTGAACTGGAAAAACAGATTCTTGAAAAATATCATGATGTGCAGGCTACTCGGATTGAACACCGTAAAGGGATAAAAAACCAAAGTATGGTAAACACCTGACCGAAGATATTAGAAAAGCGAATAGAGCGCTAGCTAAAATCTGCAGAGATAGACAGTTAACAATAACTGATCTCAATCATCTAATATATGCTTCTGCAGCTATAATAGCGGGAGAGGAAGAGAATAACAACAGCCCTAGGACTAAAGAAGGACCTGAAGGCCCCCGATGGAAGATGCGCCTAAAGAACAAAATTTCGCAAATTCGCCAAGAAATATCCATTTTAAGCGAAATAAATAAGGGGGTAGTTTTCACTCATGTTTTAAATAAAGCTGACCGAATAAGGGCTAAGTATAGCCATTCATCGCTTGGAGACCTAATAAACACACTAAAAATGAAGCTGCAAGCGAAGGCTCAGAGATTGCGGCGATATACAAGACGTGTCGATCAGTGCAAACAGAATAGGCTATTCCAAGCAAATCCCAAGAAATTTTACAGGAGTCTAAAGGAAGAAGTACAAGTACAAGAACCACCATCAAAAGAAGATGTCGACTCATTTTGGAGAGACATATTAGAGCAGGAGATACCTCACAACAAAAAAGCTGCCTGGATTGAGCTAGAAAGGCGAAACAACAGCCAAATTGTCACCTCTCAATGGCAGGACTATACCGAAGACGAAGTTAAGGAAGTCATTAGGTGTTTGCAAAATTGGAAAGCACCAGGGCCAGATAAGATCTGTAACTTCTGGATAAAATCCTTCAATGCACTCCACTGTCATCTGGCTGTTGCTATGAGCAATTTGACCAAAAAATTCTAAAGAGGCAAAAAATTATCGTCCAATTACCTGCTTACCCACACTGTATAAGGTTCTTACTTCACTTATTTCTAATAGACTATATGACCATCTGTCCTCTAACAACATTCTACCGTCAGAACAAAAAGGCTGCCGTCGATCAACTCAAGGCTGCAAGGTTTAGTTACTCATAGACAAAATGGTAGTTGAAGATGCCAAGAAGTGAAAACGAAATCTAAGCATGGCCTGGATAGACTACGCCAAGGCATTCGACAGTATACCTCATAGTTGGATCCTTGAAGCTCTGAGTTTATATGGGGTTAATCCGATTGTTGTGAAGTTCCTCGAATCATCTATGCAGAAGTGGAATACCGAATTACAGCTGCATCACGCTGAAGGGTGTATAAAAACTGATAAAATAAGAATCCGCAGAGGGATATTCCAAGGAGACTCCTTGTCACCGCTGCTATTCTACATCTCCCTGGTACCACTGACTAATGGTCTAAATTCTGGAAAACTTGGATACGAGGTCAGGCAGGGTTCCTATATAAGTCACCTATTATATATGGATGGCCTCAAGTTATTCGCATCCAGCAACAAGCAGCTAGATAGAGAGCTAGACATTGTGAAGCGGTTTAGTGAGGACATATGCATGCAGTTTGGCCTGGAAAATGTAAAAGGATCACGATTACCAGAGGAAAGATCTCAATGAATGTAAACCAAATAACTGAAAATAGTGCAGGATTTGACTACCTTGATCCAAGTGAAACCTATAAATATCTTGGCGTACATGAAAGTGACGAGGTACATCATGAATCTATGAAAGAAAATGTGAAGAAGGAATACTATGGTCGGTTAAGGTGAATCTTGAAAACAGAACTGAGCGCCGAAAATAAAATAAAGGCAGTCAACAGTCTTGCTGTACCGGTAATGCAGTATAGCTTTGGAATATTGAACTGGAGCGGATCAGACATTGAAAAATTAGATAGAAAAACCAGGAAACTGTTAACCATCTATAAGTTTCATCACCCCAAAGCTGACAAAGACCGACTCTAGATTCCAAGGCGCGATGGTGGCAGAGGTTTAATTGAACTCTGCAGTGCCTACAGGATGACAATTGCCGGCCTTTATGAGTATATACTCCATTCCAACGACAAGTTCATCAAGTTAGTGCTATTGCATCAGCAACAAAAGGCTAAATACTCCATTACAAAGATCGGGGAAGCCATGAAAAGACAATATGCATACCAATTGAACGAAGATCAGTCAGCGGACAACTTGACACTCAGAGTAAAGGAGGCTATGCGAACAGAAAAAGTCAACGCCCTAAAATCGAAACCACTTCATGGACAGTTCTACAATAACCTACACAAAACCAATGTAAATAAACACATGTCCCTGGATTGGATGAAAAGTACAGGACTGAAGGCGGAGACTGAAAGTCCACTGATTGCTGCACAGGACCAGGCACTTAACACGCGCTACCATAGAAGAATGGTCCTGAAACAGAATGTCGACAGCAAATGCAGAATATGCCATCAATGTGAGGAACATATAAGGCACATTATTTCAGGCTGCTCAACACTGGCACCAACAGAATACACCGAAAGGCACAACAACGTCGCTTAATACATACACTGGGATATCCTCAAGCAGCACCAAGTACCAGTTAGCAACAACTGGTATGATCATTCTCCTGAAGCAGCAGTAGAGACAGACGAGGCATCAATTATGTACGACAAAGGAGTCATTACCGACCGTACGATTTCCGCCAACCGACCTGATATTATTTACCATAATAAAACACAGAACACATGCCTGCTAATTGAGGTATCTGTACCAGACGACAACAACGTCAACACCAAAGAAGTGGAAAAGGCCAGAAAATACAAAGACCTCGAAATCGAAATATCGCGCATGTGGAAGACAAAAACAAGAACGGTACCCGTGATCATCGGAGCTTTGGGGACTGCCACTATGTCATTCAAGAACAACATAAAAGAACTCCCCGGAGATGTTTTTGCAACACAAGTTCAAAAGACAGCACTGCTAGGAACAGCCCACATCTTGCGGAAAACCCTTTCCGACTAAAGACCTTAGAACTCAGCCAGAGTTCCGGTCAAGCTCATCCCTTCCTCTAGGAGTGAAATACAGAATAATAATAATAATAATAAATCTCTTTACAGAACAATATAAAATAAAAAATCTATACTATCCACAGGTACTTTGTGACATGTTCTTAGCAGCTTACTTCAGTTGCTGAGCTCACAATTGAATATGTGATATCTTATTATATTAATGGTAATGGTGATTTCAACATTAGATTTGTCCTAGCAGCAGTAGAATAAAATGTTGATGACTGTCTAAAGTTAAACTGGGGTACGTTAAATTTGATACGCGATAAAAGATCTGGGCAATCAATAACATCATACATCAATTTGTATAGGGAATGAAAAGGATGACAGTGTCCGTCTGAGCTCCAGACTGACAATATCAAAAAGGTTTAACAAAACAGTATACCCAGTTCCTTGTTCTGGGTATATATGGTGCTTTTTAAACACTAGATATTTCAAAAACATTCTTTGTAGTTTTTCCATTCTATTCTTGTGCACCAGTAGTATGGATTCTAGATATTCGAATAGTAGAAAGGACATTAGAAAGAAATAAACATTTTAATGCTGCTTCGCTATTAAATGATCGACAACTTCTAACAATGGATCCATAAATTTTATATACTTCAGAAATTTTGATATCAATATGATTAACGAAACTGATTTGCTAATCGAATAATACTCCTAAATCTTTGGTGGTTTAAATGACGCTCCAAGAAAATACCTTCACTATTGTAACCAACTAAAACTGGTGCTTTTTTTCCTAGAGAAAGTGACTACCTTACACTTTGCAACATACAGTGACAGTCTATTATTAGCATAACATAAATGAACTTTGTCGACAACCTATCACAATCTTCTATAGCAGTTATTTCACAATAGACTTTAAGATCATCAACATAAAATAATGTTCAGGTTTCAAATACATTAATAATCATATTAAATAGTAGTAGGCCTACGTTTGATCCTTGCAGAACACCTGAGTTTACATTTTTCAGAATTGTAGTATACATACTGCGATCTACTGCATAAGTAAGATTTACAAAATTCTATGAAAACCAATTTTTTAAGAAGCATTCCGTGATCCACTCTATCAAAGCTTTTGAAAAGTCAAGTAGATACTTGACCAACCTGATCCAGGACATCCAATAGTTCTTGTGTAAAAAGTACCAGATTAGTTTCTGTTGATGTTTTGCTCATAAATCCACGATGCGCCAGAATAATAATATTACGAACTGCTGGGTACATGTGATCATACATAATGAATTCTAGTAGCTACGAAAAGTTTGTCAGAATGGATGTGGCACGATAATTGGAGATAATAGATTTATCACCTGTTTTAAAAGTTTTGACAATTTTTGCTGCCTTCCACACTTGAGAAAATGTACAAGATTTCATTGCCAAATTATATAATTCTTAAACAAAGTGTTAAAACAGGGATAGAAACTTTAACAAAAAAAAGAAGGTATCTTATCACAGCCTGAAGTCATTTTATTCCTCAACTTTTGGCCTGCATGGATGATTTCCATGTCAGTAATACCATCAGTTATGATAGTATCAATTGACTTATGTGTAGCTTTTTTTTTATATCGAAACAGCCGCGCAGGCAGAAGCCTAAATGCCGGAACACGCGGCTGCTATGATGATCCCAAAGAAATTTTGTTAATACGATTTTTGAACTGCCTAAGGTTAGTAGAACTGGGAAAAGCTTCCTCCCGTAGATTGTTCCACAATCTAGACACCCTCGGGACAAAGGAGCGGTCGTATCGGCCAGTTCTGGATGTACGAAGCTTGACACGGTTAGGATGGGACGCCGAAGTCAGGCGGGTCTGTCTGGCAGGCACATCGCGCGGCGGCATCATGGAAGAGAGCTCTGAGGAGCAAAGCCCGTGGGTGTAGCGATAGAAAAGAGCTAGATCGCCGACGACCCGCCGGTGCGAAAGAGTCCCGAGGCTGTCTGTTAGAGAAGAGTCATCGATCAGTCGGACCGCCCTCCTCTGGTAGCATCGAGCATGGACAATGTAGTCGGGGCGGCAGCACCCCAAATGTGTGAGCAATACTCGAGGCTAGGCCTTATCTGGGCCTTGTATAGAGTGAGAAGGTCATGCGGAGAAAAGTACTTCTTAGCCCTAAACAAATAGCCTAGCTTTTTCCCAGCAGCTGCAGCTATTGAAGAGATGTGTTCGTGCCAGATCAAGTCCTCGGTGATCTGGACTCCGACCAACCGAAATGAATGGCTCTTTGATAGAACTCGACCGTCCATCGAAACTGTATGAGCGCTAGGACGCTTTTTGTTCGTCAAAGTACAGTACTGTGTTTTGGAAGCATTGAACTGTACAAGATTGTTCCGTCCCCAAGCAGTGATAGCCTCCAGGTCTCTTGTCAGAGAAGAAGTCGTCGCTAGTCTTCTTTTTTCCAGCTCAGCGGCAGAGATCGGCTTGTCACTCTGAATTCCTGCATGTAGAGTGCTGTCATCAGCGAAGCTGTGGATTGGGTTGATCGTGCAGGAAAGGAGGTGGTTGATATGTAAGAGAAACAGTGTCGGAGCCAAGACCGATCCCTGGGGAACACCCGCGTTGACGTTGTGGGATAAAGAGGAGAATCCGTCAATTACGACGGATATCTTGCGGCCAGAGATAAAGTCAGCCACCCATCTGCAAAGCTTTTCTGGGAGGCCGTAGGATGGAAGTTTGCTTAAGAGGGCAGCGTGCCACAGCTGATCGAACGCTTTCGTGATGTCAAGAGCAACGACATGAGCCTCACCATGAGACTGGATGAATTTACTCCACAGTTGCGTGACGTAAGCTAGGAGGTCCCCTGTGGATCGTTGGTACCGGAAACCGTACTGCCTGTCGCTAATCAAGCTGTGACGTTCGAGGTAGTCCAGAAACTCGCGATTTATGCACCTCTCCATCACTTTAATTATAACAGAAAGCAGAGCTATAGGCCTGTAGTTGTAAGGGTCGGTCTTAGATCCTTTTTTTGGGATGGGCTGTACATGAGCAAATTTCCAGTTTTCTGGGAAGGTGCCGGATTCATAAGATATCTGGAAGAGACGCGAAAGAACTGGAGCAAGCTCCGCTGCACATCTCTTCAGTACAATGGCAGGAATCAAGTCCGGACCAGAAGCTTTGTTGATGTCGAGCGACAAGAGCACTCGTCTTACGGTCTTATGCCTGAATGTTACCTCCCGCATAGTGTGGGGAACCCTTTGAATTGACGGCACTTGGGCGTTGGTGGGGACGTCCATGGTGGAGTTGGCAGCAAAGATCTTGGCTAGCACTTCCGCCTTGGCCTTTGAGTCGAATACAATAGTTCCATCCTGACACGTAAGTGGTGGAAGGCTACTGTGTGAGAAGTTCTTTTCAATCTGCTTGGCCAGCGTCCAGACAGACCGACTGCCATTGCGCTGCGACATTACCCTGTGCCTAACTTTTATGTCATGCTGGTTTTTGGCATTGCGAACCGCTTCGTTATATTTGTTTCAGGACTCGAAGTCGGCTTGTCTGTTCCCTACAGTGGGGTTTTGTAAGTAGGTTCTGTGGGCCTTGATCTTCTGCTGGCGAGCAGTGTCACACGATTTGTTGAACCAGCCGTTGGACCCTGGTTTAGGAACTTTCACTGTGTGAGGGATGTATTCCTCCATTCCGACGTGAATAATTTCGGTTATTGAAGAACAGACAGTCGACGCATCCGCGTCAGTGAAACAGACATCTCTCCAAGGAAAGCTAGAGAAGAAATCTCTGAGCCCCTCCCAGTCGGCATGTCCATAATGCCAAGTTTTGCGGCCTGTGCGAGTTTCTGCTGCCACAGCGGCTTCTGACCGAAACCAAACCTCCACAACACCGTGATCTGAGTTACCCAGGGGAGACAGGACAGCAGTGCTGTAAGGGGCAGGATGCGTGGTCAGAAAGAGATCCAGCAGGCTACTGGAGTGTGACGAGACGCGGGGGAAAAAAGTAGGGCTCGTCACCAGCTGGGTCAGCCCTTGACCTGCTGCATCGGTCTTATTTGACCCCAACCAAAGCTCATTATGGGCATTGAAATCACCGAGAAGAACTACCTCTGAAGCGGGGTGATTGATGTTCAGGAAGTCGATCTGGACGGCGAGGTATTCGAGTAGGTCATCCCAGTTATGGTTCGAGGGAGAGCGATAAAGGCAGCAAATAAATTTGGGTGATGTTTTGGAGTTGAGGCGAAGCCACAGAATGTCCTTCCGGTCTGATTCCAAAGAAAGATCCCTGGAGCAGGAAAGACTGCTGCGGACAAAAGCCACAACTCCCCCGTTCTTTCTCAGATTGGAGTGCACCTCGTAGTTTGGGAAGTTGAGATGGTTAATCGGTGCAGTCTCTGAGATTTTTGTCTCCGCCAAGAAAAGCACGGCGGGACGATTGGATTGCAGGTAGTTATGAACAGCATCAATGTTGCTGTTGATCCCGCAGATGTTCGAAAAACAAATTTTATCTTCGATGTTGTTCCCTCGAACCCACCCTCCACCCGGACATTCCGAGAGTGGAGTGAGTTTACGTCCGGAGTTCTTAGTGCTCGAGAGCTATGTCACTTGTTGCATCAGAATCCGTTGAATTTGTATAGACTAAATTGAATAGTTTGGCAAACTGATCAACAATATTTTGTGGATTTGAAAATGTTTCCTCACCGTGAGTCATAGCATCAGGTCGATTTGTATTTATGCCATACATAAGCATACTTTTTGTTTACAAAATGCATAGAAGCAGGTCATGGAATACAACAAAATAAATGCCTAATTATAACATAAATAAAGGTAATTTTTTTTATACTCCAACTATCACGAAGGCCTAAGGCCTAAACAGCCATGGGGTACAGGGGAAAAAGGGAACGCCACATGGACTCTGGCGAGGGAACACGTGTGCATGCAACATGCACTCATTCTGGCCCCGCGTACGAAATCCGCCGGGTAGTACCTCCGCGTTCGACAGTCAGAGACCACCTACGTACAATCACAACATCCATAGCCAAGAGAAAAATTTCTCTTGGGACGGGATTCGAACCTGCACAGCGCACGGCGACTGATCAGGAGACCGAAGAATCTACTACTGCGGCCATGCTGCCTAAATTGTTAATAGTTTCGCGTTACTTTGAGCAATTTTTGTGCTTACCAAATGCGGTTTACGAACGATATAGCTTGAATGTCTTTAGAATGCCGCAGTAGCAAAAAAGTTTACGCAACTACAAATCACCGTCTTTGCGATATGAGAGTTTTTCCCCTATTAGTGACGAGCTTACGAACTCATGGTGTTTTTCTGCCTACGCTTTAATGGTAAAGAATTCGAAGAACACAAGAAAGTATTAAACGAGTACTGGGATATTTTGAAGGAAATCTTCATGTTAGGCAATCAAAATATCTGTTTAAATTTAACTTTTTTTCAGTTACTTTTAGAATGCATCCATATCATGTCGTTTTGCATCAGGCATTGAAAGAGGAAGACTGATCGGAGGTACTATTGCCATTGAATGTCACGAATGATAAGCGAAAATAGAGATTTTTTATTTGAATCTTTGGGCTGATGAAGCCACCTTTAATAGTGAAGGGAGAGTCAATCTGTATAATATGCATTATTGGTCTGCAGAAAATCCGCATTATTTGCGTAAAGTTCATCACCAAGAGTTGGTGTTTAAATGCGTGGTGTGGCATACTGAGAAGCAGAATAATTGGACCATATTTTTTCGAGCAATCCCTGAATGGCAATGCCTTTTTTTACTTTCATCAATTACCGTTGTTGTTGGAAATTGTGCCACTGGAAACACGTAAAACTTGTTTTTGCAGTTGGAAGGTTGCTATTATTGTGCGAGAGCATATTAATGCAGTATTTCAACATCAGTGGAGTGGAAGAGGAAGTCTGTTTCATGGGCTTCGTGATCACCAAGTTGTCTTGATTTTTATTTATAGGAATGGTTAAAGGATATCGTGTTTCGGAATCTACGTACAACTGAAGAAGATATGAAAGAACAGAGAGCCAAAAGTGAAGCTGCAGCCTTGTCTACCCATGAGAGCCTTCAGGAATGCATAGAGTGTAATGGTCAGCATTTCGAGCATTTACAGGAGCATTAAAAACCTTTCCTTTTTAAATCGATCCTTTCAGGGCCGCAACTTAATAATAAAAAGAAATTCCAGAAAAATTAGTTCGAAAATATAACAGTTTAAGGGATTTTTGTATAAAGTCTTCTAAATTTTAGGTTTGCAGATACGTGCCCTAGCGGCCATTTCAGAAACCTGAAAATATTTTCCAGGTTTTTCCCTTGGCCGTTTCAGTAATAACTTTTTTTTGCAGCAAGCCTCTACGATGGATAGGTCCCCAGATACATTACCAAGCATCCTTAGTTGGCCACCCTGTACACAGTGAGGAGGTTATGTGAAGTACTTCTTAACCCTAAACAAATAGCCTTGCTTTTTCCCAGCAGCTGCCGCGATTGACGATATGTGTCCGTGTCAGATCCAGATGTGGTCTGGACACCATCTGGACACCGACCAGCGGAAGTGAACTCTTTGGTAGAACTCTGTCATCCTTCGAAACCGGTCATCGCTAAGGCGCTTCTTGGATGATAATCAGCATCCCACTTTTAATAGCTCCTAATAGCTTTCGAGAAATTGTACCCAGACACCTAAAGAAATAAATAGTCGTCTCTAGAGAGCAACTGCACGTTTTTCATTAGTGTAAATTGAAGCTGCAACAAGGATGTATGCAAATAACAAAGGGTAGGAACAGAGGAACACTCACATTGTTGTCGGTGCGCTGAAATACGATGGCCTCATAAAATTTACATGAACCTGACAAACCTTTTCAATTATCTGCTTTTACTGGACGTATTTATTCCCGATGTGCATTATCTTGATTACTTTTGTGCTAGCGAATATCGACAATGTCTCCTTTCTATGAATAGAGTGGTAAACAAAATGTCTACCGAGATAAGGCAACACAAAGCGCCATCTATTACCAGAATCGCCACTCTCTTGCGTCGTTCTGTCTGTGTGTCTGTTTATCAATCCGTCTGTCTGTTGCTCTGTCTGCTCATTTTATAACCGCATATAACTTGAGAAGGACCTTTCGGATTTTGATGAAATCTGCACACAAGGTTTCTACTTTCTACTATGCCAAGGATGAAATTTAAAATCGTTCCATTGGTGATGGAGGAAAAGACCAAAAGCGAGACAAAATCGCTCAAACTTTGTTTTTTGACGTTTTAGATGGTCTTGATCATTTTCATAAACATTCTTATTGGGGTTGAAATTTGGAGTTGGGGGAGGGTATATGGATGTTTCTTCATCTTAGTACATTTATACGCTCCCAACCTCGGTAATTCTATGAACCTATTAGCCATATTACACACATCATAGATTTACATGTACATTTGCCTTTAAAACTTGGAACGATGGAGAAATGTTTTCGTTCCGCAAACTCGTGCGTATCAGGGCTTGCAGGAACCGAAAGATAACTCGCTCCAGAGATGCCGCGCAAACGTTGAAAGGGACAACGTTGCCATATAGTCATTAACTACCAGTAGGGCAGTTTGACTGACTTAGGGCCAATTTCACCAACATTAATATTTGACGGTCAGTTGGACCAATAGGAAAAGACCTTACCGAAATGCAATTTGACGGAAGCTGTCAAAGGTCTCTGAATATCAGTGATTTCTATTGAAATATTGAATGAAATCGTGAAAATTTGACTGTATTATAAACAAGACCACTTTTTGATTCCAACACGATGCTTTTGTACAGAAAAAACAGGACAACTTCCATGTATTTTGATATATGTTATAGGTTTACATTTAACAATCCGTTATCCCCCTCAGCGAATGGGAATGCGGCAAATAGTAGGTCGATCTTCTACCAGTTAAATTTGGCAGCAGATTTGGACGTTTGTTAATGCATGGCATTCTCGAATTTACCAACTTCAATATACTGAAAGTTATCATTACATACCTGTTGAATAGTGTGGATTTGTCTGTAGTTTGCAAGAAAATAGAATATAAAATACATTCCATCCAATTCCTCATCTTCCTTTACTTCATAATTGTAATCATTTATTAATTTATGGGTTAATGAATTCCTTCAAAGCAATAAATACATTATGTCCTCTCCATCCTAAAACACAGATAATATGTGTAAGACGTAAGACAAGAAATTATGAAAAATGTTTCACAAATAATGTCTTTAAGACCAAAAATCATCAAAACTAGTAATGTTTATTGTTTGTGTTTTTGACTGGCTGTCGTTGACTGGCGGGGATATCTATCTGTCACTCGAGGGTTGCCTAGTCTAACGACGATCACGTCCCGCGGTGGAGGGTGCGAAATGGATCTTTTACATTTGCTGGTTTTGCATTTTTTTCGTGAAAATTTACTAGGTATCATGATTATAAGCATCTTTGGTAGATTGTTCGATCCGGAATGGGAAAGATCTCCTATTTATGAAAATATACTAAGTGACATATAAATCCGAACCCCCAGTTTAAATGGTTTTATTTTAATAAAAGTTGGTGAATATATTTATCTTACTGTAAATAACAATTGAAACAATTTTCAGCCTTATCAGTTGGACATTCCGGTTTTTATACTGCTTTTTTTAAATTCACTAACGTTCTAAAAATGAATATTTCAGCCGCAGTAAAGAATCAACGTTGGCGGATTTTGGTTCTTGACATCCTTTACGATCGGTTACGATGCCTAGAGTACGGAGACCTGTACGATTTCGTCAACTTAGTGAGTTTGATAGGGGCAGGGATAGTGGGACTTCGGGAAGCTGGACTTTCTTTTCGGGCAATTGCAGTTAGAGTGCAAATAAGTGTAGACACTGTGGTTAGGTGTTGTCAGGCATGGCTTCGAGAAGGCCGTACGCAAAGAGCAAGGGGCACTGGACGCCACCGTAGAACAACAGACCGTGAAGATTGCTGCCTAAGATTATTGGCCTTAAGGGGCCGTTTCTCCACTACCAGGTCCATTGCAAATGAATGATTTGCAGAACACGGAAGACCTATTGGCATGCGAAGTGTTTACCGACGAATAAGAAGTTTTGGCATGTTTTCATACCGGCCACACTGGGTCCTCCCTTTAACTCGAGAACACCGACCTAATCGCCTTGAGTGGTGCAGACAACGGTCACTCTGGGATCAGGAATGGAACAGTATTGTCTTTAGTGACGAGTCTCGATTTTGTTTAGGCATGCACGATGGTCGTGCCAGGGTTAGAAGGCGACGTGGTGAAAGGAGGAATCCACAGTTTTTTGTTGAAAGACATGTTCATCACACTGTTGGAGTTATGGTTTGGGGTGCTATAGCTTATGGTTCCAGGTCACCTTTAATCTTCATCAGAGGTAACATGAACGCGCAGCGATATATCCACGAAGTTCTAGAACCCCATCTTTTACCCTATCTTGACACCCTGGCAGATCCAACTTTCCAACAAGATAATGCCCGACCACATGTTGCAAGAGTCACAATAGACTTCTTTCAACATAATGATGTCACATTGTTACCATGGCCACCAAGATCTCCCGACTTATCCCCAATTGAGCACGTGTGGGATATGATGGGTAGGAGATTGCTCAATTTGCAACGTCCTCCTCAGACTCTAGAAGCACTTCGAGAGGAGTTGGTAGTTGCCTGGAATGAGATACCACAGGAGGACATTGACCAGCTGACCAGAAGCATGCCTAGGCGCGTTGGAGAATGCGTAGCACATCAGGGTGCATTCACATCAGGTCAAAGGGCTTTAAAGCAGTGCAATCATTTTAAATTTTTATCATTTACTTATTATGCTTCATTAAGCACTTATACAAAATTTTATTACAATAAAACCATTTAAACTGGGTGTTCGGATTTATATGTCACTTAGTATATTTTTGGTATCATCTAACCGTTGCAATCAGTGCACAAACAGTGTGACATTTTAAATTTTCATTTGCATTTTTTCAAGTGTTGTGCAATGATTTTGGGAAAAATTTCACAAATAATCTTATAAAGCATAGTAGTAGTAGTATATTTCAACAGTTGGCGTAACTTACTCCACTGGGTCCAGGAGGATAAAACGGGATATTAATGCACAATCTGGCAACCCTGTCGCACCCTCACAAAATGGCCGCTGACAACCACACAAGTCACCGTGTTGTGATTGAATAGCATGGAATTAAACCTTCAGAGCATATATGTTTTGTGACTGGTACCAAGAGTTGACAGATCCCACACATGTGTCACTCCTTGGAATGCAATAATCAGCTGTATTCAAATAATGTCTAATATATATATAACCTAGAATGTGTACTCGTGAAAAAAGAAAAATATGGCAAATTTGTAGTTTTTTTTGCAGGTTTTATAGGTTTGGTGGTAGCTTTAAGGCATATATTTGGGAATTTCTTAATCGCTGTGAATATAGTGTGGATGTTTGTTCAGTTCCTGACCAACCAAAAATATTCAACTTTATGGATATATGGATATCAAAAAACCTGAATGGTTTTGTGGGAATATCAATCTAAGGTGCCATAATGGTTCTGATGAACGGCAAGTAAATTAATGAATGTTTGGAAACGAGCAATATCTTTTTGTAGAGCCTGTCATCAAGTAGGTGCTTTTGGCTATCTGCAAGAGGTTTATAGGAAATAACACCCAGTATCAGTATTTGAAGAAAATAATATAAACATGAATACAAAATCAACAATAGTAATTAAAACATGAATTTAATTCAGAAATCAAACATTTCTTAAAATTTTGACTGAATTATATGTAATTTCTTAATATTCAATAAACTGGCAATGACAAGTTGTCATCTCATACTTTGACAGTATTTTGTTTTCAACATTTCATAGCTATTGGTTGTTAAAATTTGTTGATTAGAACTTGAAGCTCATTCGCTGTATCTGACGATCTGTTACCCTATAGGTGGAGCATAACGGACTGTTGTTGGTGAAATTGGGCCTAAATATGTTTAATTTCTCTGTCCAACATGCCCGTAGCTCAATCTTTTCTAAAAGGATTTGAATTGCGCAGAACTTAATCCTTTATGAACTGATGCCGGCGTTGCATAAGCAGTGCAGAGTCAAACCACTCGACGCCATTTTTTAAATTAAGTATTTTTTGTAATGGAGTCAGAGAAACCTTATTTATGAATGTAAATTGTATCATAAACTAAAACATGAACATATTTTCAATTTTCAACATAATCACCTTTTAACATAATTTGTCAAGTCGTTGCATCAGCTTTCAGATCTCGTCACCAATGAACGCTGCCGCTTGACCGCTGAACCAGTTAATAATTGCTTCTTTCACATGTCATCATTTCTCTAGCGCTTTTTACCAAAAACTTCCTTAAGTTTTGAAAAAAATGGAAGTTTGAACTGTATGGTGGACGATCCAGCAATTCGCAACGAAACTGGTACAGTTGCGTCTGTTCTTGCCGCAACGTGAGGCCGAGCGTTGTCGTGGAGAAGAGTGACTCCGACAGGAGGAACTTTTTTGCATCTAAAAAGTGAATTACTGAGCGCACTTCACAATCGGCGGTTTTTCTGATTCACATGGCAACAAATGCAGTATAGTCACACAACACACAACCAATACCAATAGAGACGTGTCTGAAGTTGAACGGATCTCACGTGACAGGATGCGCGGGCACGATGCGTAATCGGTTCTTACTTTTAGGACGCCCCTCGTATAAATATCGTATAACTCGCATGTAGGGATTATCAGATCGTATTTTGACAATATAATTATAGGTAATGTTGGAGACATATGGGCGTTAGCTTTTTGGTCAAGGGGTGGTGTATTTCCTGACCACGGGGGGTGTGTAATTAGGTGAAGGGCGTGGCTGCAACCACACTTCCCGCACTCATCAGTGTCAAGCGGTTACGAATGCACCATGTCGCGACATTGGTACGCCCACCACTTTCGCTAAATACCTAGTAGATGTGGGAACGAATGTCAAGAGAGCAGAAGTAGCTATCGACACGTTACAAATAGAAGCATAACACATCGTCTAAAAGTTTTACAGTTTTCAACTAATTGATGAAGAATTAATCAATAAAGTATAAGTCGCAACACCTGATATATACAGTATGGGAAAAACCATTATTATAAATTATGATGAGGAAGAGAGATGGAAATATACAAAAGTATGTAGGTGCGTGAAAGACACTCGATTGTAGGATCTTATCTGGCAGCGTCGGAGTGTGACGGACAACGGGGTAAAGTAGAAGAGTGATAAAAGAGAGAGATGGCAGAACGGCCGCTGGCGCCTACCGCTTAGACGGATGCGCTCAACAAATGCGATTTGTTTCTCCCATTCACAGAGTTGCCGATACCAATATGTCATATTTCTAAGAAATCTAAGTCTACCCAAATTTCGGGAAAAATAGCTGCGGATTCCACATAAGAGTATTCCAAAAATGAAAAAAGTTCAAACTGTATTAATGTTTCATGGTTCAAATCATATTTTTCATGTTTGTATATTGTTGTATAAATGATTTTGTAATCCCTATTCTTGTTGCCAGTAGAGATACAACAGTATTGAGAGAAATCATGGACCGCTCGATAGAGCTACAACTACCATATGACTATCAAATAGTAGTGATAAACAGGGTTTGTTTATAGCACAGTTGCCTGGTGTGGCGAATTTGCGCCATAGGGGCGATTTGACAACTTTGAAGGACAACTATAACGGTTACTATGGTGCCCGGTATTCGGGAATCTGGCAATACCTGATGATTCCTAACGTTTATTACGCCAGATTGTTTGCTGACTTGCGCAGTACAACATGACAATCAACGTGACTGAGCACCTGGTAACCCTGGTTTAAGGTGTTATATTTAAAGAGCTTGGGGCAGTTAGGTATCTAGGTCACATTTTTTAATGTATTTCGAGAAATCCGTAATGTTGAGTAAATACTAGATCACGTTTCTTTCTTAGTTTGCTGAAAATTCTACAATAGACGTACATTTTGAGAAACAGAGATTTGGTGACGACAAAATCGTAAAAATATAACATTTTCGTAAAATAATTTCTTTATTGAAAAGACTGTGGCTTGATGACCCATTGAACGAGTATAGTGTCCCGCTCCGCTTTGAATATTCGAAACACTATACTCCAGCAGCATTCAGCTTCAATGTTATCTTTATAAAGTTCTAACGTCTAGGCCATGCTGATTAAAAGCTTGAATGAATCAACACTTAACTCTAAATTCCCCACAATTCGGGAAGCTCTACTCAAATCGGCAACACAGCGTATCTGCCTATTATTCTCATTCGTGATACAGGTCTGCGGTTAACGGTAGGAAATATGTACGAATAGCGATGAAAGTAGACGAGCCGATGCGCTGTTGCCAAGAAATGATTTCCCATGTATAACATTGGTTTTTCCTAAGGTGTATATCCTGTTGAACATGGTGTGCCTCACGTATCTGTACTGAGACCATTACTGTTCAACTTATACGTAAATGATTTCCTCAGTCAAATCTCTGAGGGACATCAAGGGCATATCTAGGAGGGGGGGACAGCTGCCCCCCCCCCCTTTTCCCTAGGTCGGCAAAAATTAAATGGAAAGAACATTTTTTACAAAATATAAATAACTCATATACAGGGTTCTCCACAAGCTGAATCAATGTCTATTGGACGAGAAATTACTAGAATTAGTTGAAATCTATGTTAGATATAAACTTAACTTTACTAAAAGCACTATCTATATATGTTACATGTGTTTCAAATTCCAGCCTCGACTTTGGAATTTCGGAAATGTTAATGCGAATGTCATACGATCAGTATTTACTATGTACGTCAATAATAATACTGACGTCAATAATAATACTGACGTCCAGGCTACACAGCCAATAAATATCAGATCCCATGTGAGATATATGACGTGGAGTACTTTATGGTTGCAAGTTGCGTGGTAAATAAAAAAATGGGAATTGGACAGTTTGGAAATTCAAAGTATTCCCGAATTTACTCTAAGTGATTTATATTTTTTCCTGGCAAACATCCAGATTGTCTACAAATTTCAAACAAATTACAGTAATAACATTACCACTTTTCTACACGGTGACATAATTAGAATTTCGATATAACGTTTCGGCTCTCAGTTTTTTAAATTTCCTCGTGAACGAAAACAAAGAATTAATCAGATCTTTTGATTTCTTGAGTAGCCAGTGGGAAGAGGAAAGGAAAAGGTCCAAGGTATTGGAAGAGATGGTTGGAGATTTATCCAAGGAGGACCAAATGCTTAGGAAAGATGTTGATGGATTGAAACTTACTCTTAACCAAGAGGAATCTAAAAGGTTGGTTAACAATTTGCCTATTACCGGTCTTGTTACTGAAAATGATGATAAAGAGCAAGCAGTGCAGAAAACTTTGGCTTTATTTTCTTTTCTGGATACACCTATCTCTCGGAATGATGTAGCTCATTTTAAACAAGTTCCAACCAAAAACGGCGTAAAGGCTATAGTTACCTTGAAGCCTGAACATAAAAAGCAGATTCTTACAACTCGTTCCAAAAAAGGGAAACTAACACTTAGGAACACTAAATGTGGTGATGCGGATTCTAGAATTTTCGTCGATGAGTAGCTGACCAAGGAAACGTACGAGTTATTCAAACACTCAAGGCAACTTAAGGGTGTTGGCTACAAATATGTGTGGCATCGAGAGGGAAAGATTCTAGCTCGCAAGAATGATGGCTCTGATATTATTTTCATCCGGAATGTTAATCAAGTAAATGACCTACTTAAGTAGCCTTTTATCTCATTTGCTTTGATTGTTTTTTATATATATTTTCCATTTGTTGCTTGATTTTTATAATTTATCATGGCTAGTACGAATCTTGAAAATAATTTAAGGATAGGACATATTAATGTACGATCACTGATACCAAGTTTGAACGAAATTAAGTCTTCGATAGATAATTTGAAGTTGGACATATTAGGAGTAACTGAATCATGGTTAACTGAACAAGTTAGTGAACAGGAAATTGAAATAAACAATTTTAAGTTTTATCGCGTTGATCGTGGGTCTCGGGGAGGTGGAATAGGGGTTTATGCTCGATCTGATATTACAGTAGTTGAGATAGATGTAACTGAGGACCAGACGGGAATTTTTGATCAGCAATGGCTTATTCTCAAAATTGGCAAAATAAAATTGGGGTTGGGCATCATTTACCGTCCTCCTCGTTTTAATGTGATGACTGCTTTACTGGAAGAATCAATAGCTAATTTAATTCCAGTGACAGATGAATTGATTATAATGGGGGATATTAATACTAATATATTAAGACATACTAACATAACCAAATCAGTTTAATAATTTGCTTGATACTTTCAACTTCAAGCAAGTTGTAATTAACCCAACTAGGTACTCCCGAGACTCATGTCCGATGATCATCTCTTAAGTGGCAGTGTCCATCATCAGGACTTGCATCAGCATTCCGATCATCAGCTCATACACTGTTCAATAAATATTAAGATCTCTGCCGTTAGGCCTAGAGTTATTAAATATCGTAACTTTAAACACTTTGACATTTATAGCTTCAAACAAGATCTTATAAACTTCCCTTGGTAGCAGGTTGTAGACTGTGATAATGTTAACCAGAAGACTGCAATTCTCTCAGATGTGATATTGACTCTTTTTGATTCTCATGCGCCAATATGTGAGAAAAAAGTTACCAGGCCACCTTCTCCGTGGTTTACTGATGCGTTGCATGCGATGAAGAATCACCGTAACTATCTTTTCTCTAAATACAAACGTAATAAAAATTTACGGGATTGGGCATCCTACAAAGAAATGAGGAATTTTTTTACGTCAGCTGTTCGACAAGAAAAGAGAGCTTATATTGATTTTATCAGTCGTACTAAAAAATCCAAAGACATGTGGAAGACACTAGACCAACTTAATATCTATAACAGATCTAAAAAAAATATAGAAATTCCTAACCATCTTAAAAACCCAAATTTAATTAATCAATATTTTATCGACTCGGTGCGACAAATACCTAGCACTGTCGATACGAATACTATTTCTAAATATCTTAATTCCAAATGTACAACCGCAGAATTTGAATTGAAACTCGTTAGTGAAGATGGCGTTTTCTGGGCAATATCGGAGATTGGGTCAAACGCCTCTGGTGCAGACGGAATTAGCCTTGACATGGTGAGGTTGTGTTGCCCAACGATCTTACCCTTGCTGGTTAACCTATTTAATTCCTGCATACAAAAGGGCATCTTTCCTGCCCAATGGCGAACGGCTGTGATCCTGCCGCTGCCTAAAATTAGCAGTCCTAAGGATGTCTCTGATTTGCGACCAATTAGTATACTACCAGTGCTGTCTAAAGTATTTGAAAAGCTTATTTATAGGCAAATCATTACTTATTTCACAGATAATAATTTATTACCCAAGTTGCAGTCTGGATTCCGTAAAGGGTTTGGTACTACCACGGCTCTGTTGAAGGTTCTAGATGACATTCTTTTGGCTGCGGACAGGGGTGAAACTTCGGCATTGGTGTTGTTGGACTTCGATACCCTGAACCATGCATTGCTGTGTGCAAAACTTTTCTACTATGGATTTAAATTTAAGACTATTCAACTTATTCGTAGTTATTTGGATGACAGATCGCACTCGGTCTCAATTGATGGGCTTAAATCAGAACCCTTGAACGTAGATAGAGGAGTTCCTCAGGGATCACTTTTGGGTCCTTTATTTTTTATCATTTTTACTACTGATATGTCGAAGTGCTTTGGTGACATAAACAATCATAGATACGCTGACGATACACAGATTCAGCTTTCTTTTGTTAAGTCGGACGCAATTGAAGCGGCTAGGAGACTGAACGAGTGTTTGGATTCAGTTTTTAAATACTTTTTCAATCATGGCTTGAAATTGAATCCTAATAAATCAGCCATAATCTACTTTGGGCGTCTGTAAACTTGGTGATAGCAATGGATGGTGTGGCAATACCGGTTGTTGAGGAATATAAAAATTTGGGCGTTATCTTTGATAACAAGCTTAGATTCCGAAGTCATATGTCTAGGCTTCTACAAAAAGCCTATTTTAACCTTCGCAATATTTACAAAAGTAAAGATATTCTTAGTTTTAAGTTAAAAAAGGTTCTTTGCGAAGCACTGGTCTTGTGTCACCTTAACTATTGCAACTTTGTGTATGGTCCTTGCTTAGATGTATTTACTAAGGATAC
This sequence comes from Acanthoscelides obtectus, assembly GCA_963669975.1. NCBI lineage: Eukaryota > Metazoa > Arthropoda > Insecta > Coleoptera > Chrysomelidae > Acanthoscelides > Acanthoscelides obtectus. The sequence goes on along the minus strand of CAVLJG010000565.1, from coordinate 756,644 downwards.
ACTCCAAAAAGTGCAGAATTCTTGCATACGACTTATTTACCAGCTTAGACGTCACGATCATGTCAGTCATAAACTTTCCGAACTGAAATGGTTGAATGTTTCCAATCGAGAAAAGCTGCATTTTGCTTGCTTTCTTCATAAATTGATTAAAACTAAAAGCCGTCCATATCTGATTGAAAAATTAACTCGTAGAAATCTGATTCACTCTCGTGCAAAACGCTTTAATGTACTTTATGAAATACCTAAAATAACTAAAACCATGAATCAAAGCTCATTTTCCTATACATCACTCAAACTTCTAAACCAATACAATATAGGTCAATTTGAAGATATGTCTCCTAATATGTTCAAACGAAAACTGAAACAACTGCTTCTGTGAAGTATAAGTTGTTTATTATTGCTTATTTTCTTTGTATACCTACATCTGTAGTTATTATTGTTCATTGTTGTTATGTAATATTCTAAAATTAATGTAATGTAAAACTTGTTTCTTGTCATATTACTTTTCTTTTTGGCTTGTTGTTACTTTTTACATGCTCGGTTAAGTTAACAGCATAGCTGGCCTTCGCCGAGTTTAAAATAAAAGCGTTTTTATTTAATTATTTATTTATTACGCTTAAATAATATAAATGGGTTAGACTATGTTATTCCTCATAAATGGCTATATGATACAAGGCTTACTCAAGATATATTTTTTATAATAATGTACGACATACCTACTATTTGAAATCTGAATTAAAAGCTATTCGCATATGCTAAAATAGCATACATAAGTAAAATCAAATTTGAGACGTGGGATAAAAGACGAAAAATCATATTATTGATCTATTTATGTCACCTTGCAGAGATCAAAAAGGGTAATGTCAATGTGCAGTTTGTTTTGAAATCGTATCTCAAATAAATTCATAAAAAATAGAAACGATTTTGGGAAAGATCGTGCCCTTTTCGGTATATCTCTGGGCATCCTGGAAGCGTCAGAACTTTTCAAATGCATTTTCTAAAAAAAACCGACCCGTATCACTTACCTTATCAAATAGCACACTGGTGAAAATATGAAAAACTACATATTCTATAAAACTATTTTTAGCTTTTTGGCGACATTTCAAGTAATTATAGAAAGAAATGAATAAATATCAATTCAATTAAATGATTACGTTTTGGTTTAATTAAACTAGTTTCATAGATTCAAGTTAGCTGTTTTGGAAATCGGAGTATAATTAGACTTGTTAGCTTCACATAGTTGATTAAATTATAAAATTGTACTAATTAAAATTTTCATTGGTTTAATAAATTTTTTCTGTGTATATTGTTAAATATTTTTTACCACATGTACCTATGTGGTTAGTAAAGAATGAGAATAATGCGATGTTATAAGGTCATATATCCTAAACAGGTGTTCCCAAACTATTTAACAAGAAGATGAAGATTGTAATATAAGAATATCAGTACCTCCCGAAGTGCCTCAAGGAGCTTCCGTGTATTTTAGGCATATGGGAGAGGAGATGAAGTTTTATCAACTCAGAAGCACTTCAGTTGCTTGACAACTAAAAGAACTTGATCTACGGCTTTTGAGCTCGCAGACTCACTTATGCCCTAGGTACATAAACAACTATTACGGACGTGTATAGTGTTTTGTGTGGAGTAGAGCATGTTCGCTCAAGTTGTAGTCAAAAAAAAATATTTATCTCGTAAAGAAATTAACAAATCATTCCTCATACCTATTATTTTTTCCAATCCTACTATATCTTAATGGACGGTTGAGATTTCCCGTCAACGGTAAGTGTCTGTAAGGGGGCGCTTGAAGATTTAATTTACACATATTCAGTTAATAGGAGAGAGGAAGAAAGTGGTGAACAAACAGTGGAAGGTTCGTCTCGAGAGAGTCTCGCTAATCCAGATGAAAGCTCCATTGTGATAGACTAATGGAGACAGACCGTCCGTTAATGCAGTGGCGTGGTTATGGAGACAGAAAAAGATTTAGGTTGTATCAAAGATGTATCAATCTTTATATCAACATCATTTTAAACTGCAAAATTTTTTTGCTCACATCTTGCATAATGCGTCTAATATCACTTACTTAGCGACCTATATTTCATTCAGTTGGCATGATTTTTCGTAGTATTACAGTAAATTTTGCCCTTGAGCTGTCTCCGTAAGAAAAGAGGGATCAAATATGGTGGAGCAATGATCTTGCAACCAAAGCAAGATAAGGCAGCATCAGCGAGGATCCACAGCTTTGCTGATGACAGCATTCTACATGCACGGATTCAGAGTGCGGAACTACAAAGAAGAAGACTAGCTTCAACTTGATGAGAGATCTGGAGGTGATTTCTGCTTTGGGATTCAACAATCTGGTACAGTTTAATACTTCCAAAATGCAATACAGTACCTTGAATTATAAGAAGAACCTTAGCGCTTATTCAGTTTCGAAAGAGCCGTTCATTTCGGCTATACGGAGTCCAGATCACCTGGCACAAACACCTTTCTCAACCTCGTATATGAACAAGACCCAGCCTCGAGTACTGCTCACTACTTTGTCAACGCACTTTGCTTCTCAGTGCTCTCCCCCATGATGCCGCCACAATATGAGCCTGCCAGATAGGCCCGCCTGTCATCCTAACCGTGTCGAACTTCGTACATCCAGAACTGAGCGGTACAACCGCTTCTTTGTCCCTAGGCTTGAGATTGTGGAACAGTCTGCCTGGGGAGGCTTGAAATTCTACTAATCCTGGGCAGTTTAAAATCGGATTAACAAGGTGTTTTTAAGCTCCTTGTTGCAACCGCGGTGCCCCGGTGTTTTACCTTCTGTTTTCGTAGCTGCTTCGGCATAAAGAACAACTTTTGTTAAATCAGGGAATTCCTTGCAATGTGCCAAGACCTCCATAATGCTGAAACTACATCTACCTATAACCAATAGGATGATTTCTTAAATTTGAAAATGAAGTATTTGGATACCAGTCACATTTATAGCTTTAAAAAAAAATATTTATCACCATTTGTCATACCGAGGTATCATAGGGGTATCTCAGTAGCGAGGTTCATTCCAAGAAAATCTTCTGATCTAGAATAAAATAACCTTCACCCGGAAAATCAAATTTTTAACTTACCCATACAAAATAAATGATTCTGTATTTTAAAGGTGTCAAACTCTCCAAGATTTGGGCGTGTATTTTGGTTGTCAGCTCACCTTTAACTACCACATCGGTGAAATTATAAATAATGCGTGCCGCACTTATGGCTTTATTGTCAGAAATTATAGAAGCTTTAATATCACAACGTTTATTATGTTATTTTCAGTGCTTGTTATAAGTAAATAAGAAATCAGTTTTTAGAAAAAGAACAATGCAAATATTAAGGCAAAAAGAACAATGCAAATATTAAGGCAAAAAGAATGAAAATATATTCACAAATAAACAGCAGCTGTTGGCATAATCACCTGACAAGCTTTGCGACAATGTCACAGCACTGAAAACTGTTACCAACATAAAAGAACCCGGGAAATTCAAACTAACATATACGTACCAATTTAGGATCTATTTTGCATTAAGGTTAGCATTCAAATTTACTAAATATGACGTAACTGCTTCGTTTCATTGAATAAACTATAGCTATATATTATCTCTTACAATTATCTAAAAATCATATTCATATTTTTTTTCTCCCAACTTAAAGCGCTTTTCTCTTGTTTTTCATTTTCACTTTGTGGCAATCAGACTATGTAAATTAAATCACTGTACTATGTATTGCTCTCTAAGTGATATCGGGGCTCTTGGGCAATAAATGCTCTATTATAATTATATTATCAAAATATCCGTCGCGAGGTAAGCGTAATTGAACATGAGCCTGGAACTATTCATACATTACGAGATTAAAGGCCGTTCTTAACCTCTTTATTGGAGGTGATCGCGGTATCCCGGGGGTGGTTCCCATTTAATGCTAGTTCCTTATAAGCTGTTTTGGCTCAATCGTTTATATGTATGATTAGCGAATATACCCCATAGAATATCCTATCGAGCTCAAGATGTCAATTTTCCTGTTTCAATTTACGGAAATCGAATGTATCATACATATAAACCTAAAAACAGCAAATCAAACTCGTGCATCATCCACTACACGAACCCCTATACACATTTTGTAACCGTCTACGTGACAATAGTGTCGACCACGTTGTATTTTTCCATATCTGGAATCGCTTTTCAATTTCCATTACCGTCCGGCAAACACGTTGTCGTTGTCGCTTCCAACCATCCCCGTTTCCTCCCTTTCTACCCCCTACCACTCCATTTTATCCCCCTGAACGCCGCCAAGCGAGTTTTTATGTGCCTGGTGCATATTCTTTTTAAAATCTGTCAGTTGCAGGAATTGTCGTCGAAGCAGGCGGTTGCGGCTGTGTAAGGACGCTATTGTCACCCGCCTCTGGACGATGCACAATTCATCGATTCAGCCCTTCCTACATCCAACAGAACGACTCGACCGTCTTTCTTCGTCAATCTTCATCGATAAGCTTAAAAAAGGCTTTAAATACACACAGAGCTTTAAAATGAACCTTGCTCTCCGTTCCACAGCGTCAACTAGGGTGCTCCACAAAAAACCATTTAGCCTTTCCAAAGCCGAACAGGACCACCGTCAGTCTTTCCTTGTCAATGGTTATCGATCATTTTGAAAAATAGTTTTAGAAACACACTGAGCTTCAACATGATCTTTCCTCTCCTTTCGACAGTGTCAACTCGGGTGTTCCCAATCAGCCTTTCCCATGCCGAACATAGCGTTTCTACCATCTTTCCTTGTCAATCATCGATCTTTTGAAAAAATAGTTTTAGAAACACACTGAGCCTTAACATGAATCTTGCTCTCCGATCCACAGTATCAACTAGGGCATTCCATTCAGCCTTTCCCGTGCCGAACAGGACAACCGACCATGTTTCCCTATCAATCTTGACCGGTCATTTCAAAAACCATTGTCAGAAAGTCTCTGAGCCTTAACGCGAACCTTCCTATCCGTTCTACAATATCAACAGGGATCACGTGACTTTTCCTATTATAAATAGGACCATCGACCGTCTTTCCTTGTCGAACATCGTCGATGAGTTTGAAACACACACTGAGAAACACACTGACCTTCCTCTCCGTTCCATAGTATCAGCTAGGGTATTGCAGAGGGATCCATTCAGCATTTTTTATGCCCAACAAACCCACAGACCGACTTTCCTTCCCAATATTTATCGATCAGCTCAAAACAAAATTTTAGAAACACACACGAACTTTCCTTTCCGTCCACAGTAACAACTAGGAAGAGGACCACTGACCGCCTTTCCTCATCAATTCTGATCGATCGCTTTAGCAAATAGTTTAAAAAACACACTGAGCTTCAACTTAAACCTTCCGCTCACTTCCACATTATCAACTAGCGTCTTCCACAAGGATCCATTCAGCCTTTCACATTCTGAACAAGACCACCGACCGACTTTCCTTCTCAATATATATCGATCAGCTTAAAACATAATTTTAGAAACACACTGAGCTTTAACACGAACCTTCGTTTCCGTTCCACAGTATCAACCTGGGTGTTCCACAAGGATTCACTCAGCAATTCCAATTCCGAAGAGGACCACTGACCGCCTTTCCTTATCAATCATCATCGATCGCTTTAACAAATAGTTTAAAAAATACACTGAACTTAAACCTTCCGCTCACTCGCGCATTATCAACTAGGGTCCGATCAAGACCACCGACCGTCTTTCCTTGTCAATCTTCATCGGTGGGTTTAACAAATAGTTTTAAAAACACACTGAGCTTCAAATTAAACCTTCTTCTCACTTCCACATTATCAACTAGGGTGTTCCACATGGATCCATTCAGCCCTCCCCGTGACGAACAGGACCACCGACCTTGTTTCCTTGTCAATCTCTCGATCACATCAAAGGTTTCCACAGTATCAACTAGGGTGTTTCCACAGGGATCCATTCAGCTTTTCACATGCCGAACAGGACAACCAACCATGTTTCCCTGTCAAACTTCATCGGTCATTTCAAAAACCATTGTCAGAAAGTCTCTGAGTCTTAACACGAACCTTCCTCTCCGTTCTACAATATCAACAGGGATCACGTGACTTCTCCTATTGTAAATAGCACCACCGACCGTCTTTCCTTGTCAAACATCATCGATGAGTTTGAAACATATACTTAGAAACTCACTGACCTTCAACATGATCCTTCCTCTCCGTTCCATAGTATCAGCTAGGGTATTCTAGAGGGATCCATTCAGCATTTCTTATGCCTAACCGACCGACTTTCCTTCCCAATATTTATCGATCAGCTTAAAACATAATTTTAGAAACACACTGAGCTTTAACACGAGCCTTTCTTTCCGTCCACAGTATCAACTAGGGTGTTCCACAAGGATTCACTCAGCAATTCCCATTCCGAAGAGGACCACTGACCGCCATTCAATCCTCATCGATCGCTTCAACAAATAGCACAAAGAACACTGGGTTTACAATTAAACCGTCCTCCCACTTCCGCATTATCAACTAGGGTGTTCCACAAGGATCCATTCAGCCTTCCTCATTCCGAACAAGCCCACCGACCGACTTTCCTTCTCAATATTGATCGATCAGCTTAAAACATAATTTTAGAAACAGATTTAACACGAAGCTTCCTTTCCGTTCCACAGTATCAACTAGGATGTTCCACAAGAATTCACTCAGCAATTCCCATTCCTAAAAGGAACACTGACCATCTTTCCTTGTCAATCCACATCGATCGCCTTAAAAAATAGTAAAGGGCTTTGACATAAACCTTCCTCTCCGTTCCATAGTATCACTGGGGTGTTCCACAGGGATCCATTCAGCTGGTCCAATGCCGAACGGGTACACAAACCTTCTTGGCAACCGATCAGTTTAAAAATTGTTGCAGAAATATACTGCGAGCCTTCCTCTTCGTTGCACAGTATCAACTAGGGTCTCCAATTCCTTGTCAGTCGTCATCGATTAGTTAAAAAATAGACTAAGCTTTAACATGAACATTCGTCTCTGTTATACAATATCACCTAAGATGGCCCAAAGGGATCTATTCAGCCTTTTCCATGCCGAACAGGACCACCGACCGTGTTTCCTTGTCAATCTGTCGATCACATCAAAACTTTGCACAGTATCAACTAGGGTGTTCCATAGCCTTTCCTATGCCGAACAGGATCGCCGACCGTAATCGATCATTTCAAGAAATAGTTTTACAAATACACCGAGCTTTAACTTGAACTGTCCTCTGCCGTTCCCAGTATCAACTAGGGTTTTCCACAGGGATCCATTCAGCCTTCCACATGCCGATTAGAAGCTCCGACTGTATTTACTTGTCAATCTTCATCGATCAGTTAGAAAATAGATTTAGAATCGCACTGAGCTGGAACATGAACCTTTCTCTCCGTTCCACAGTATCAGGTAGGGGGTTCCGCAGGGATCGATTCAGCATTGCTTATACCTAACGGCTCGGGTATTACGTAACTTGAAAAGTGACATTTCTTCGTTTTTTTTTACATTTTGTAGGTTTTCGTGACATAACGTAGGTTTTTCTACAAGATGTTAATTTAGCCCAAGCTGCTGTACACTTGTTGCAAACGTGGAATGGACTATTTCCACACTAAAAACTATCTAGTGTGCAAGATGACATTTCGACTTTTTTTTTTGACGTTTTGTAGGTTTTTTACATAATACCCTTGCGGGACCGCCTACCATCTTCCTTTTTCCATGTTAGAGGTTATGTAAAAACAATTAAACGTCTCATGAATGTATGCATCAGAAACTTTGTAATATTTTATGAAATGATATTGTTTACTTGGTTATTTCGGGAAACCTCCGCAGTGTGATGCTATATACTATGGGTTGCGGCACTAGCGCGTTTTTGCGTCCTAATTTACGTTGGTCTCGATGAATGGCAGAGACGGTATCTCCCGTACAACACGCGGCACCACGACAAAAGCCCTTTTTGTTGACGTACGTCTAGTTATAACGATACGGATCTGCATTTGAAAGAGTGACAACAATAATAGTAGGACAGTCAACATGGAACCTCCCTGGAATTTTCGCTTTAGTGGCATTATGTCTTCGAAATGAAACATGCAGTTTGTGTTGTTTCCACGAAACTGTTGTATGTTCATTCTCTATTTTTTGAGACAGATCTAAAAACCTATAAGACATTGTTTTCCGTTATGGTCTATATCCGCCCCCAAGGCGGGGGGGGGGGTGAAAAGATGGGGGTCCATGAGATGTAGACGCGGGTATATCATAGATCTCATTCAAGCAGAGCCCTATACCATAAAAATATTAAACTATTAAATCATAAGTTTCAGTTAAGTACAAACAAATAATAAAAAAATAATATTTTGGTTTAACATATCACCGACTATACTTGTAAGAAACGTCAGCCTGAAATTACAACTTTGGAAAATATATTCCGTAAATCCTTTGATTTGTAAAAGTATACTGAAACACAACAATGTTTTAATCGGTGGATTTAGTCATGAAATAAGAAAACCACTTGCATACCTATATATAAAAATATATCGAAAATCTTAGAACAATAGGACTGTCCGATAAGGTCGTTGAAAAAACGTTGAAACGCAGCATTCAGAGATTTTGCCTTAATTTAGAACAATTTCCTCGTCATCCAATAATTGAATATGATACTTTTAAAGACGACATTGAGACGACTTCCTTAAAAGATGGGGGCCATAGAGGAACCAGTATTTCCCTGACAAAGAGCACCTTCTGTTCGAATACTGTAGGAACAAATGCCACTAAAAAATCTGTAAGTAGAAGTTCGGATGTCTATAACATTATTATAATATAACAGCCATTCAATTCAAATTCTATAATAGAACTAATGCTTCTAAAAAGTCAACACCTTTCAAATCTCTTTTGGTGTCCTCTGTAGATGTTACTATAATCTGACCGTTTTTGGTACTTACCAAGAATCTTGTTCTTTTACTTTTTACCAAACTAGAGTCACTTGTAGCAATAAAAAATACTACCAGTTGTACTTTTATGGCACATACACATCTGGTATTGTAACTTGTAAATAAATTGTAGTACTATGGTTTTGAAACTTACATGGAACACAGTATATCGTATATGTACATGTGACAAGTGAATTCAATTGTAATTATTACACCATACTTTATATTTATTCAATAGGGCCCTGTCGTGACTACAGTTCGAGTAACTAGCAGTTATGTGGCACCATCTGTCGAGTCACCACACTGTAACGAAAACAGGATTTTTACTATATTTATTAGTCCGACACTATAATTTATTATAACACTTGCAACTAATTTATTACAAATTTGTGACTGTGTGGACTAGACTCTCGCGTTCGGGCTGCTGACTCATCATCGGCTGTCGGTCGATTCTCTCTGCCCTCTGTACGTGTATTTATCTTCGAGTCGTTGAGTCCAGAAGCATTCTAGACAGAACTCGAGTCTTCCTCGAAGCCTGATAGATCGCAGTGTTTCTCGATGTGTGGCGAAAGTTCGCGGCGTGCGTATCTTTGGTTGCCTAAGCGCCGATGCACGAGTGTGTCATTGGTACTCAAAGTTCTAGTTACGGAAGCGTTACAGTTAGTACAGAGTAATGACACTCTGTGAGAATGAATATAATGGAGATGACGCTGTAGTTATTTGGCGTTGACTGTTGTTGGTAGCTGACGCTGGACGATAATTTTGTGAATCCCACCTCCTATCATTCTCAAAGTTTTTCGTGCTTTGCATCAATTTCGTATTTTTTTGCTTTGACTGGGCTATGAAACAGCGCCGCTAGTGATGCTGGCATGGCAAGTCTCGTCCCACCACGCCAAAATAGGAAATGATATGGAAATTGGCTGGTTGACAACCGCCACTATTTCCACGGCTCTGCTGGGTCCGTAATGCCTATACGGACACTGTTGGCGAACTGGGAGCCTGTTTGTTTTCATCGCTATGGATAAAAATGATGACGGGGAAAAAGTTTATTAACTGTGTACACCAACGCTTTGACTATGTTTTTTGTCGGACGTGCGGCAAATTCGGATGCATTGCTGTATGTACAAGATCGATATAATAAAACCAAATGGAAAAATCTGCATGCAGGCGTGTACAATGGGGTGTTTTTGATTATTTTTATGCCAAAGCAGCCGCGCAGACAGGAGCCAAAATTCCGGACGCTTTGTTAAACCGATCTTTCAACTGCCCAAGACTAGCAGAACTAGAAAAAGCCTCATCAGGCAGATTGGTCCAAAATTTTGACACCTCAGCGACAAAGGAGCGGTTGTACCGGCCAGTTCTGGGTGTACGAAGTGTACGCATGCCTTTGGCCTCCCAACCGTTAAGAAGTCATGCATGTCTGTCTGGCAGGCTCATCGCGCGGTGACATCGTGGAGGAGAGCTTTGAAGAGCACAGCCGGTTGACATAGCGGTAGAAAAGAGCCAGATCGGCGACGGCTCGTCGATGCGAAAGGGTGCCGAGACTGTCCATTAGAGAAGAGTCATCGATCAGTCGGACAGCCGTCCTCTAAACAGCATCAAGCATGGATAATGTAGTCGGGGCAGCAGCACCTCAAACGAACAATACTCGAGGCTAAGTCTTATTCTGACCCCAAACTGATAGAGCGAAACATTTCCCTGAAATGCAATCAAACAACGGTGTTTTTCCTTGACCTTGACCAGAACGTTCAAGGTGAAAATAGTTTCCAGTCAAGGTCATAGCTAAATGTAAAACTTTACTTCCATTTTACCTATTTCCGGGGTCAAATTGTCTTGACGTTGATTTAATCGTCAAGGTTGTAGTAAAGGTCAGCTTCAAGACCATCAGTGAATAGTCAGAGAAATGCCTTTCAGTCCTTATTTTTGCTTAATTTTCAGAAACATCGTTAAAATCTTTTCAGATGATTACCTTTACCAGAACATTCAAGATCAAAATAGTTTTCACTCAGTCATCTCTGACGTAAAGTTTTCCCCTCTATACATTGCCAGGGTCAACAGTATTGGGGACACATATAAAAAATCATCTTGTCCTTTATTTTACTTTCAATAGCCATAAAAAAATCATAAGCCCTACTACTATACTTTTATTTATTCGCAAACATGTTGCAAAGAGTACTGGATCACCTTGTATGAACGTTTGGTGTTGTTTTTCCTTCCCACGCCTACTGGCAAGGAAGTGTTGTAATCGCGAAAAATTTTGAAAACCAGGCAATATCTACATCTCTACATACACTCGTTTCCGTCGGTCTATCTGTCTCTCTATCGCTCTATCTGCTAATTTTTGTACCGGCTATAACTTGAAAAGTAATTCTCGCATTTTCATCAAATTTTCGCACAGGGTTACAGCTATGTCAAGGACTTGTTCGCCTTGTAGTTTTTGAAAATCGGTGTAGTGATTACATATTTCACACATCGAAGATTACCCCCTACATTTGCCCTTATAAGACTTTCATACGCCGAACCCTGCCTTGCGTCGTTACAGTACCGTGGATACATAATCCTTCATGCGTTGCGTTGCATTGGAAGTGCAAAGTTAACCTACTCGACGCCATTTCTTTGATAAAATGTATGCCCTAGAAATATTGTTACTGCTTTCTGAATCACCCTGTATATGATGCCTCAGTGTCACCTACTTCCCCAAAAAGCACCACCACATCCACAAGATCCTCCAGAATTCTCACCGCAGACAATTTTTCCAGTCAAATAATTGAGTATTCAGCATCCACATTCAGAACGAACAAGTCCTGCATTTCGAACGTTGAAACGAAAGTTGCGTTGAATGAGCGAACAGAACGCGGCACGAAAGCACGACGACGACAATTTGAAAATGAGAACTTCCCAGCTGAAAGCCAGGCACAATGGCGGCCATAATATAAAACGGGCATTATTGTCGCGATGAAAGCTCTCATCTAGAATGAGCTTTGTTCTATGCACCAGCGAAATAAGAAGAAACGTAAAAGTCGTACAACGGAGCTTTCTACTGATAGAAGAATGGAGGAAAAAGGTCTTTTGTTGCGAGCTCTCGCAGACACAGCAACGTTGAAATTCTCTCTGCGAGAAAGGACTCTGCGGCTGCTGATGCTAGATTTTCAGAGGACTGTGCTGGAATGGTACATTTGTACGATGTTTTACAGAGACGATGGTAATAGAGAATTATTTTTTACTTCTCATACGTGTAGATAAATGGGGAAAGCACTGTAATTACTTATATACCAGTAATATAACAGAAGGGTCTGAACTGCATTCCTCAAGGTTCTGTCCTTGGACTAATCCTTTACTCGTCGTACATTCTTCACGTCTCTAGTCTTTCCAACAGTGCTGATTACCCAGTAGTGGTGACCCAGTCTTGTTCTGTATCCTAGTCCATGACTGTCTTCAATGTACGGTGGAAGAAGTGCTAGAATGGCCAAATTGGGGCCTGATCAAAATTAGCCATTCAAAAACGCAGGCCATCTATTGTACCAAAAAGCATCGCGATCCCTGACGATAGTACTCTGGTACCATGAGAAAATTCCGTCAAATAAGTTTTAAAACACACATATACACTAAAGACTCAGTTCCAAATTATATTTCGACAAATTTATACTTTATTATGTACATCTTCAAAATTGAGTTCAATTAACAAAAATCGGCTTTACAAAACGATCATCACATCCATCATTACATAATTATTCTGCAAAACATAAGCCTTCGAACCCTAACCAATGCCCATTTTCAGATCAAAAACACTTTTTATTAACACTTTACTTGCATTTAGTTCTCTCTCTACTAATAGCTGTATTTCTTGTTCTTTGTCCCTTATCTTCCTTCATTCTTTCTTCTCCTCCTTCTCTTTGGGTTTGTCTCGTTTCTGGGCAACTGACCGACATGCTTTGACACAAAGGCAAAGATTCCATGACCGCCTTGACAGCCAACAACGAAACAACGACGGTCTGAACTGAATTTGCTTTCCATTCCGACAAAACAACACAAGGAGTTTCCGACTATCAGAAACTGTCAGATAAAATCATCAAAAAAAATCAGTTACACAATGTTTCCTAGTTACAAGATGAACTGATCTGGTCCACTGTAAATTACCGTTCCAGACTATCAGAAGTTCATTGTTGGAAAGAATCGATGATGTTGTGTCCCAAGAGGTGATAAATCGGAAGCTTCTGGAGTACCTTAAACGGCTTGATTCGCGATTGGCATTATGGTTTTCGGCAAGAGGTACCTCCTAGATTACGTCACGCAACTGCAGAGTAAACTCATTTAATCTTATGATGAGGCTCATGTCGTTGCTCTTAATATTATGAAAACGTTCGGTCAGCTGTAACTTCCATCCTATGGCCTCTCAGAGAAGCTTTACAGATGGGTGGCTGGCTCAACGTCACAAGCGAGTGTTCCCCTGGGATCGATCTTGTCTGCGACATTGTATGAATTACATATGAACGACCTTGGTTCCTGTACGCTTAATCCGATCCACAGCTTTGCTGATGACAGTACTTTACATGCAGAAATTCAGAGTCGCAGACGGATCTCTGCCGGTGTGCTAAAAAAGAATACTAGCAGGAACTTCATCTCTGTCGAGAGAATTGGACGTTATCACTGCCCGGGCAGACCTTTATCATAATTTTCTCAGCATTTTTGATTATTTATAGTTTTTGCCCACCTAATAAAATTTTCCTCCTCTCCGTTTTTCAAAAAGTTTGTCACGGGCTTATAGTAAATCAGACTCACCTCAGAATTCAAGATTTAGTGGCTGGAAAATTGTACACTGTGAACGGTTACCAAAGCTAGATTCATAATCTTTAATACAAGGTACCACCGTGGCCCGTGGGATCAGCCCTGAACGTCATCCGGAAATATTGTAACTACCGCGACTCTGCAAAGATCGTAAAAATGGTTAACATATTTTGGATTTAACTACCTTCATTCCTCTGAAGCATCCCTCTATAGCTTCTTAAGAATCTTCCATCTACTCGTAATCTCTACTGTTGTAGTAGAGGCTTCACCGTCTGGGAAATGGTTTTTTGCTCGTTCGTCACTAACCTCAATGTTGCTTCATTTTGACATGTGTCACTTCCATTATCCAAAGGTCTAGCGCTGTTCCGTCCAACTTGATGTCGGAAGCCTTGGGTACCGAAATTCGAGAAACTTCATTTCTTGGTTGTAACTCGGTAATCACGCAGTTTTGTTGATTTAGCAAGAAAAAAGTCAAATCGATTAATCTTACTATGTTTTTATCGTACGGGGATTCTTAAGATTGGTTTTTCCCTACTTTTCGGCGTAGCCTAGCCGAAATGTCCTTTTAGGCCACACTCCAATGAAGGTAAGCCTCCGGCAGGGGTATTACGTGTCTTAAAAAGGGATATTATGTCGTTTTTTGACATTATGTAGGTTTTTCTACAAGATGTTAACTAGTTGTGCACCTGATGTGTACTCGTTCCGTAACTGTACGTGTTGCCTAAACGTCATGATGCCTCAGTCATGAATGTTTGGTTCTGATGTGATGTAGCATGTGCTTCAGAGATGGCATTATTGGAAGTTTAAGCAGCAAGTTGTATACTGTAGCTGGAAGGAAAAGGCGGTACAGTGAGGATTTGTGTGCTTATAATATGTGTTGATGATAATCCCATCGGCTTCGTGTCTCAAATACACTTGAGATGTATGCAAAGCTGAAGATTAGTTGCGCATCCGTTTTCTCTTGTTCGACCTGGAAATTGCGTAGGCAAATTGGCTGAATTTCAAAAAAGAGAGCGATAAGAAGAGAAAATCCCTGGTTGGTGGAGTACATTAAAACTAGCAGGTGAGACAATATGGTACATACAGAAACATTTATTAAAGGTGAAAATGTTATTACATTTCACATTAATTTTTATTTCCAGTCACTTCAATTTTAAAGAAATTTATTTTACGATGACAATTAGAAAATACAAATCGGCACCTAGATGCGGGGCAGTGCGTAAATATTTTGTATGTGATGCGTCATTACTACTTTTTCTGTAATGTGGCTCAATTACACACAACGCGGGTGCGGTGCCGATTTCTCGCAGCATGCAGACCAATACACAAAATCATCTAAACTGAATCCAAATTCAAGATGAGATGTAAATAATAACAGTTAGCGCGTGATCTCTCGGTAACAGGTGGGGACAACGCCTCTTATTGGTAATGCGCGGGGCAGGGGCAGGGCAGGCAGAGTTGCATTCAGACCACCGACCGTCGCGTGTATCACTGCGTGCTCGTGTTTTCGTATTCACCTTGCTTGGTTGTTGCTGTTGTTGTTGTTAAGTGTATTTGAGTAATTTGTTAAGTTTCTGTTTGTTATTGTTATTCCTCGTTATGATTTGTTTTGAACCAATCCTGAACATGTCCAGTACAGATACTGCTGACGAGGCTGTAGGCTACTCCCTTAGCCCTCCTAGAACGCGATAAAAAAAACTTAGCATAGACATGAAAGACTTCATATTGAATACATTCAAGATAGAGCGGAAGGAAGACGAAACATCAACTAACCCGAAAATAGCTCTGAAAGTGGCAGATAAATGACGGGTAAAAATCGCAAAAGTATCATAAGATCATTGGATGACGCTGACAATCATGCGATTCGGAGGAAAGTGCACGATTTCTTCTTCAGAAACGAAATACCGACAGTTGATAAAGTACTACGGGAGGTTAACGAGGATGCTATGTTACCAAATTTCAAACGTTCGACTATTCATAAACTTTTGAAGCATCTTAATTTCGAATGGAAGAAACGAGGTCGTAACAGCTTACTTATGGATAGAGAAGAAATTGTACTGTGGAGGAGAGAGTACCTGACCAAAATTAAATCATTCAAGGATCAGCACAGGAAGATCTATTACCTGGACGAAACCTGGATTAACGCTGGGAACAGTACTCCGAAGGTATGGGTTGACAAAACTGTGACTTCATCCAGGACATTTCTAGATGGACTGTCGACCGGATTGAAAAATCCAGCAGGTAAATAGATCGAAGTAGTTCACGGTATCAATTTTTGCGCACAATATCTCTCTATCTTCGTACCTACAAGACGTGCATGTGTACTTAGCGGATTTTATCTTTCTAGGCAAAGGAAAAAGGCTCATTATTTGCCACATTGGGGGTGTAGATGGCTTCGTGGATGACGGCTTATGGTCTTTTGAGTCAAAAGAAAACCACTGACTACCATGAAGAGATGAATGGGGAAGCATTCTAGAAGTGGTTTTCAGGCACGTCTCGAAGACAATTCTGGGGTTGTTTTGGATAATGCTCCCTATCATTCTCGCAAAATAGAAAAAATCCCAACTTCAGCTTCTAGGAAATCAGACATTCAGAGCTGACTCCGTTCCAAAAATATAACTTTCGACCCTTCCTTACTGAAATTACAACTATTAGATATTGTGAAACAACACAGACCAAGACATGATAAATATGTCATAGATGAAATGACCAAAGCACGCCACTAAACAGTACTCGTTTGCCGCCTTGCCACTTTGAGCTCAACCCCATTGAGCTCATATGGGCAGATGTTAAGAATTTCGTTGCTGCACACAATACAACATTTAAATTTTCTGACATGCAAGAGCTGTTCAGAATTGCTATACAGAGGGTCACACCAGAAAGATGGCAAAAATGTGTGCAGCATGTTCAGGAGAAAGTGGAGGTAGCAATGTGGGAGCTGGACAACATAATTGAGAGAGATTTTGAATCCATCATCATAAACATTAATGACGATAGCTCTTCAAGTGAGTCTGAGTGAGTTTTGCGTTTTTGTTTTGTCACAGAATACATATTATGGGAATCCTAGCTATAGTGAAATATTAACTTACAGATAAACTACAGACAATGCAAGTCCGAACTGTACCTTTAAAATCTATTTTCAATTGATTAAACAGCCTTATATTTATTCCATGTACAAAAGGGTCATCACTACCCCTCGTAGACTACGGATTCATTGTGCATAGTGAGCAGCTGGTTACCTCTGGTATGTATTTCTCCATGTTGTCTAGTTTGAAAAATCTGTAGAAAAACTTAGCACCCCTTCAAGAATAAAAATTTGATTTTGCGACACCCTGAACTATAACTACTTCACTATATTAGATAATTTCGTTAAATACTGTCATCGTTGATTTACAACACGTTGGTGGTAGTCCATCATTCGGAGATAGCCCTGGATGCGGCCCTGTACGCCGTCCTTGCTTTTGGCAATCACGCATCCATTCTATCTTGAGTGTAAATACACTATAGATGTGATCTTGCTACTCTGCTACTCAACCAGACATCTTCCCAGAGCATACTCTATAACTATCTCGACATTCTGCAATCAAAAAAGCATGATGAGGAACTGACTTGCAGCTTGCAGCATGGTCCTTGACCGTGTCGTGTCGTTGAGCCATTCCTCCATATATAGACGCTTTTGATGACGGTCATAGCGAGCAAACGCGGAAAGTACTATCTACCATACTAAGAACTATCTAGGCAGCAAGTTGACATTTTGTCTTTTTTTTGACGTCTTAGGTTTTTTACGCAATAACCCTATGGCTCGTATAATGGTGGAACAAGGTGCCATGCCAAATTTTGTTTTAGACCTTAATTCTTATCTTCCCTATTCTTCCTAACTCTTCACTAAATTCAAGTACGTCCGGAAACTCTCCTCCATTGGACGTTATATTTTCTTAGCCCTGTTCAAATGTTAACTTCTCGAACCCCTAAGGAAAGGATGATATAGAACGATGTCTCCAACCACCATGTGTCGAGAACCTTCATCGAATCGCACCTCCGAGTGGACCGCTTCACTTACTACAAAAATCTAACGACATATTACAGCTTAGATGTAATCCTGAGGTACGCATACCCCCGGAATCTTTGGTAAGTTATTGATGTACTCTTCTCCTTCGTTGTTCACTAATATACATAATACATTGGCTGATTTAAACATTGAAAATCTATTAACAATATTGCTATAATTTCTCTAGCCATATACGGGTTTCGTGATTCAGGCATCATTATACATTCTAAATTGTGACAAGTTGTGGGAACAAAAAGTTGTCTCGTGTCGATGATCATTCTCCCTGAGAAAAACTCCTGCGGGTACCCATAGATGCAACATTCCATTAAATTGTATAATGATGAAAAAGCATTTAAAATGTATGTTTTTTTACCGATAAATGATGCTCGTAAAATCCAGAAAACCGAGCGCACCTATCTCGCCACCTCCCTCCCATGATGACGTCATCACCTGCAGTCACCGCACACTCCCCTCCTTAGAAGCGACGCGGGGATATAGGGCGGCACGGAAACATTGCCGCCAACGCCGCGTCGCTATTGTGTGCGCACAAAACAATTATTCTGACGGAAAGCGTTTTCCCTTTCAGGATTGGCCGGCACTTCGCACAATCGCGAGAAATCAGCCTCCCGTGTTCTCTCCTTTCTGCACCTACTGCTCGCGCTGAGAAGGAGAATGTTCTCGCAGAGTAGGGATGACAAAATTTTATCTTTTGCGATGTACATGGTGTCCTGGAAGCGTGACTTTCCTTGTCAGAAACAACTACGTTTGAAATAATAACGTTAACTAGCGGTGAAAAAGAACCAAAATCGTATAAAAAAGATGAAAAATACTCACTATTTATTTGGTACAACATTTTAGGTACTGCCTTGTGTTTTGTTTGTAATTACTGCATGAAGTTGTCACTGTTCGATTCAAATACACGAGATTATTTACTTCTTCATAAATTTGCAAGATTTGGGGCGGTCTAGTCTAGGTCATCATTGTATCTGTTACGGCTAAAACCCGAAATGTGGTGGCAACTAGTTTTAGCTGGTTAGAACTAGGTGTATTAACTGTCTTAGGTGTAACCTATACATTCATGGCCAATCCTAGTATCAGCCGGTTGGATTCGGTTAAAACTAGGTCCAACCGACTTGATCCCGGCTACACCTAGGTCTAGGCCCAACCAGGGGGGCGCGCCTCCCAAGGGGGGCATAGAGAGATGTCATTCCCAGAAACTTGCGAAAATTTGACGTTTCGATGTACATGTTTTGTTGAGAAATCTGTTTGAGTGTGTCAAAGTATTGCGTCTCACTTTTAAAAGGTAAGTTTATGTATGTACAAACTTTAGTTACCTTTTTTATTTAATTTACTAAATGAGCAGGATGTTGTCGATCTGGACTGCTAGAAACCCATATCAAAAGTGGTACATTATTTTCTTCCATCCAGGTTATAGCCTTTTTGGAGCTATGGCACGCTGCACCATCTTGCTGAAACACAAAATCTTGGCCGGATGCCAAACATTCTTCCATCACTGGTAAAAACGATTCTTCTAAAATTGCCAAATATTTGTTTGTATCCACATTTCCATAAATAAAATGAAGTTTTCCTACTCCTTTTGATGACATACTGCCCCAGACCATAATGGATGCTGGAAATTTCACTTTTTTCTTCAGACAGTCAACATGGAATGCTTAATTTTTTTTTTGCGAATAACTCTACTGCTACTGTCACCAACACGAACTTCGAATCGGGCCTCATCACTCCATTGTATTGCACACCATTGTTGAGGTGTCCATTGTCAATCGCCTTTTTTGCTGCAATAATGTCAGTATTACCTTTAATTAGCGAAACGGGAATCTCATCGGGTCCAGTACTTTTTTTTAATAGGTAAGTTGTCGATTGCAAATATGACGTAACTTTTGAAAACAGGACTGGAAAATACGGTGCTGGTCTTGTTAGTGGCAGTAGCACATTCACCAACACAGGTATTATGTAAAAAACCTATACGACGTCAAAAAAACCTATAAAATGTCATCTTGCAGACTAGGTAGTTTTTAGGGTGCAAACAGTCATTCCACGTTAGCTCACTAGAATCGTTGTGAGCGTCCATCTATGGAGGAATAGCGCAACTACACGCATTGTTGGTTGCATATGTTTTGTGAAGCCGAGTAGTCTATAGTTTTCATCTCTGAGTAGTACGCTGGTTGAATAGCAAGACCGCATCTGGATGATTATGTGTATGTGTGTAATTACTATTATCATGTACATGACTTGTAATTCGTTAGTGTACAGTGAATGTAATTATTCCTAATCTGTCTCATTTTTGATTTTCAGCTAATTTGCATATGTAATTTGCAGACTGGATAAGAAAAAGTGGATGCGCCACTAATTGCTAGCTTTGAATCTCAAGTAAGTGTATTTGAGACAAGAATCCAATAGAATTATCATCAACACATACATATTGTTAGCACACAAATCCTTACTATGTACCTTTGCATTGCCGTTAACTCCAGTAATGCCATCTCTGAAGCAGATTTTACATCACATCAGAGAAAAAGATTGATAACTGAAGCTTCATGACGTTTAGGCAACACGTACAACTACAAAACAAGTTCACAACGTGTCGATCATCTAGTGCTAAGTTAACATGTTGTAGAGAAACCTACATAATGTAACAAAAAACCAATACAATGTCATTAAAAATCGACATAATGTCACTTTTCAAGATACGTAATACCCGTACCTATATATTAGAGGAATCCGATGACAGCTTTGTTTTCAATGACGGTAGATAAGTATTCACAAAAGGTATTTGCCACAGTAAACGGCTCATATGTTATACTATCAACAGAGATATAGTTGATTTTATTATTTCTGCACTTATCTTTATGCGAATTGACTTTGTTACATAACTTTTTTGTTTTTATTGTATGGGTTGTTAATGAAGCTACTATAGTAGTAGTTTCTTTCCAGCGCGATGTTACGGTTAACATTACTCTTGAGATATTTATACTTGCGGTCGATTTTTACAACTTGAATGCGTTTGCGAATTTTGTGATTTGTACATTTTAACCTACACACCGTACTGTGTCTGATTTTGATACTGACTCATTCAATCATAGGATCACAAAACATAGGAAAGAAGGGAGGCGGAATCTAAATAAAGAGTTTCGCGACCCATGTTTGAATATACTTTTTTATTTTCCTAACAACACTGTCTAACATCTTGTACATGTACCAGTCGGTACTGTCGGTGGGGCAGGGAAAAAATCTCCAGATCGCAATATTGTCAACTATGTGGAAAATACGGACTAATAATATATACCTGTTTAACTGACTTGACCTATTTCATTCTTTCATTATAAATGTTCGAAGCTATATTTTTTCTGAGAGGGGCCAACATAATCAATTATAAACTGATGACAGCATTCCACGGGCACTGCAGAGTCAACCTACTTGACACCATTTTTTATCAACACAGTATATCCAATCACATTCCTCAACTAAAAAAATAAAAAAAGACAGCTGTTTCCTCCAGGAAATGCTTTGAACGGAAATCGAGGCAATACCCACACAGAAGGAACGAATCTCGGCAATTACAAAAAGAAAATGGCGCCGGTATTGCCGTTTAATCCGGTAGGTTTGATCACCGGCGATTACCTGAAAGGTTCTCCATTCACCAGGAAATTGAAACTTATGAACGAATGAACGGGATCTTCCGGGATCTTTCCAGCATTATTTACCTTCCGGTAATCAATTAGTGGGACTTCTGTGCTGTGTCGGTTACAGAACGGCATCCTCGGAAAAATTCGTTTTCCGGAGATTTTCTTTCTATATTCGTTCTTGTCTAAATACTGTTTATTTCTGTTTCTCCTTCTGAGCGACTGTTCAAATACGTACCTTGCAAAGTAAGGCATAATTTTAAAGTGAATTTCCCTTTAATACTTCAACTCGTGACATTGGTTAACGTATTCTACCAGAACAAATCAAACCAGAAACTTTATTTCGGCGTCCAAAAATTTATAAGAATTTGTCACAGCTATGTTTCTCTAACATCTTAAACTTATCCTGTGGTTTTCGTGTCGATAATCTCCCATGTTTGTCTGGCCAATGAAACCACATATATTTGAAATTCTTCTTCAATGTTTCGGGAAATATATGTAGTTTCATTGGAAAGACAAACATGGAGAAATAGATATGAATCTCCTCTCCTCAATAATACCACGCCTTTTTTTGGTTAATTAATAAAACACAATGATAAATACTATCTAACGGTTGGTCCAAGCAAAACAGTTGTCTAGTGGCGTGCAAATTTAGGCCCTAGCTCAATAAAGCGGAGAGTAGGAGCGGGTTAAGAGCACCAGTGATTTAGGACGGATTAAGCCACAACTCCCCGAGATGTTAGTCGGAACTTGTTTTGCTTGACCACCACACAAAAGGAGAATCTAACAGAGATGACGAAATGTAAGTAACAGTACACACAGAGAGAGCCAAATAAAACAAGATATTAAATTAATCACAATATATTGATTAATAAAAAAAAATGCACATGTGCTCCACTACTGGAGTGCGAGTAATAAAAAAAAGAAAGGATGTTATAAATCTTAAATACAACCTGACAAAATTATTTTTCGAGATAACCTCGCAAAACGTCTACCATGGTACACGCCCGAAGTATTTACAGATATTTTGCGCCTAAATATTAAACTTATCTGTAGTTCTTCTTTGTCAGGCGAGGCCGAGATGTCCTCAACTCTGGTCAAAAAGTGGCCAGTAGTGGGCACGTCACTAGGCAGGGGCTGCTTGTAGTAAAAAAAACCCTAGAGAGGGAAAGACTGTTTAAAAATCTACTCCACTCTCCGTCTGAGATAAAACTACTCATTGTACAAGAAAAGTAAAGCAAAGGCAAAAAAAAAGATAAAAAGGTACTAAACTAATATACGCTGTTCTAAAAAGTTATGGCAGCTCAAAAATCAAAATCATGATCAATGTAGTAGAAGGTGCCATGTAGGCACTGCCCCCATATTTGAATACGTAGAATGTGCAATAAAATAAAGAAGTCTCTAAGAATTTCAATGAGCAATAATAAATGTATAAAGATCTATGAAATTGTTAATTAGATATGATATTTTACCTGTTCACATCAGGGTTTTTTTCAAGGGGATGGCTTCCACCAATTTGCAAAACTGCAACAAGATGCAACCAACTGGAAGAGAAAGTATAATGATTCTGTTCTGTTTCTATTGACTAAAAGAAAGCAGATACCTATTGAACAAACGTCATCAGGACACGCATTAAGGCACGTAGTCCGAAGGTATATAAGAAAGAACTTACCGCTGAGGGTCAAAATCCCATAAAAAAATGGAAGACGTAGCACCCAAACCAAAATGACTAAACTTAAGTTACAAAAAAAGGGTGCTAGTCCATGAATTGGCCCTTCGTCGCCTAATATCCCAGAGTCCGAAAATGACGAATCGACCCCTGCACCACGACCTCAACGGAAACAGAAAAGCGAATCATGCAGAACACGTAACGTTCTAGAAGAAGGTATCTTGAGTGGCCTTGAAGAAGATATGTTTTATAGGAAATCAACTAACGGAGAAAAACTACAGAGTTTTTGCTGATCGTCAACACCATACTGAATCCTGAGAAAGAAAGATATATGTTAATACGATTGAAATTATACGATCAATAAACTATTAAATTTGCCAAAAGAAAATCATTGAAAAGGGTTTAGCCTAGGAATGGGCACTCGATTGTGAATGAACATAAATTCAAATTACAGATAAGTGATAAATAGTAAAAAAAAGGTAACGTGATTTTGGCACGTGACAATAATTAGAAATCTACTTTAAAGAGGTTAATGTCTCATAGACGGCAATTTGAGTTAATGTTTTGTTGATTTCCGATGTCTAAATATATACAAATTTAATGCCGATAGCTTGTATTTTCATAGAAGTATTTTCAGAAAGTGCATCAAAACAGCTGACCTCTTATGCGAACTTCCATTATATGACTTTCCAGAGAGGCTTTGCAGATGGGTGGCTCACTTCCTCTCTGGCCGTAAGATATCTGTCATAATTGACGGGTTCTCCTTTTCGTCCCACAATGTCAGCGCGGGTGTTCCCCAGGGATCAAACTTAGCTCCGATATTGTTTCTCTTACATATCAACGATCTCCTTTCCTGTAGGGTCAATCTGATCTTCAGTTTTGCTAATGTCAGTACTCTACATACAGGAATTTACAGTGATAAGTCGATCACTGCCGGTGAGCTTGGAAAAAGAACATCAGGGACTTCCATTCGGACGGAAACCTAGAGGTTATTACTGCTCAAGGGACA
Source organism: Acanthoscelides obtectus (assembly GCA_963669975.1). Lineage (NCBI taxonomy): Eukaryota > Metazoa > Arthropoda > Insecta > Coleoptera > Chrysomelidae > Acanthoscelides > Acanthoscelides obtectus. The sequence continues at coordinate 732,540 of CAVLJG010000565.1, read as the reverse complement.
CAACAACCTGGTACAGTTTAATGCTTCCAAAACACAGTGCGGTACCTTGACTAACAAAAAACGCCCTAGTGCTCATGTTGTTTCGACTCATGGCTGATTTCTATCAAAAATGTGTTCATTTCGGCTGGTCGGCGTCCAGATCGCTGAGGCTTTAACGAGGCCTGAAGGCATCTCGTCAATCGCGGCAGCTGCTGGGAAAAAACTTAGCTATTTGCTTAGGGCTGAGAAATTCGTTTCTCCACATAACACCCCCACTCTGCACAAGGCCCAGATAAGACCTAGCCTTGAACACGCTTACATGTTTGGGGTGCTACAGCCCCGACTTCATTATCCATGATCGATACTATTCAGAGAAGGGCGACTGATCGATAAGTATTCTTTAACGGACAGTCTCGGGACCCTTTTCATTAGCTCTCTTAGCAGCTTGCACTTGCTCAGAAAGGATTGCTGAGACTAATATTTAACACAATGATTACCGAATCTTGCAAAAAAGGTTTTTAAGAAGAACAACATTCTCACACATATCCTTTGCCTTATATTCTGAGGAAGTGATAACCTGTCAGAAAATCATCAATATAACCGCCGAAACGTCAACATTTAACACATTCAGAGGCATTCCACGTCATTCCTACGTCTCCTTTCTACAATTGTGTCGTCTTATTTAAGAGTTTACCTCACAGGGCTGCGTTCAAAAATTGTTACAGTGTGTACTTTGTACTAGCTTGTAACAATTTTAGCGTTGGTAATTGTTTGACGTATCTATTATATGCGTTCGGAAATAGAGGGAAGTAATCGTTCTATAACGTCAAAAGTGCACCTTTTCAGAATGCTGTCACTTGTCATTCTCGTGGCTCATTGTTTGTTTACTTTATTTGGTTATCAAAAAGTTCTCAGAATTGGTATAATATATTATTTCCCACGATAAATGGGCTATCTCGGCTCAATAGCGTTTTTATAATAAATAAAATGGTCGCAGAAAACATATTTAGAAATTAGTCGGCTGTCATCAAGTGTCATTACATGACTGTAAGAATTTAGGAGTCCCAAAAATAAAGTTTCACTGTATTCCAGAGTAAAGTTTGATCTGTCAATCTACATTCCATTACAGTGTACGGTATTACATTACTAAGTGATTTACAAGCGCACTCCAGTCTTAGGGCACTCAAAAGCCACAACAAATTCAAAGCGGAAGTTGAAAGCCTTCTCATGAGAAGCGTTGATGAATTCTTAAATATAAAGCCATAATTTTATAATTTTATAATCATGTTTTATTGTGTGTATAATTTTATGATATTTGTGTTTAGATTGTTTTTATGTATTTTAATTCACACTGTATTGCTGTATTTTATATCCATTTTAACCTGATTTTAGAGCCTACATTGCATTTGCACCTATAGCTTACATGCCAGACGTACACTACATCTTGATTGGTCAATGAATCTTATGTCTAAATCTATGATGTGAGAAATAGGTTGAATAGATTCACCTGGGTTGGGAGCGTATAAATATGCTAAGATTCTTACACCCTCCCCCACCACCTACAGCCTCCAAGCCTCAGACTTCAACCCCTTCAAAAAATTTTGCCAAAAATGATCTAAAATGTTAAAAAACGAAGTTGAAGCATACTGTGTCAAAATTTGAATGTAAATCCGAGCGCTACTTCTCAAGTTATACGCGTTTATAAGATTAGCGGACAGACCGACGGAAATGAGTGACATGGTTTTACGCTAGCCATGTATGTCATACATGCCATATAACATCCAAAAGACAATATCTTATTTTCGAATTTTTTCGCGCCAAGAGAGTGAAAACAACTGTACATGAAGAAACCTATATAATACCTGTTCGGTGACAGTGATACACCAAGTTGACTTGACACTTGACTATATTTTGAAAGTTGTGGAATGAGCATCGGGGCTACAAACAACCACCAAATAATAACCATCCTGCAACATTTTGTTTCTTTGTTTGTACGCTCTGCATTACAGAGCGCATCTATCGAGTGGGCCATGTCGTGTCGCTGATGCCACTTCCTGCGGCACAGCGTTGTCATTCTCTTGCATTGTCGCCAATAGATGGCGTCGTTAACAATGCATACAATCGCATATGTGTCCCTATTGTGCCTCATTGTCTGCTTCGGGATCCACTATTGATACAGTCCAGCCATAACAACTATAGATTAACTATTCAGGCATCGATACACCTATTGCCGACGTGAATTGATGATTGTTATTCTGGATTGTCAGCGTGGACTATGTTGCATTATGCTCGCGTATCTGTTCCATTTCCGACGTGCTATACACAGAATCGATGTGAGTTTACTTTTATACGGGGTTTTGTCAAATTCATGAACGCTCTGCTTTCTGTTATAATAAGGTGATGGAGAAGTGGATAAATAGATAGCTCTGGACTACCTCGAATGTCACCGCTTAATTAGCGACAGGCAGTATGGTTTCCGGTACCAGCAATCCACAGGGGACCTCCTAGCTTACGTCACGAAACTGTGGAGTAAATACATCCAGTCTTATCGTGAGACTCATGTCGTTGCTCTTGATCAGTCAGCTGCCCTCTCATACGAGCTTCCATCCTGTGGTCTCCCAGAACAGCTTTGCAAATGGGTTGCTGACTTCCTCTCTGGTCGCAAGATAATCGTCGTAATTGACGGATTCTCCTCTTCATCTCACAACGTCAACGGGGGTGTACCCCAAAGATTGGTCTGTACTCCTACATTGTTCCTCTTACATAAGAACAACCTCCTTTCACGTTCGGTCAATCCAATCTACAACTTTGCTGATGACAGCTTTCTACATGCAGGAATTCGGAGTGACAAGCCAATCTCTACCGGTGAGCTGGATCTCTGACGTGAGACCTGCTTGGGGACGCAGTTTAATGCTTTCAAAACACATTACTGTACCTTGATGAACAAAAAGCGTCCAGCGCGCACCCAGTTTCGAACACATCTCGTCAATAGCGGCAGCTGCTGGAAAAAAGCTAAACTACCATATTTGCTTAGGGCTAAAAAGTACTTTTCTGGACATGACCTCTTCACTCTGTACAAGGCTCAGATAAGACCTAGCCCGAGTACTGCTCACATGTTTGGGATGCTGCCGCCCCGACTACATTATCCATGCTTGATGCTGTTCAAAGGAAGGCTGACCGACAGATCGATGACTTTTCTGTAAAGTACACTCTCGGGACCCTTTCGCACCGGCGGGCCGTTGGCGATTTTTTCTTTTCTACCGTTACGCCTCTCAGAGCTCTCCTCCATGATGTAACCGCGTGATGAGCCTTTCAGACAGACCAGCCTGACTTCTGTCTCCTATACTAACCGTATCGAACTTCGTACATCCAGAACTGGTCGATACGACCGCTCATTCGTTCCCAAGGTATCAAGATTGTGGAATAATTTACATGAGGAGGCTTTTCCAGTTCTACTAACCTCGGATAATTCAAAAATCATATTAATAAAGTTCCTTTTGTCTCCTCATCGCAGCCATGGTGCCGTGGCATTTAGGCTTTTACATGCGTTGCTGCAACGGTGTAAAAAAGGGTTATAGTGGAACCAGCTTTAGATGCGCAAGCCAGACCCTTGTCAGTTGGCTAAATCTACTATCTAATATTCTTTTGAAATCCTGTTTCAAGTTCCAAAATAATAATGGGAAAAACTAATAAAATAGGACAGTCCGAGCAAATTCTTCACATATGATAAGAAAAATACTCTGAGTTTCTTCTAATTCTTATTCAAAAAGGGCTCATTTTAAAGAATCTTCATGTTGCCAGGCCCAAATTTACGCCACACTTTTCTAAACAATTTCTTAAACACATTTCAAAAATTGTTTTTTCTTGCTCCGGTCAGAGTGGCTTTAGGTTTTCTGAACGAAGTTTTCGAGATATAAGCGATATAATATTTGAAAAAGTGCGTAATTGGTATGGCATTTTCGACCCAGAAATGTTAAAATTTTAATATTGCCACTGTTCTTAAATCTTCTTCAACCATCCATTAATAAAATCATAAAGGAATTGGGAGGTATTGTTATTGTAAATCTTTGTTTTTTTAATTGCTAACCAAGCGCGCAATGTGTTTTCAGTAACAATACGTCCCAAAATCCGGATTTTGTTACTGGATGTTTGAAAAATATTTAGCAACACTGGGAACATTAAAATTTTACCTTTTCAAATATTATATCACTCACATCTCGAAAACTATCAGTTTTGGAGAAAAGTTCTAATTCACCTGTTTTGTTATGAATGTCCGATAAAGCCTAAACACTTGACTTGAGTGGAAGAAAAGCAATTTTAGCGATCTATTTAAAAAGAAATGTTTAAAAAAACTGTTGTCGTAAATTTGGGCTTGGCAACATCTAGATACGTTAAAACGGGTCAGTTTCCAATAAGATTATGCAAAAAATCCGAATCAGAATATGTTTCCCATCAGATACGAAGATATTGCCCGGACTAGGACGCTATTTGATGATTGTTAGCTCTAAAGGCCACGGTTACCGAGATATATTTTTTCGTATTTTGTTTGTCTTGATAATAGTACAAAATAAACGTGTTTGGTTTCTGTAAAGCATGCTTAATCAAGTGAATAATTCATTAGAACTGCCCAAAACCTTAAAATTATGCAATGTGAATAAAAAATTTTAAATGTGAAACTCGATAACAGAGAGACTATACCTTTTTTTGGAACTTAGCTTTCTTGATGAAAGTTCGGTGGATTATTACCTTTCCAACGATATACTCATAGTAAGATTAATTTATTGTGCGGTCAAAATACGAGAAAAAACATTTGTTTACGCCTATGATTTTTTGTAAGTTTTGCACATTTTTATTTAATTTGAATCAGTTACAAACTGTTTTCAAAATTACCAACTGTTTTCTCGTAATTTGACCGCATAACCAATTATCTCCACGATGTGTCATCATTGAAAAAAATGAACTTCCGAACTTCTAAAGATCAAGCTCAGTTTCAAAATGAGGCATATTTTTTTTAATCAAACTTTCAACTTGAAATTTGTTATTCACGCCGTACTATTTAATGATTTTCCAAATCATTTTTTTTTTTTCGGCCGTTTGTACGAAATACCTACTTGCTCTGATTAAGCATACAGTTCAGAACCGAACCACGTTCATCTTGTGTAACTATTTTGACAAATAATAGAGCTACAACGATATAAAGATGAAAACAACTTATATCTCGGTAACCGTATCCCTTAAAGCATTACGGTTTGCACTAAAAATCATCAAATAGCATCTCCACTATCAAAAAAAAATTGTTGGTCCTTGTACGAAACACCCTGTATATTCGGTATCCTTATATCCTTGACACGTCCAAGTACCGTACAACTATGGATTCATTTTCAATAAGTCCCAAACAATCCTAAAGACTCCTTGAGGAAATAAGGCTGAATTGGAACGGGAGCCAATAGACTTGTGACCTAAAAACAATCGAATACAAATGGCTGACGTCAGAATAGCGTTAATTAAAAGGAGGCCTTGTTTACACGTCTTGATAATTAAAGGAGTCAAAAGCAGACGCTTGGTTGGAAAATGCCAATATCGAGAAAATCAACGAGTTTGGAAAAGAATGAATAATTAGGTGTGGTTTGTTGAAAACTTCGCGCTTATTTTAATGATATAAAATTGTGGAGCTCTGATATTTCTTCTGGATTGACAATCTTACCCATGTAGGTATGTCCTACTCTAACGGTTTTAAAAAATAAAAGAAGCTACGAACTTTGCTTCTTTGTTTCGTTAATCAATGACGTTATGTAGCAAAGTCGATTGAAATTTCTTTTTTGCCCAATATTTGTTATACATATCTTACTCGTATTTTCATTGCTCTATGAATACTTACTCTGTTTCGGCTTGGTTTAGAGACATATTAGCCTAATACGTTCAGGAAAAAGAGCACCCAGTAATAATGAATTTAAGACAAAGATGTTTGCTTAGATTGGAACAAAAAAGAAGATATCGATGAATTGGTTTTTCTGGTATTGTCTGTTCTTACAAAAAAAGTAAGCAAGCAATAGTTCTATTTTCTAGCTACAATTATTAAGTTTCCTACAGTCAGAAATACTGCCTATGTTACTTGCATCTAATAATATAACTAGTATCTTTGACAAATCTGAAAGAATTATTCCAATAACTTTAAATTTAAGGACGGCATATCGCATACATCCTTAGCGCTCAAGCTGACAAGACGTAATTTTTTGTTTGAATCTTGGCGTAGACTGTTGTATGGTAGTATATAATAATTAAAATGGAAAAAGGTTTTTTTACATGCCGATTCCACAAATCTTTTGAAGGTGGACATAGTAATTTCTTTACAAACAATCCACTTTATGTCAGTACGGAAATACGTAAGTAAGTAAATACATGTAGTATGATTTATTCTATACAACTCTTATAACGTGAAACCATTTTTTCAACCCTTTGCCTGCAACAATACCATACTATGGACTTATAAAAGTATTTTGAGTCATCAACTTTACGTAGGACGCGTTATGTCAGTGGCGGGGAATTATGGATGATCTTATTTAACTTTATCAATTTTATAAATAGAAGAAAATGAAAACACGCTCTGCATGCATCAAATAATTTAGGATGACCCAAACTAGAGCGAATACGTTTGATAAATTAATAATAAATTCAATATCGCCCAGTGACCAGAAAATCAACTGTTTGAACTGAAATTTAATCCAACGCCAATAGGACTTTATGGCCGTCCGGTGTTGACTCACAGCATTTTAATAATTCTTTCGTAAGACTTCACAATGACCATTTGTTGACCAGGAGTCGAATCAATGATTCGTCATTCATTTTTGGGTATTGTTAGCTGGCTGCTGTCATTATAGGTCTGGATGAGACACCCATGGAAACGAGGCGATTGGTTATGTGCAGTTAAAAAGAGAACGGGATACCTATATTGTACGAGTAAAAGCCAGGATTACGCCCGAAAATAGAGTTAAAAGCAAACCGTATCATTGCAGTTTTGAATGCGACGAAAAGGAGGAAACAGTAATCAAGCTACAATGCAGTGGTTGTGCTGCACAAGAGGGTGGCTGTAAGCATGGTGTAGCGCTATTTATGTGGCTGCACAGAAGAAGCGAAGAACCACCATGCACTTCCGTGAAGTGCTACTGGACAAATGCCAGATTATCTCTACTATTGGCAGTAATCTAAAATTCATAGAAGCCTCTCACATGATTACACATTAAGCCCACACTTGACCGACGTCTATGCATCGCCACGTCGGTGCAAATAAGGTTTGAACAGTGTTCCCTCTACAGCCACAAGATGATCACTATACAAATAATACTCACATTATTTCGAAATGCAAGCAATAATCAAATCTATTTCTGTTCTCCTTTAAATCATTTAGATTCTTTGACTCATCGTGCGATTCATACAGACTTAGGCGCAATTTCACCAACATTAATATTATAGACTAATCGGAAAATAACTTATCGAAATGCAATTTGACGGAAGCTGTCAAAGCTCTCAGAATATCAGTGATTTCTATTAAAATACTGAATAAAATCGTGAAACTTCGACTGTATTATCAACAAGACCACTTTTTGATTCCAACATGATGCTTTTGTACAGAAAAAACAGGACAACTTTCATGTATTTTGATATATGTTATAGGTTTACATTTAACAATCCGTTATCCCCCTCAGCGAATGGGAATGCGGCAAATAATAGGTCGATTTTCTAGCTGTTAAATTTGGCAGCAGATTTGGACGATTGTTAATGCATGGCACTCTCGAATTTACCAACTTCAATATACTGAAAGTTATCATTACATACCTGTTGAATAGTGTGGATTTGTCTGTATTTTGCAAGAAAATAGAATATAAAATACATTCCATCCAATTCCTCATCTTCCTTTACGTCATAATAGTAGTTATTTAGTAATTTATGGGTTAATGAATTTCTTCAAAGCAATAAAAACATTATGTCCTCTCCATCCTAAAACACAGCTAATATGTGTAAGACGTGTCAATCCCTACATCTCCCTGATGTAAAAAGCAATTACTATGGACATAGACAAAAAATTCAATCAAGGCGTGCTACAATAATAATTATAGAATCGACTAACGATACGGCCCTTAATCTGTTCGTTTTGCCTAGAGTGAGAAGACGAGAAAACTTTCAACAGCTTAGCGAGTTTGATAGGGGGCGAATAGTTAGCTTTTGTAAGGCTGGTTGGTCCTTTAGAGAAATATCCACCAGTGTGCGCAGAAGTCTAAATACGGTGGTGGTTTGTTGTCGAGCATGGAATCAGGAAGGTACAGGCTTGTCGCCGCCTTAGGCTTTTTGCTCTACGGACCTTCTCGTCCACAAGATCAATCGTTGGCCAGCGGTTTGGAGAGCATGGAAAGCCTGATACAAAGTGAATTGCTTACGGCCGGATCAACAGTTGTGGCCTTACTTCATACCGTTCTCAGTTTATCTAGCCTCTCACTCCTAGGCACCGAAGTGACCAACTGGTTTAGTGCAGAAAACGGCTGAACTGGAACCTCGAATGGAATACCATTGTCTTTAGTGATGTATCCAGATTCTGTTTGGGGTTGCATAATGACCGTGCAAGAGTGAGAAGGTGACGAGGAAACACATCTGTGCCACACTCTTAACATTATGGTACCGGAGGCTATTGCTTATAAAGGGTGGGCCATCAATTAGATTTTTCAAGTTGGTATTATTTTGACAGTTGGTAACACTCCCATGCTCAACATATTGACAAATATGTTGTGTCAAACTTCCGCTGTGAGCAATGGATCGTTTTAATCTTGAACAAAGGTGGGAAATATAGAGAAGACTATTTGGTCGGAATGAAGCTCCGTCCGTGACTGATATGCGAAAAGTCGTGGAGAAGGTTTATGAAACTGGCCTGCTTGTGGATAACAAAAGGCATGAGCGTGTTCGACTCGTACGTACAGCCGAAAACATTGCTGCTGTTGCCCAGAGTAAGTGTGCATGAAAACGCAAGAATGTCAACTCGTCACAGAGCACAACAAGTGGGCATCAGTCGCTCTGGCCAACTAGCAAAGTAGTGCTACAAGCTTTTGGTAAAAGAACCGTTCAGTCATAAAAGCTCTCTATTCTTGTTGCCTGAACACCAAAATGCTGGCTTAATGTTGTGTGGAATGCAGATTTGCTTTCTGCAGCATATTTGCTCTAAAATGAGGTGTTTAAAATATTCTCATAGCATAGTTATACAACACCTTATAGGACAATTTTTTTACTGTTGCATAAACGTTTATACAACTATTTTATACAGCATATTTGCGTGGTAGTCAAAATAGTTGTGTTGTGGCATCCATGGTAACGTTTTTATAACAAACCCGAGCCTTGTTGTTTTGCTGCGCAAATTTACTATTTTAACCAATAAATTGCTCCCAGCGGAAGCACTTATACAGCTGTCGTTTAGTAACTGTTAAAGGCTGTACATCTGCAACAATATTACAACTTTTGTAGTACAAAATTGCTGTGCTCGGCATACATTTGTTGCTAGATATTTTGGTAAACCATAACCTAACTTTCTGCTGTCATATCTTCGTTAAAATGCCATAACCAATGTTTTAAGACAAACAATGCATGCATATTGGTTCAAAAGGTGTTACCAACTGTTCAAACAGAAGATATAGATCTGGTACAAATTCTGGGTAAATCATTGGACTCGGTATTTCATTTCAGACATTTGTCAAATTGTTGTACAACACCTGCAGACAACACCAAAATATTCTAATAAACCAAAGACAACATGGACGATGCCATGATTATACATAACCACCCGCCATATTGGGATAACATTTATTCCTCTATTTAATATTAAATAATTATGTTTCGGTGGAATATTACAGATATAAAGTGATAAACGTTAGTGTAATTGTGTCTAAATATAGGATTTGTCGAAGATTTAATACAGATAAGTTCAGTTTTCCTTCTTAAAAATCTAGACAAACTTTTGATCATTATTAAAATATGAATCAAATACGAAGCCCGTAGAAATTGCGTAACTACTTTGCACGATAATCACAATAAAATTTATTGCGCAAGTAATTCAATAGCCCTTTATCACAGTGTAGAAGTTTATCATATACCTGTGTATGAAATTCACAATGGCCGATACGTCAGTAAACAAGATGACTGTAATGTGTTAGTTATATATCGTTCACTTCGTCTATACAATACATAAGAAATAGTTTGGTTACACTAAAGTAGAATTACGTAACAGAATAGTTGTATAGTTGACAAAAACTGAATCTTGCACTGACGCAAATGTCCTATAACAGCTGCAAGAGGTTTACACTTTTGTTGTATAACTGTTACCTGCAGCCCTTATAAAACCTCTTAAATGACTGAAGTGTCCTATTAGGTGTGCCCATTCCGCTTGTATAGCTGTTCTAAGAGGGTTTTGCCAATGTTCTTACAGTATACAATGCTGTGTAAGGAATACTCTATAATCATTCTTGCAACTCTAATAGGAGTGATAATGGTTAGTTGGGGGCACTTCTGTGCGGGGAACATTGCATAACTACCTGGGATGATTTCCTTACAAGGTGCAACTTGTGCAAGAGTTGAAACAAAACGACCATCCGTTTCGGTATAGTTTCTCTGTGTGGGCTCCAAATCAACTGGATACGGACGTCAATTTTGGTCGCCAAATCATCTTTTCGGACGAAGCCCATTTCCATCAGGGATGTTACGTTAACAAGCAGAACTGTAGGATTTGGGGTTCCGAAAATCCACATGTCGTCATATTAAAACCAATCCATCCGAAAAGAGTTACTGTTTGGTGTGGCTTTTGGAGTAGTGAGATTATTGGTCCCTACTTTTTTCAAGATGAAGATGGTATCAGTGTGACGGTACACGGGGAACTCTATAGAGACACGTTGAGTTTTTTGTGGCCACTATTAGACGACATGCACTTTCACAATCTCTGGTTCCAGCAGGATGGCGCAACATGCTACACCAGCTCTGAAACAGTCGATCTTTTACACACGAAGTTCGGTCATCGCGTTATCAGCCATTTTGGAGACGTCCATTGGCCAGCCTGCAGCTGTGGTTTGACGCACAAGGATTACTTCCTATGGGGTACTGTTAAGGACCGCTGTTACACTAACCATCCTCAGACAATTGATGCTCTTAAGGAAAATATCCGCCGAGCTATTGATGAAATAGACCCACAAACTATCGAAAATGTGCTTCAAAATTGGGTTAAGAGGATGGACTACTGCCAGGCCAGCCGCGGCAGCCATTTAACTGAAATTGTTTTTAATAAATAATGGGATACTGTATTCTTTTGAATAAAGTATCGAGTCTTACATATTATTGAAGAGTGTAGTTTTGATACGAATTTAAAAAAGAAACCAACGGATGGCCCACCCATTAGAAACCGGTCACCGTTGGTGTTAATCACAGGCAACACGACTGCCATGCGTTAAGTCCAGAAGGTGGGAGAGCTACATGTTCTGCCTTTTATGCTATAGCCAGAATTACGATGTTCCATTTTGAAGAATACGATTTATTGCCTTGGCGCCTATATCTCTCGATCTTTCACCCATTGAACACATCTGGGACATTATGGAAAAAATTATTACTCCGTTTATCTTATCCTCCACTACAAGAGGAAATTGATCATCTAATTGGAGATATGCCCAAACATGTTTCTGAGTGCATAAGTCATCGTGGAGGCACAATAAAATATTAATGTTTTACATTTCTTGGATCAACTACTTACTAAGGACATGAATACAAAAAAATGTTGTAATAAGTTCATTATTACTAGGTGTTCTTAGTACATATACTTTATATCGTTTACTAAACAGAGCGTAGAAAATCAAACTTTCCAGGGACCCGAGTATTTAGCTATGTGATTTAAAACAAAAAATCAAAGATCAAGTGAAGGAAATATATTTTTTTGAAAATCTTGCAGGGTTAACGTGATCATAACAAAAAGCTGTGGAGAATTGAAAAAGCCTTCAAGAAAGAAACCAATCCACTAACAATCCCTAGGAGTGTAAACCAGGTCGAAGTACTCGAAAAACTTGTTAATGCTGCAAGAAACAAGTATTCAAGATTATCTCAAGGGATCAGAAACCTATACCCCATTCTCATCTTTCCTGGAAAATAGATATTCAAACCATCAAAAGCACCAGAACCAGATGGTATTCAAATAAATGCAAGAAAACGTGCAGGGAGCACAGTTAAAACTCAAATGCCCCATGTTATAAATTGGATTCTTAGTGCTGGATATTTTCCTCAGCGTTGGAAATTGGGTGAAATTAGATTTCTCCATAAAGTCGGCAAACATCCTAGACAACCTGAATTAGACAGGCCAATCACTTTGTATACGCAACTTTTCCGAACAGTTATTACAGATGCACTCAGACAACGACATCACGTATGTAGCAGCGGTTACTACCGACCTCTCAAAAGCCTCACACTCTGTAACTCATAGTGTTCTAATTTTGTTACAAAAGTTACAACAAACTCCAACAATGTTATCAAAATTATATAAAACTGCTTGCTCATCCGACAAAAACGCAGCAAAAACAATTATGTAAAACAAAAATACCAGCCCAAAAAATTAAATATTCGAACACCTTTACATTTTGTACAAATGGATCCATAAATTAACTGCTGCTTTCTCAAAATGTAAGGCAAAAATGTATATTGGTAGATAAATATAATAAATATCTATTTCCAATAGCAGCACCTCTGTTTTCAAATGTATTAATTTAAAGCAAACAGAATGACTGAAATATCTCGAAATATGATGACAACTAAATGTTCGGACATCGAAGAGCTTTGGTCAAAATCTGCAAATCGGGTAGGGAGATTATCACTCAGTGGAACACAAAGTGTGGGATTATGCTTTCACGAGAATGGTATATAAAATACATTCGTAAATCTGATTAAAGAAAAACCGCTTCTAATTGAAGTCCAAAAACAAAGACGCTTAATTTGGGCAAAATGAAAGCGCTCTCGGACGTACGAGCACTGGAGCAAGGTCATATTTAGTGACGAAACCAAATTCGATGTATGCTTAGGCGATCACCGAAAAAGGGTTATCAGAAGCACCACTGAAACCATTCACAAAGACTGTATTAAACGTATAGAAGAAATATTTGAATACTATGATAGGTGGGAGGTTACGTGTAATAATCAGAAAACTAAGTGTATTGTATTTGGACGGGTTTGCCGGGAATGTGGAGCGGACAGTCGTAACCCCCGTCCTTGGTCAAATGCTATGCATTGGGCTCAATCTCGATAAAACAATAAGGACGGACAACCTTATTAAAGAAAGTATCATTAAGGCTAATCGAGCAGCTTACGCTCTGTGGCTTCAGCTCGAATGTTTCTATACGACGGATGTCTTTTAAGTTTTGCATATGGAAATAAAACAACACGCTAGGTAGTTTTAAATGACTTTATTGTTTTTCGAAGTATTCTCCATGAAGATTAATACACATCTGCATGCGCTCGAACCAATTTTCGAAGCACTTATTCCACTCGTTTGCTGGCAGATCCAAAACGGCGTTTTTGAATGCGTTAGTTGTTTCTTCTGGTGACTGGAACCTTTGACCACGCAGTCTGTTTTTAATTTTCGGGAAAGTAAAGAAATCGTTAGGACTTAGATCGGGACTATATGGAGGATGGTCCAATAATTCCACGTTTTCTTCCGTTAAATACTACCTTGTTTTTTGGGCCGTGTGCGAGCTTGCATTGTCTTGGTGAAGGATGATTCTTCTTTCGGGGTTGATTTTTCGAAGCTCGATGATTACTTTTGCCAAACAATTGGTGGTATACGAATCCGCAGTAACAGTTCTTTGCTCATCAAGAGGAATTGTTGCACTATGACCCGCTTTTGACACAAATGTCGCGACCATCTTTTTCGAAACACTTCAAGAATGGATGACTTTTGTTGGATTTTCTTCATCTTGGAACACCCAAACAGCCAACTGCCGTTTATTTTCTGGTTCATAACAGTAAATCCATTTTTTGAGTGTCCGGAATTGAAACGGTCAAGCGTTTTTTGACACCAATTAACCTAGGCTGCTTTCTGCTCTTCAGTCAACAGGTGGGGTATCCAACGAGAAACTAATTTTCTTACTCCTAATTCTTCATGTAATATTTTTTGAATTGAGGTCTTTGAGATCTTCAAGGACGCCTTAATTTCGCGATATGTCACATGTCTGTCTTCAATGATGAGTTTGCGCACAGCATCGACGTTATCCTGGGTGACTGCCGTTTTTGGTGCACCAACCCTGGGATCGTCACTAAGACTCACACGTCCACGTTTGAATTCTCCATACCAACGGGAAATTGTCGACTGCTGTGGCGCTTTGTTGCCGAAGACAGACAGTAACTCAGCAAGGCATTCTTGTTGCGATAATTGTCTCTGAAAGTTGTAATAAATTATGGCGCGAAAATGTTCTCGGTTGAGTTACATCTTTCTAATGACTTGGTGACACTTAAAAATTCACTGTAGTGAGAACACTGCACGTATTGTTGTGAAACTTTGAATTTAAGTTTCCTAAAGAGTGAGGTTAAGATTCAGTACTGACGTTCGATCCGCGCGGCCTACTATGTTTCTATATGCAAAACTTAAAGGACATCCCTCGTAGAAGTGAATTGAAAATAATTGAAGCATGCATCTACCCGGTACTATGGACTTACTGCTATGTTCCCACGCGTAAGTAAAAATGGCAATTAGAGAGGTGCCTCCAGCATCCCTGATACAACACGCTTGAATCAGGCGCATAAGAAAGGAGGAGGAAGACAAATCGATGAAGCCGATTTTGGCCAACGTACCTAGATCATCCAATCAGCCAGTCAAGCCAGCAATGTCAAATCCAGCCTTCAAAATTCAAGTGTCCTGAGCACGGTATCTCATAATGATAGTAACACTTTGTAAAAACGTTTTATTCTACGTCCCCCATCATCCTCCTCAGATTTCACCTCTTTCCTAAGAGGTACATATTTTTAATGTATACAGAATCAAAACACTTTTGTTTTTCATTATTTATACAGGGTGACGGGAAAATAGATGCGGAGCCGGTGAGGGAAGATAGTTCAAGCCAATCTGAGTCGATTTTACTATAGGAACTACTGTCCGAAAATTACCCGTTTTCGAATTATACTAATTTTTAAAATTTTATGAAATTAACGTCCTTTATACGTTAACCAAGTCATAAAACTTGAAAATTGGGTGTTTCATTTGATTTTTTTTTTGTTTTACAATAAAAATATTCCAGAATACGAAAATGTATACTCAAATGTACATTATTGACGTTATCTCATGCAGTAAGCTTCAAAATAGTTCGAGTTTTGTTAAAAAAATCTTCGTTCATCTCAAAAGCTTCAGTTTACTAGAAAAAGTCGCATACAAAACATTTGTTCAAAATTATTAGAAAACATCTACGTTTCATTACCTTTCAAATGAGGTATAAAAATCATAAATCGATTAAGAATTGGCAAAAATATGACTATTATAAAAGGAGGAAGGAAAAAGCAATAAAAATACTACACTTACAAAAACATACCTCAATACAGGATAATTTGTTTGAAACTACATTTTTTATTTTTGTAATACATTTTCAATACGGCGCCATCTATTTCTAATGCACACACGTGCTCTTCTTATGACAGCTGATTTTACTACCGCCAAATTCCTAACAGAGGCTTTAATTTCTTGTGCTGCATGTATTATCCTGTTTCTGAGGTCTTCTATTGTGGGCACAGGATTTTGATCAGAGTATACTAAAGTTTTCATGCGACCCCACACAAAAAAGTCCATAGGTGTGAGATCGGGACTGGGTGCTGGCCATGGGATTGGTCCGCCTCTACCGATTCATCGATTCGAAAACTGCTCATTTAACCAATTTCTAACACTTAGTCTGAAATGTGCTGGGCACCCGTCATGCTGAAAAATCATTCTGTCCCTTGTGTGTAGCGGCACGTTTTCAAGTAATTCAAATAGAACATTTCTTAAGAAATTTTCGTAGAATAGAAGACCTCAGAAACATGATAATACATGCAGCACAAGAAATGTAAGCCTCTCTTAGGAATTCGGCGGTAGTAAAATCAGCTGTCATAAGACGAGCACGTGTGTGCATTAGAAATAGAGGGCGCCATATTGAAAATGTATTATAAAAATAAAAAAATGTAGTTTCAAACAAATTATCCTGTATTAAGGTATGATTTTGTAAGTGTAGTATTTTTATTGCTTTTTCCTTCCTCCTTTTATAATAGTCATATTTTTGCCAATTCTTAATCGATTTGTGATCTTGATACCTCAATTTGTAGGTGATTGTTTCTAGTAAATTGAGTTTTTGAGATGAACGAAGAATTTTTTTAACAAAAATTGAACTATTTTGCAGCTTACTGCATGAGATAACGTCAATGATGTATTGTAAAACCAAAAAACACACCCAATTTTCAAGTTTTATGACTTGGTTAACGTATAAAGGACGTTAATTTTATGAAATCTCAAAAATTAGTATAATTCGAAAACGGCTAGTTTTCGGACAGTACTTCCTACAGTAAAATCCACTCAAATTGGCTTATACTATCTCCCCCCACCGGCTCCGCATCTATTTTCCCGTCACCCTGTATATAAGCTAAAGCCATCATATGTAACAATCTACAGAAAATACAGGTTTCAAATTGTAGGAAATCAAAAAGGTGATTGTTTGACCTGAGTTAATTTTTTCATTTTATTGTTTATTTTTGTTGACATGTATTTGATTTTGCTTTCATATAGTTACTAAACCACAGATGCAATACGAAAGACCGATGTCGACAAATATTTCACTTTGTCCGAGATTAATTACCAAGCTACACAAAATGTCATAAAATCCAGCTATAAAACTAGTAATAACAGTCCGTCCTTATCGACGAATGCTCTGTTTGCACAGTACTTTTAATGTTTTGTTTGTCCGGCACTGGACACAATTCCAGATATACTAAAATATAACGGCTTTTCATCACTGAAACCATCGTAAAACTAGTTGTTGTTTGAGGATCAAGGAATTAATGAGAATGAAAAAATTATACCGAGAAACCCAAATCGTGGGGCAAGAATGCATTTTTAAATTTCAGCGTTTTAGAAAAAATAATCCCTGGGGCATGAGTCTGAAAGGTTTTTGTCATATGGAATCATGAGAATTAATCATGGAAGAAAATGGCTTGAAATTGACTCCTGAGAAGACGGAAGTGGTCATACTTTCTCTCAAACAGAAGATAACTTCGCTAGCTGTTAACTACTGTTAACGTAAATAAAGTCATTGCATCTCTGATACGGCTGATGCCATCTGATGAAGGCGTCAGTAGCTTAAGGCGTAGGATTTTGGCAGAGGTAGCTTACTCGACTCTGCTATCAAGGCCTTGAGGAATCTATCTATCTATAACAAGACCTTGAGGAAAAAGAAATATAGGCAATTGATGCCCAGAAAGCAAAGAAAAGTAAAGCTGTGCGTGGTCTTTGCTTGCAGAACGATGCACTGCTGGTGGTGGCTGCTTTCCCGCCAGTTGATTTGCTGGTTGATAAAAGATGCGCACTTTATTTTTAATAATAGGGTGCCGAAGCTAAAAGAGTCGAGAGAGAGGCGCTTTTTGTCAGATGGCAGGAGTCATGGGATGCAACTCGCCATAGCGTCTAGAAGGCTGATCCCAGATATTAAAACTTGTATTGACAAGGAGCGGCGCGAATATACTGCACAGTTCTTCAGAGGATATGGTTGTTTTGACAGCTACCTGAATAGGGTAGGAAAGTGAGAGATCGTGAACTGCATATATATTGCAACTAAGAGGAAGTTACTCCTAACCATCTTCTCAAATATGGTAGATGGGCTAACTACCAGAGACAGCTGGCGAGAGGCTTACTCTTAGCTATTTTGCCAGGCATGTAAACGAGGGCAAAATTAGTAATTTTTTACATTTTTTCAACTGATGGATTTTTCTGAAGTTTTGATCACTTAAGTACTTAATAATAGTGATGCTTCATAGCGTTTACTAAACAAAGCGTAGAAAGTCAAGAAGAATGAGTCGATACTCAACCAATATCGAGGCGAATGATGCTGAGCAAGGTGCAGGAGGACAAAAAAGGACAAGGAACCAAGAATAGGTCCCTACTTGCCAGGTTTTGGATGTACATACTTATGTATATGCACGACGCTGTAAATTAGATGCCTATATACCTTTGGTATAAAAGCTTGGCGCAAGGCTGCCCACCAGGATGAAATACTGCAAGCATCACCTTGGTGGGAAATGTACCAAACGACTGAAGGCTTATAGTGAGTATGCCGCATTTCTGGAGAGTCTGACCCTTCGGGCAGAACAGCTCGATATAAAAGGATCCAAATATCGAGCAAACTAAAATCCAGGTCCTCGGTGATCTATCTAACGCTTTTGTTGAAAAACACGAGCAATTTTGTGGATGTATCTCAAGAAGTTACTCTGGTGTAATTGGAAAAAATGGCGTTAAGTAAGTTGTACCTCCAAGTTCGCAAGGAATTATGATCGGCACAAGAAGCCGTTCCGAAAAAAAGGTTAGCCACCAACATGTTATATAACAAAAGAAATAAATGACCTTCCTCCTCCCCCTGAGAGGAATTGCTGCAGGTACACATAATCTTTGTGATGACGAATCCCGCGTTAATGACGGTATTGGCCTTCACCATGCACAGTGCACGCAGCCCACAGCAGTGTGGAAGTGGTTGCCGACTGTGACGTACGATCCCAACGATGACGCTTGTCCGTCGGAGGACAACGTCGCACGTATTGACACCCGACTTTAGGAGATATTTCGTTTTACGGGTATATGTACTGGGACGTCTATGATGGGTGAAATATGCCCATTATGTGTGTAGAATTACTTAGGTTGGAAGTGTATAAATAAGCCGTCTGCAGCCCCTAACCCTCAATTTTAATCTCTACAATTATGAAGTTTGAACGATGTTAATTTTTTTTGCCTTTTCCTCCGCCGCCGCTGGACCGATTTTAAAAAAAATCTATTGCCTCCTTGGCATAGTAGTAAGATTGCGTAAAAATATCATCGAAATCTGAGCGGAACTTCTCAAGTTATAGACGGTTATAAGTTTAAGTGAATGACCGACAAACAGACAGACCGAGAGAAATGAGTGACCTGGTTCTTCGTGATGTACATGTCATATAAGTAAAAATCTCGCTAGTCTATAGTGAAGAGATCGTAGCTTCACATTAATTTTCACTAATAAAAAATGTTATTCCTCGAAAATACCTTCTTAGATTCTTGTGTTTCTACGGTATGTTTAGGCATACATTTTTTTAAATTGCTGTATAAATGCTTGAACAGAAATCTGAATTGAAGATCTAAATTGAAATCATGTCAATAGTGATTAATGATATTCTGTTCAGCCAGCTTGGACATATACGCATTCAATTGTCACTATTATAGTATCATCAGATTATTTTCCATAATACAAAAATAATATTCCCATACACAACGTGCAAAATAGTATATGTAATACTAGGAAATAATTATTTATAACTTCCGAAAATCATTAGCAACTGAACGTCATTGACGGCAAAATGGGAAACAGCGCTAACGTGTAAAGTAAAAATAACATCTATTATTATGACTTATTTTCTCTGTGATACAATAGATTAATATAATAAAAATTACCTTTCAACAAAATAGATATAACGTATGATTAAAAAGCCATGAGGTTCCTAGCTTTAAACCAGTAGACAAGGTGACTATTTATCCCTGATATTAATTTTTGTTGGGCCAAAAAAATGCAGCCTTTACAACGAATACTACAGAACTTTACCCTTATTCAGTGGCTTATAAGAGGGTCAGGCTGATCAAATTTTGGGCAAATTTGTAAATTATCAGGTGAACTATTACTTTGTCGTTACCACAGCTTTATAGCTTTTCTATGGGGTTAGTCCAAAATATGGTGGGACCGTATGATATATAGGTTATTTTTCATTCCAAAATGTGCAATCCAATAGCCAATTAACAAGTTTGGAATGTTTCAGAATTGAGGCGTGCCGACCGTCGGCTTTAACATGATGAAGTTTCTGCTACAGTTTGAAATGAGAAACGATACTGAGTCCAGAAAATTAATTCTTGCTGCGGGCCCAGAAGCACTGTGTTTTCTTTTTTCCAGCTTTTCAATAATTAGATGTTGGAATGACCCGGAAATTCATGATGAAATTTGATAATTCTGCTTTCAAAGTTTTAATTGCTATTAACGTATCAAACCATGACCCAAAAATGTTTATTCTGTAATGGGTCCGAAATTTTTTGAGTCGCACCGCTTCAAATGAACTGAAAAAATCACAAAGGATTTTTTTCCGCTGTACAAGATGTAAATATAAAATTTTACGTACTTTCTTCGGAAACATACGCTGATACTATTTAAAAACTATTTAATGGGTAAAACTGTGGAAGAATCTATATGAGTTGTATCTATCTATGAGGTGAAAATATAAAGCTTTCAGCATCAGCATGTCTACCTAAAAAATCGAAAAATTCTAGTTGCCTGTTTTTGGATACAAAATGGCCCTTTTTCAATATCTTTTGTGACTAAAATGTTATGTACATCCCTCGTGACGCTGTCTTAATGCCAGTTGAAGGTTTTTTTTACGTTATATTGACCATTTAGAGGTTCGAACAAAAATTTTGGATGCAAATAGAGTTTTTACAATTCCTAATTGGGGAACATTTTTTGACTACCATCAAAATAGAAGTAAGATATTGAGATCATTCGCCCTTTTTAAAACAGGATATCTCCACGACTCATAAGCTGTGAGGTTAAATTATAACTTTGGCTTTTGAATGTTGGTTTTTAGATATTTGGATATTGTTTTTCATTCTTCTAAAGTTCTGTATTCGATTGCTTTTATCGATTATGTTGTAATTGGAAACAAACATATTTATAGATATTCCATCCAAAGGACAGAGCCGGGTCTGGGTTTTAGAAAATGAAGATCAGCCCATTCAAGTCAAAGAGCCCCAGACGGTTGGAAAAAGGATTGCCGTATATTTTTTTAGAAAATTATATTTAGTTGCAAATATTATGCTTGATAAATAGAAGACAGCCACAGCTAAATAACTGTTTTGAAAAATCTGGAATTCAACTGTTGGATCATCATCTTTATAGCCATGACTTGGCAAAGTCAAAGATGATTGGTTCTTGCATATAGTTGAATGTGTCCAATATGATGGGAATTATTCTGAAAACAATAAATAGTTTTTACTTCCTACGCCACAAGGAGTATTTTAGTCACGAAAAATTTAGGAAAGAAAATATATTTTTTGGATGTTACATAACATGTACAAGTACATGCCGAAAAACCATGTTACCAATTTCCGTCAGTCGGTCGGTCCGTCCGTTTGTCGCATTATTGGTCTGTCTGTCAGTCCTGTTAGGAACATTTTTGCACGTAATTTATATCTGCTGTTATGACTATATTTAATTGTGTCGCGTTCACTAATAATTTTATGATAATGGGTGATGGTATGTAAGAAAGATGTTCGGTATCACATGTGCATCACTACACAAGTCATCAGTTGGATATAATTTTGATTTTGCCAAACATTGATTTCAAAATTGTTCTTTAAAGCACGTCTAAATCGTTAATATGTCGTGCAAGCAGCATACCATACCACAATACCGGAAGTTATGTGTGGCTCGACTAAAGCTTGAATATACAGGGTGTTTCACAACTTATCCGACAAATTTTAACCACATATGCACTGTTACAAATATCTATATTTTGTGTTCATCATCGTGATATCAGAACACGCATTAATAATTTATTGTAGCAAATGTTGTGCCAAACAACTGACGAAAACAAAATACCAGGATTTTTTTGTTTTTTCATACTGATAAGAACGTGTAAATAAGGTGTAATCGGTATCGTGGGTGATCTGAATGAAGAACGGTCGATTTTTGTGAAATTAAATAAGAAAATATTTTGCGAGTTTATATTTTTAGTTATTTATTATCAAAAATGGCACATGCGCACACTAATGAGGAGTTAGTGGACATTGTTTAAGCGTAGGGAAAAGCAGGGCAAAATTCGCGAGCGGCTTCTCGTTTGTATGCACACCGATTTCCGAATAGGCACATACCACATTAGGAAACATTTAGTTCAAATGCTTTACGTGCACGATTTGCACCCCAGAGGTGGAGTGGATGGGGGTCGGCTTCGCCCACAACGCGTTTCAAATGCCGAAGACGAAATTTTTGATATTGTGGAAGAACATCCGGGAATAAGCACCAGGCAATTAGCCCAACAGGTCCCAGAAGTGTCACATGCAAAAGCGAGGCGCATATTATATGAAGCCCAACTGTACCCTTATCACGTCCGGAGAGTCCAGGCGTTGCTATCTACAGACTACCCCCTAAGAGTAAGATTTTGTGAGTGGTTGTTGCAAGAGAATGCTCGACATGCCCGTTTTACAGCTGATCTTCATAATACACAAGTTTGGTCCTTTGAGAATCCTCACACAGTGGTCCAGACACACTTCCAACATTGTTTTTCTTTAAACGTGTGGGCAGGTATTGTCGATGAACGTCTAATTGGACCGTTCATATTGCCAGATCGGATGGATGGTCACCAGTATTTGGAATTCCTTCGGAATGATTTGCGGGTCCTTCTTGAAGATGTGCCATTGGAGGTCCGAGCACGGATGTCGTTTCTGCACGATTGGGCACATTTTCGTTTAGAAGTTCGTGATTTTTTTAATCGGGTATACCAGATACGCTGGATCGGAAGAGGTGGACCAATTGCATGGCCTCCACGGTCTCCCGATCTAAATCTTCTGGACTTCTTTTTATGGGGATACTTGAAAAATGAGGTATACCAAACTCCATCTCAGAATATTGAAGAATTGCTTGACCGAATCACAGTGGCTGCTGATAATTTCAGCCTTCAGGCACAGCAGGAAGGAGGTGAATTTGAATTAGTGCGCCGAAGTTGGATTAGACACTCCCAAGCTTGCATTGCAGTCAATGGAAACAATTTTGAACAGCTTTTATAAGTAAGTGAACTGTTAAACTGTATTATTTTATTATCTCAATTTCTCTAGGACTCATCTTCCTTCGTAACAATGCATGTGGTAAAAATTTGTCGGATAAGTTGTGAAACGTCCTGTATTATCGGTAGATAATATTTAGTTCATATATCAGTTGGAAATTTTATTTTATATGCTATGAATTTGATTTTCTTTAATATATAAGTAATATGTATGTCCCATCTCAAATGGAAATCTAGATAAATTCATAATGCAAAATATAAATTAGATTTTTATGTTTTACCTTAAAGAGAAGGTGGTTATAACTAGGAAGATGATTGGATAGTGATTAAAAGGATAAGAAATAAGTTCTAGCAAAGTTAATTATTAATTTTCGGTTCATAAACCACTGGATAATTTTGCAACACCCAATGTTTTGATGTTGGTATATTTATACGCTCCCAACCCTCATTATAGGTTTACCCGTACATCTGACTTTGAAACTTAGAATGATAGATAAATGTTTTCGAAATGCGTCTCCTTCTGCTACCTGGGCCCGGCGTCACCGTTTGCTTGGTTGTTCTACTCGTACTGGTACGGTGGGCGCTGCCGCGTCTGATAGTATAGAAAGAGGCAACGTTTCCAGATGGACGGAACAGGTAGGTCAAGGAAATAATGTCTATAAACCGGTTATATGAGCATGTTTGACTGACTTGATCCATTTGATTTCTCTGTTGTACATAATCATATTTTTTTCATAGGAGTCTTAACGTGTGCTGAACTTATGCCTTATGAACTAACGACGTAAGAACTGCAGAGTCAACCTGCCTGACGCCATTTTTTTATGCATCCGTATCCACCTGAAAAACAATTCTCAGTTCTTTCGTATGGCAAAACTTATGACGTGCCCTACGTTGCGTTATGACAGACAAAACACCATGAAAGAAAATTCTGTTAACCAATAGAACAATTGGCTGAAAAGTTTACCGTACAAAACTGAAACGATTGATAAAATAAAAAGGCTAATCGTTCGTATCGGCGTTGCGATATATGGCCATTACATAAAATCTATTAGAGCCTAACCTACTGTGCTAACTGGACAATGCGAGCGAATTTAATTTCGAACAAAAGCACTTTTCCAATGCGACAATACCTCGTGGACAATGCTGTATTGTCCATCTCACAAAGAGATTTAAATCGGTGTTTACACAGCGTTCAACGCAATCCCTTCAAAACTGATGATGCGTCAGTATGTTTCCGAGTTATGCCTCACACTGATCACATCAAGGTAGGAATTGCTAATTTTTTAGTGCGGACTAATATAGTTTATTGTATTCTGGATAGTGGCTGCTTTTATTGGTATAAGCTAATTTTTAGAGTGGCGAGCACCAATCAAGAGAATTCAGAACTAAATTCGTATATTTTGTAGAGTACCGTTAGACGTAAAAAGACGAAAACTTCAGAACCCATGTCCATTGAATGAATTTTTGAGATTCGTATGTGGAATGCTTTCAAAGTACCGTGTATGAAAAAGTTTACCTATTAATTTTGTGGGCTTTTGGTTTTCATTTGTTTCTATTTCTTAATTTCGTTTATGTATCCGTTTATATCAGCTGATAGACTTGACAAAATGTGAACGTATTTATTTTACGGCTTCGTTAGTGAGCTATACAGGGTGCTCAAGTTCATTTATTTTATTTTCTCCTAAATTACTTGAGTAATGAGATGAAACTCTGTAAATCGTCGGTAGGTGTTGAGGCATTCAAGGGGCGTTTCATTAAAAAAACAAAAGTTGACCTTGATATAATCTTGAAGATGAGGCCCAAAGAATCTATGGCGGTTCATTGATACTGACTAAGCATCCCATTAATTTTAAGGAGTGACTATTCGTCAAAAATTTGTTAGTAAATGCTCACATTGAAATGTGTGATCTGGAATGCAGATAAGTAATGTACCTGCTACATTATCTCGGCTTACAGACCTCCTTCTGGAAATATCGATATACTCATAAATACTCTGAACAAGACTTCATCGATATCATTTACAAAAACTAGAGTTATAATTCGCTCAGGAGACCTCATTATAGATTATTTGAAAAAAGAAAATTTGAATACTATGCTTCAGATATACTGGAGTCGTACAATTTCAATCAAAATTTACCAATATCAACTACAACAATAAAACAGGTCATACCAGTTTAACGTGTATGAACTATGTCGTCGGTCTCCGCACGTACCGGCGTAACTAACATTTTACAAATTTTACAGGAGAGCTAGAAAACGAAAATCAGCAATAAATGAGATTGAAGGTGACATACTGATTTTTCAGCCTGAACGTTGCTGTTTCTTTTTGTTAGACTAAAGTGATGTAGAACCAGTTTTAACACAGAGGCGTAAATCTATTTAAGCCGGGACGTGAAAATTGTTTTCGGAATTTTATAACTTAGGCAATTTTCTGAAAATTTTAATTCTTAGCAGCGAACTGATATACAGCTACGTCACCTCTTGAAGTAAGAGACTACAAAAAAATCTGTGAAATTACGGTGTAACTCGATTTTAGATTACACTGGTCAAGAAAATTTTAACTTTGTCGTGCCACACGGACTTTTTTGATATTTTTTACTTTAATTGGTGATTGTAAGAAAAAATAAATAGTAAAAAAATTTGCTAGACAAGGATTTTATTCTATTGAGTAATTTAAAATATTAAGAAAAAACACAGATCTCGTAAATCAAAAGTTATTTTTTTTATAAATGACTTAATAATCTAAGATTTTCTTGAATAATTAGCTTCTGGTTGGTCCCTTTTAATTGTCCAGCAGTAACCTGCTAACATATTTGGGCTCCATTTGCCCTGGTACCGCTTTTCCATATTAGAAATGTCCTGGTGGAACCTCTCACCGTGCTCGTCGCTGACAGCCCCTAAATTGTCATGAAACAAATCCAGGTGCTAGTCTAAAAAATGGATCTTAAGTGACATGTTACAACCCAATGCTTGATATGACAATAATAGCTCGCTAACCAACTCTCTGTAGCTGTCACTCTTGTGGTTACCCAAAAAATTTGAAACAACATTTTTAAAAGCCTTCCATGCAGATGTTTCTAAATCGCTTAATTTTTCTTCAAATCTTGAATCTTTTATTAACTTCCTAATTTAAGGGCCAACAAAAATACCCTCTTTTATCTTTGCATCACTAATTTTAAGGAATTTTTCTTTTAGATACAAAAATCCACTCCCATTGCGATCCATTGCCTTCACAAAATTTTTCATTAATCCTAATTTGATATGCAATGGTGGTAGAAGCACATTATTTGGCTGTACAAGGGGTAAATACTTTACGTTTTTTTGCCCAGGAACTAACGATGCACGCGTAGGCCATGTTTTTTTTATATAGTGATTAGTTCTGTCTCGGCTATCCCATTCACATAAAAAGCAGCAAAACTTTGTATAACCCAGCTGAAGTCCAAGTAATAGTGCAACAACTTTAAGATCACCGCAGATTTTGAAGGAATATGTACTGTAATTTATTTGTTCAAGTAAAAGTTTTATATTTTTATAGGTTTCTTTCATATTTGCAGCATGGGCCAGAGGTACAGACGGAAGCTTATTTCCATTATGCAATAACACTGCTTTTAGACTTGCTTTCGAAGAATCAATGAATAAACGCCACTGAGAGAGATCAAAATCTATGTCCAACATTTTCATAATCTCATTTATGTTATTGCAAAACAATAAATCTCCATCCTGAGAAAAATACGTTCTGAAGCGTTGATCACGGTTTCGAAAATAGCTAACTTTTGTATTATGATGTAGCAAATTCCATTCTTTTAGACGTGATCCTAATAGTTCTGACTGCTTTTTTGACAAATTTAAATCCCGAACCAAATCATTTAGGTCTCCTTGAGTTATCAAATGTGGCTCGTTTACAATTCCTTTTAACTCAAAGTCATCGTCCTCGTCAACACATTCACCTGAAGTGGACGGTTGTGAATTGTTCTCAACAGACGTAGTTGCAACTGGTATTAGTTCTGGCAATTTTTCACAATGAGAGACTGGTCTTATAGCCGAAGATAAGTTAGGGTAAATAACTGTGATTTTTTTCTTGTAATTTATACCTTTTATGTCTGTGAGACAAAAATAGCAATCTGAAACGTGATCTCGCTGTTCAGTCCATATCATGGGTACAGCAAACGGCATAGGTCGTGCACCTTTCTTCCAGTCAGTTAAATTTTTCAAACACGTTATGCAACAGACATGAGGGGCCCAGGATTTGTCTTGATGGGCGACAGAAAAACCAAAACATTGGTGATAACACTCCAAGACAAGATTCGTAAAATTTCGTCGTTTTTTGAATGTTAGTTCTCCGCAGACATAACAAAAAGAGTTAGGATCATTATTACACTTCCTCGACATATTCACAGGGTTAATAAATCACAAAAAAGTGTTCAAATTCAACAACAAATATTTTTATAAGGATTTACTTGTAAGCGTTTCTGTTAATTTACTGCCGTAGTACTAGTTATGAGTATTACCGTATCACAACAAATATGAGGCTAATAGACATATGACAGCTGTCATGTAATAATGAGGGTAGACTGATAAAACAAAATTAGCTGTCAAAGTTCGTGTGGCAAAACCAGTGTTGACCAGTGTTATTTGTCATTTACGCCTGTACGTGCGGAGACCGACGATATGTTTACCACTTTACCTTCAAACAGTATCCAATGTAACATGAATCGTACTAGGCCCAACACATCGCTGACCAATTTGCTCAGGTTGTCAAAGTTGTGCTACAACTGGCGGATAAAATGAATTTGGGTAAGGCTGCCACTAGGCGATGTATGGGGGTAGAAAATATTAATGAATTCGGCACGGGTATTACGTTTCTTGAAAGTGACATTATGTAAATTTTTTTTGACATTATATTATTTTTTATTTTGTGACATTATGTAGGTTTTTCTAAAAGATGTTAACTTAACACTAGCTGATGGACACGTTGTGAACTCGTTTAGTAGTTGTATTGTTGCCTAAACGTCGTGAGGCCTCAGTTTTCAGTGATATAACATCTGCTTCAGAGATGGCATTACTGGAGGTAACGGCAATGCATAAATGCATTTTGTGAATCTGTGTGCTAATAATTTGTCTTGATCATGAGTCCATCGGATTCTTGCCTCAAATGCACTTACTTGAGATTCAAAGCTAGAAATTAGTTGCGCATCCACTTTTTCTTATCCATTCTGGAAATTACATTTGCAAATTTGCTGAATTTCAAAAATGAGAAAGATAAGGAATAATTATATCCACTGTACACTGACAAATTACATGTCATATACATGCTAACATTAATTACACACAACGCGGGCGCGGTGATGATTTCCTGTAATTCTCCTCAAAGTTTTTCGTAATAATCAAGGTTTCGAAAACAAAAAAAAACGTAAAAAATCGTAATTTATTACTTTGAACGTAACCTGTTTTCAGAAAGGACAACATATAAATAACCAGTGCGGCACAGCTAATAGATATACATCATTGGCAGCATATTCAGTAATGATTTTCTCACACAGCAAATATCACTGATTTTATACACATGCAGACCAATACACTCAATCATCCACATGCGATCCTGCTATTCAACCAACTTTCTTCTCAGAAATGAAAACAGACTACTCGGCTTCACAAAACATATGCAACCAACAATGCATATAGTTGAGCTATTCCTCCATAGATGGACGCTCACAACGATCCTAGTGAGCAGACGTGGAATGACTGTTCGCACCCCAAAAAACTATCTAGTTTGCAAGATAACATTTTATAAGTTTTTTTAGACGTTTTTTAGGTTTTCTTACATAGTACCTGTGCCTATCGTTTGAATAAAAATTACTGTCTTCCTATTTATAATCTGCATATAAACGAAGCATTCAAGAACTTTGTAGAGTATGTTACATGGTGTTTTGAAGTATCGTGTTCAACAATTTAAACAGCGCCTATTATTCCCTCAACCAGCTAAAAATTGCATTGACAAACATGGTCTAAAAAAGTGGACTGTATGCATTGTGTTGGACAAGAGCGAATCATTAGGCAAGCCTATTTTTATTGAGAAATGTTTGTTAATTGTGCCCTGTGCTTACAAACTTCACTGTATTATGGTTGTAGGCTATCTTAAATCAAAAGACATAAATGCATTCTAATTTTTCGTCTAATGCATGTGTTTTTGATCTTTATTTATTTAATATGTGCCCAACCTTATAATTTATTATTCTTGTTGTGCTATACCTATACGTTTTTAGATTTTTGTCTACTACTTGCATATTTTCTGTTACTGTTCTAAACTATTGACCATCTAAATAATTTTTTTTCCAAAAATACAGGATAATACTATTTTCATCCACGATCATATTGAGCCTCAGCAACTTGTAAAACACCAACTGTTCAATAAATACGTTTCAGTATTCATTGAAATATTTGGAACATTACTCGTATTTCTTTAGTGATAGTGCTCTAGCTCGAAAAGAAAGCCGTTACATCCCATGTTCATATGAACATTTAGTCTTCAAATTGACCAAGGATTCGATGGTTAAAGTTTGTCAACATACTTTATTAACACCCTGTATATACATTTCATGTATCTTCGGCAAAATAAATGCTACACTACTAAGTCCAACTACTTGTTCAAAGTTGGAAAAGACCTAGCCTTGTTCTTTTCCAAAAATGCCTTAGCTGGAAAAATACAGAGTCAATTTGTTATTTTTGTTACACCGAGTATAATTAAATGACACCCAAAACTTTTGGAATAAATCAATAAAAATAAATAAGTAAATAAACTATAGATATTTGGAATAAGTAAAATGGCTATAATTGTTTAAAAACCCTGTAGACAAAAAAGATATTACGTGAAAAACTTTATGCTGAGCCCTGTAACTTTTGTACAGAGCTTCTTTTCTAAACGGACTTACACAAAAGTTCAAATGTATGCCGGACTTCTTCCAAAATTCTTTTAAGCTACTTTTGGTGCACTAACGGGATTAAGCAAGAATTGTTACGCTATTAACGTATGTTACGGCTCTTAATTATTACAGAGACCAATGAATGCTTTCATGGTATGGTCCAGAATGAGGAGAAAAAGGATATCACAGGACTATCCTCGACTCCACAACTCCGAAATTTCTAAGCTTTTGGGAGCCGAGTGGAAACTCCTATCTGAAATTGAAAAAAGACCGTTTATAGATGAGGCAAAACGACTTCGTAGTCAACATATGTTAGAACATCCTGATTACAAATATAGACCTAGAAGAAAACCGAAAATTGATAAGGATTGTCTAAAGGCACAATCAGGCTTACAAGTGGAGAATTGCCGGAATCTTTGCAGTCAAAGCAGTGAGTATAGCCTGTTGGCAATTCAAAATAAAAATAAGCCACCGAGCCTAGTTCCTGACTGAGCTTTTTCTATAACTTGAGACCGAAACCTAACTTTCTGGTAATTAGAGAGATTGAAAAACCTCGAAAAACTTTGTTTTTTGTCAACACATACAGGGTGTTTCCTAATGGAATGTGAATATTCAAGCGGGCGATTTATGAGTCTATTTCAAGAAGAAAACCTCATATGAATGTACGAGTATGACCTAAACGTCCTAACTTTTGAGATACAGGGTTGTCAAGTTTTCAAGCCTAAATCATTTACTATTATTATCCGTTATACCACTTTAGATATTTTAATGAAATTTGGCATAGGTTATGCACCGTGTATCAAGAAGCATTTTCTGATTCACTACATTTTTTAATTTTTTCCACAATAAAAACGATTTTTGGAATCCCTAATCATTTCTATGCAGATTTGATGACTTGATTGTTACAATATCACCACACTGAGAAAGCCGTGACTTAACAAGGGATAACATTTTATTTTAGAAATTTCATCACAATAAATTTCAAAAGTTAAGACGTTGACTAGAGACGTTTTACCCAAAAACAAATATTAACATTCAATCAGGAAACACCCTGTATACAGAGTGACATTTTTTGCATTTAAGGTTTTTTATCATATCCTGAAGGAAACACGCTCATTCACAAGTATCTATTTTGTATATGAAGTCTTTACTGGTAGTCAAAGTCTCATTTCGAAAAGCAGGGTGGAGCTTTACTGTAGACTCCAACAATTATATTTTATGATAATTTGTTATTTTTAAGCCCAACTAAGATTAGTTCCTTGAAACAATTGAGGTTTTATAATACTAATTCTTTTACAGGTACGATACCTCCAGTAACATCACTAACAACCGTAACCTCGGAGCAGTATTCAACATTGCCCTTTACGATTTCAATACCATCTTCAGACAAGATATCAGTAGCTTACCAGCAGAATAGCCAGAAAATGACTCGACCTCAGGACGATTTTTGTCTACAACAATCAAGACCACAACCGTATCTGCAGAGCTTACCAAGCTTACCTCCATATTCTTCTTTACAAGGGAGTTTGCACCACAATGCGATAATAAGAGCAGCTTCGATTTATGCTTATCACGATTTTGCTTCTAGTGCGGGGTTTCCTATATATCTGCCTCATGTTTAGTATGTACTATTGCATCAAGATAGTGAATAATTATATCAAATATTTAATAAATATTGGTATTTATTACTGAAAGATCACACCCCCTTTTTTATTATAATTCGGTTCAAAATCATTTTTTTCGTTAACCATGCATTGTTGGCAAAGTTATGAGCAAATTTTTTGTGAGTTATTCAACCCGTCAATTCCCAAGGTCCCCAGAGTGGACCAATTTTCAATATTTTTTCAAAAATTCTGCCTTAAGTTGAAGTCGATCATTCTCATCACTGAGATGAAGGGAAACATCGATTTGCAGAGAAAACCTCCTTAGCTGGTAGAAACGTGGATGAAGTTGTTCTCTTGAGCGTATTTCGCGCCCTTTTGATACTGGCTTCTATTATTGCTTACAATGGAATCTAAAAGGTATGTTTAGTATTATCCATATTAAGATTCGTTTTTTGAATGTATTTTTTTCAAATAATCAATTAATGTTGTATGGAGTAATTATATTTATTTTACAAGTTTGATATGACAGATTCCCCCAGGGGGCTTAGCTTACCTGCGGAGATCATTAAACGATGATGTAGTTGTTTCTATTGAAACATGACTTAGTTTCAAAAATACTTTTTTCTGTAAGTAAACACTTGATCCTAAATAAAATTTGAAATAAAACTAAACTTTATTATGAACCCAGAAGCGAAAATCCAGTACCCAGTACAAACATTCTTATTTTTGGAATTTATGATAAGACTCATTCTCATACTTCGAAGTTGAGTCATTTATTTTAACAGTGAGTAGATCTGATCAAAAGAAATGTTTTGTTCCTTTAACATTTTTGTGGTAAAATTAAAGTAACAAAGTTATAGCCCTTTAAAAGTTTGAGTACCGTCCTGTCTCAATAATAATATTATGTGCTCGTGTTTGGCAACAACGTATATAATCCGCCTTTTCGGTTCATCGCATCGGAAACAAAAAATCGAAAGAATTTGAAACGCTGATCACGATGTTTTTATTCAGTCAATGTGTCAGTCGGTAACGCGTGAGTGAATAGTGGTGTTTGCTGCGTGGCTCAAACGAAATAAAAAATGGCACATGTTTATGCGGATCGGTTTCCCAATCGAGTACAACCAACCCCTCGTGCCTTTGTTAATGTAGTTCAACGGGCTCGTGAATCAAGTGACTTAAGACCTTACAGGAGAGGGCATGCCGGTTCTCCAAGACCGCACGATCAAATACAGGTCCGCACTGAAATACTTGTCGGGAGGATACTTTATAAAACAAGGTAAATTTTTTTTTTATTTTTTTTTTATTTTTACACACATATTTTGGTTTATCTTCCTTCTACAATCATTATCTGAAAATTAATGACTCAACTTCAAAGTCAGTATAAATAAATTTCATAATTTATGTAAATTTGTACCCCACTTGCGTCTTTCATTCGTCCCCATGGGACCAAATATTATTCCATGTATGTGTGTGGAAGTAAAACAAAATCACTTTATTTTAACTAATTAGCCTCAATTGAACCATTCATTCCCAAAAAAACCATTCATAATAAACATTTCCCGAGATATGAGCATTAGAGAGTTAAAAATTCTTCTCAGATGCAAGATTTAAGAAAATCAATCTGTCCTTGATCTTTGTGATAGTAGCAAAATATAATAAGGAGGTCTCATAAGTCACTATAACGATGGTAGTCCTACTTTTGTGTCAAAAATATGTTTCTTCTCCAAAAATTAGAGTTTCCTTTTGTTTAACACGTCGACCATTTAGTTATTGCTTCAAAAAACATCGACCATTCTATTGTAGTTTTAAGAATGACATCAAGCAAGCAATGCCGTCATCTGTTCATAAAATATCATGTTCAGCATAAGTTAGACTCTCTGGAAAAAAGTTACGAACATACAAGGTGTAAACGTTATGGTAGTCATTACTGAAATGGGTAATAGGGGGGGCTCAAAACAAGTCAAAAAGTTCATATGACCCATGGTCCAAACAATAGATTTTTCTCTAAATGGCTTTATAGTTTACAACTTTGAGTGCTTTATATCGACCACAATCACCACAATCTTACTAATTTTTATAATCTAATCTAAAACGTTTTTAAATTCTGTAATTAACAAATAAATGGTATTTAAGTTTTTCTAAGTTAAGCCAAAATTTGTAGTCAGTAAGTAAGTAAGTTTCATTAAATTGAATATTTAAAACACACATGACAACAGCGCGTCGGTCATCATCACTCTTCTCGAACCGGAAATCGATCGAAAACGGTAACAGTGGTTAGTATGTTGTTTTGTTTTTGTTCGCGTACGTCGTCGTTTTGATTTACAATGATCTCGAATCAAGAGTTCACCTATATGTTGTTAGTTTACGGTGAAGCTCGTCAGAATTCAAATCTTGCAGCTCAAATTTATCGCGACAGATTTCGCCAACGGGTACACCCAGACAGGACATTTGTGCAAGTGTACCAAAGACTTCGAGATACAGGAAGTGTTCAGCCCACTAATATTCGCACTCGTGAAAGACAGGTTACTGTAGTGCAGGAGAAACAAATTTTAAATATCGTGGAAATCAATGCAGATATCAGCACTCAGGAATTAGGCCGCCGCGTAGGACTATCGCATACCATAGTCCATAGAATCCTACGGGAAAATTTGCTTTATCCCTACCATGTACAACGAGTGCAGGCCTTGTTACCAGAAGACTATCCTCGCAGACTAACATTCTGTCAGTGGTTTTTGCACAAAAACATTGAATATACGGATTTTTATAAAAACATTCTAGCGACGGACGAATGTACTTTTACGCGAGACGGGATATTAAATTTCCATAATACTCACACGTGGCCCCAAGAAAATCCTCATACCATTCGTGAAGGTCGTAATGAAGCTTGTGTGGAAAGTGGAGGATGACATTTTAAACACCTTCTTCAAATACAAAAAAGTGCAGTGTGGGTTTTAGAAAGAAAAACAATGTATGTATCAAATTTGTGTTCCCTATTTATAAGTGGATTTTTTTAATACCTTCAATAAACTTTCACACACCAGGTGAAGCACTGAGACAGTTAGTGGTAAGTCCGTTTTTTTTAATTGTTTGCATTTTACGAGTACATTATCAAATAATGAAATAATACCTAAGAGTCAAAAATAACAAACTCCATCTTTATTTACACTGCGTCTGGTCGTAATTTGCGTCTGGCATTACGGCGTTGTCAGATTTTATTTTACTTTAAATTCGATTTTCTCTAAAAAAATACCGTTTTGACCCCCATGTTATATGAAACTTTTTGCTTCTTTTAGCCCCATCTATCACCCATTTAAATAATGACTATCATAACGTTTACACCCTGTATATAACATAAAAGTTAAACGGAATTAGTCCATAGACATTCTGTCCCTGTCCTACACCCCTCAATTTTTTACTCTGAAAGTTTTGTTCAAACATGATCAAGGTCCTTAAACGTCGAAAGACTAAGCGACCTTTATTTTTTTAGTTTTTGCTTTTTTCTCTGCCGCCACTTTACCGATTTTCAAAAGCTACAAAGCTTTTTCTCATTCAAATCCGACCGACGTAATGAAAATCCCCTAAACATGTCTGTCATGCTGTTTTACGTCTATATAAATGATTAGAATCCCAGATATCGCGTGAAGTTCAAAACATACGTCCCTCAGGATATCTAAAACATCTCCCGGAATGAAAAAGTTGAAAGTTGCGTTTTTCACATGTCACTTGGGACCTGGAGCACCACCGGTATTGTTACGTTGACAGGTCCGTCCTCAGATCCACAATGAAGAGATAATTAAAAAGAGAGCTGTTGTATACGCCCACGATATTATCCTCAAACTCCAGTGGCGTACTTACAGGTAGCAGGAATGAAGGAAAAGAATAGAGAAAATAGAAAAATACTTGTTTATAAGCTTTATTGTGTCATTAATTTAAAGAAAAATGTTCTCCCATGAAGAAAAGTGCGATATGTTAGAATGCTATTTAGTGTGCAGAAAATCCTCCTTGAGACAGTGAATTATATCCCGCTCGCATTCAACCGTATGAACGATATTTTCTGAGACTTTATCGAAAATTTAGGGGCAACGAAAATGTTTTTGCTAAAACAAGGGCAAAAAAAGAATTCATAATAAGCGAGGCCACGGAAATTGCAGTTATTGGATATTTTGAAGCTTATCGTGAGAATTCAATAGCAGATATTCTCAAGGACTCTAATTTCAGTTATGGTACTGTTCAAAGGATTTTAAAAAAATACAAATTTATTCCGTATAAGTACCGACCAGTTCAAACGCTTTTGGCAGGGGATCCAGAGAGAAGACTTGTTTTTTGCCATTGGTATCTTAGCTTCTGTCGCCAAAATGTAAATAACTTTCGTTACCTTTTATGGACAGATGAATCAAATTTTTCAAATTCTGGAATGTTTAATAGAAAAAACCACCATTATTGGTCAAGAGAAAATCTTTTGTTAGTACATCCAAGAGGCCCACAAGTCCGTTTCAATTTCAACGTTTGGTGCGGTATAATTGGTTCAAAAATTGTTGGCCCGTTCTTTTATGAGGGAACCCTAACTGGTGAAAGATATGTGGAATTAATGTCAGAAATTCTGACTAATTTCTTAGACGAATTGGATCTTATAAGTAGACATCATCTGCATTTTCAGCAAGATGGCGCACCTGCCCACAACTCCAGAGGTACTTAACATTTTCTAAGTACTACTTTTAATGATCAGTGGATAGGAACAAATGGCCCAATACAGTGGCCTCCCAGATCACCAGATCTAAACCCACTTGATTACTTATTGTGGGGTTACTTAAAGAACCAAATTTACAAGCGAAGGTACGATAACCTTGACGCGTTAAAGACTGCAGTTAGGGAAAAGATAACCCAGATAGATGGTAGGACCATACTTAAGACAGTTCGAGCAGTTGAAAAACGTGCCCAAAAATGTATTGAAGGACAAGGTGGTGTTTTCGAGCATCTTCTTTAAAAAAAATTGTTATTGTATTTTGTAAGATTATAAGTTGATGTTGAAAATAAAGTTTGTCGATACAATTTAATTGTTTCAGATTGGAGGCCATAACTTCAACAATTTGTAACCTAGGAGAAAAGTTATTGTAAGCTTCTTTGTTTAAAATTTGATGCTTTAACAGAAAAAAATATAATATACAGGGGTTTCCATTTAAAAAAATGTTATTTTACTGAAAAAAATCAAAATAACGACTCTCAATTGTTTTTTTTTATTTCTCATTTTTACCAGCGTTAAAAATGCTACTAGTTTGCTAATTCAAACAACTTTGTATTTTCACTAATAACAAAGTTACTAATGGTGGACACTTAATTTGGATAACCCTGTATACGTTGAGAGATGTGGATCAAATGATTGACTTCCTGAGCTCTAATATCTTGTGCACCTTCAACTTGCATGCTCCTGTCAGAAACATTCGAGTTACCAAGCCACCAGCTCCTTGGCGAACATTCAACATAAAACTCATGATGCGAACAAAAAGTGACGCATATAAAAAATTTAAACGTACAGGAACGATTGCTGCCTGGGAATTCTATAAGAAAATCAAAAATTATGTTTCTAGTGCTATTAGGCGAGAGAAAAAAGCCTACCTCGATTATGTTATGAGACATAAAAATTCGAAGACTACATGGAATATACTTAGATCTTTGAATATCGTTAAACATAACTCCATAAGTCTACCTCCACATCTTCAGGATCTCGATTCATTAAATAGTGCTTTTTTAAACGTACCTCAAACAACCAAATCATTAACTCAATTGAACCTTTTAGACAAATATGAAAACGTCAAGAATAGTGGTACTTTTCTGTTCACGACAGTTTCCCCTGCCACTGTAGAGAAATTTATCAATCGCATCAAAAGTCATGCTAAATGCTCAGATGGCATCACAATTGATATGATCCGTATAATACATAAGCATTTGCTCAAGTATATTACCTTCATTATTAACTTTTGTATAACAAATAATCTTTATCCCTCTTCCTGGAAGAATGCTCTTGTTCTCCCTCTGCCTAAATCTAATTATCCTTCAAGTTTTTCTGATCTTCGTCCTATAAGCATTTTACCAAGTTTATCTAAGCTTTTGGAAATGGCTCTACATGAGCAGCTGCACACATTTGTTTGTCAAAATAATTTACTGACCACCTCCCAATCTGGCTTCAGACCATTAGATAGCACCACCACTGCGCTCCTGTCTATATCGGATAATATTTATAGCGCGGCTGATCAAGGAAAGCTGTCCTGCTTAGTTCTTCTTGATTTTAGCAAGGCCTTCGATACGGTTGACCCAAATATTCTCTGTAAAAAGCTTAGATACTTTGGCCTGTCATCATCGGCTTGCACGCTGATTAAGAGCTTTTTAACTGATCGCTCACGGTCTGTCATATATGAAAACAATATATCAACTTCTTTATTCAGAAATTTTGGTGTCCCTCAATGA
The DNA here is from genome assembly GCA_963669975.1 of Acanthoscelides obtectus. NCBI lineage: Eukaryota > Metazoa > Arthropoda > Insecta > Coleoptera > Chrysomelidae > Acanthoscelides > Acanthoscelides obtectus. The sequence goes on along the minus strand of CAVLJG010000565.1, from coordinate 694,508 downwards.
TCTATTTTGAGTCCCCTTTTATTTGCTCTTTATATATGTGATTTTCATGAAACCGCCAGCAACTCAATCGTTCATCATTACGCCGATGATACCCAACTTTATAACTGCTTCGATCCTGATGAACATATGCTTGGCCAACATCAAATAAATCAAGTCCTGCAGTCTATTTTTGACATATCTAGTGCTCACAATCTAAAACTAAATCCTGGCAAATCATGCTGCATTTTATTTGGGCCCAAAAAGAATCGTGAAATAAATCAATATCGCATTAATATTATGGTGAATAATGAAGACATATCCTTCGTAAACGAATGCAAAAACCTTGGTATCTGGTTTGACTGCAAGCTACGCTTCACTAAACATGTTAACCAACTATGCAATGCGTCCTATAATGTGCTTCGTCAGTTATACCCGAGTCGAAGTGTCCTGTCGACACAGCTCAAGCTTAAGCTCTGCGAGTCCCTTATCCTGTCAAAATTATCTTACGGTGACTCTGTTTATGGACCTGCTCTTTTACAAAGTGATGCCGAGCGGATTCAGATGATACAAAACTCATGCATCAGATTTTCTTATGGAATCCGTAAATTTGATCATATTAGTAGCGCTTTTGACCAATCGGGATGGTTTAAGATGAACAAATTGAGGAAACTGCATTGCCTATCTCTGGTACATAAGACCCTTATCCTTAAAGCGCCATATTATCTTTACACAAAACTAAGCCTCCTCTGCCAGTACGATCAAAGATCCTCTAGGAATAAACTCATCTTACTTATCCCGCGGCATTCGACAGCATTGTTCACACGCAGTTTCTCGTACTGGGCACCCAAACTATGTATATAACTGCTTATCAAGTGAGTATAAAGAATATAGCCTAAGCAATTTTAAAAAAAGGTTAAAGATGAGTTTAAAGCAGTCGGATGGCTAAAATTTTACTTTATGCATATCCACAGGTAATTGATTGTTTCCTTTCTCTGATAAGTGTTATATTCTAAGTTTTTTTTTCTCTCTCTCTATAGTTTGTGTCAATGTTTTCCAGGTCGGGTTGAAAAACAGCATAAGCTGACACTCCACCTTTTCGTCACTGTTCCTTTTAAACCAATTATTTAAACCAATTATTTTGTAATCGTGTGACGAATAAAGGCCATTTATTATTATTATTATTATTATTATTCATGAAACATTTTCCACTTTCTCCCAGTTACCTATTACACCTATTCTCTTACCTGATGATGACGATACAAACAGCTCAGATTCTCTGTTTCGTACTCGCTTTTGCTAGCATTGAATGGTTCCTTTTCAGAATCGCTTAAGCTCATCTTAAGCAATGAAACTTCTAACGGCCGAATCGCCTTCGGAATCTCAACAAATGTAAACTCTTGGAAACCAGAGTGAGCTAAGTTACACTTATCCCACTCTACCTTATAACGGTTACAGCTTTTCATCAACATACATATAAAAACAAACTGGTGCCATCAGTGTGCAAAACTTAAAGATACATTTATAAAAACTCTCCCAGACACCGATTGCTTCATGCACATGCAACCCCGAAATCTGAAATATTGGACTTGGACCATTCTGGCTTTCAACGGCTCAAAAGATTCATTGCTAGGTAAATTTAATTTAACACCTTAAGTTCGATGGCCTCGAAGTGTTGGAAAAATCATCTAAGGCCCGTATCGTCAGTCGTCCCTACAATTGTAGGGCGCGTTTATGGCCTCCTTGATTGTCATACTCGTTTCTCTCCTTCAAAAATTTCTAGATTACACTTGTCCCGTGTCAGCGTCAGCGCTCTCCTATTGTGAAGATATAATAATAATAATTAACGTCTTTTATTTGTAATATTCTTACAGGAGGCGAAATTTAGATTATATATCTATTCTACCATCTAACCCCCAGATATGTTTTCTTTCTAAATTGTAGGAAATTTCAGGCTGGTAAAACATGATATAACTCAAAAGCAAGCACAATTTGATGCAAATAGATGTTTGTGACATAACCTCAAAATAGAGTTCTGACACGGAGAAGTAGAAAACTATGACAATCAAGGAGGCCATAAACGCGCACTACAATTGTAGGGACGACTGACAATACGGGCCTAAGAAGACTTCAATTTGATTAGTCACGCCACTGTCTCGATATGATCCTCTTATCTCGGTGAGATGCATAGGGGTGTGCAGGGTGGTGTCGCGCGACACGTGACTGTCAGGGCGTGATAAGATGTCCCTGGGGGTGTCTACACCACGTATACGCGAGAACACGTTCCATTTCTCAATCACCCAATGCTAGCTGAGCTAATTAACACGGATAAATAACATTCAGTATCAAGCTGATTGGTACCACTTATGTACTAATTATACGTGGTGTAACAAAAATAACGGCACGGTTATATTGTTTTAGGTAGAGTATTTTCAGAAATGGTCAAGGTGAAACTTATCATGTGGCTTATATGCATTCCTAGGACTCCATTGTCTGGCCGAATCAAACCACACGTATGTTTTAATTTCTATTTCTTGTACAACGTTTCGACCACCACGGTAGTCCTTTTCTAGTACAAGAACAATTTACTGTTACTTATTGAAATTATACTTGAAAAGGGCCCCCTTGGTGGCCGAACGTCCTACAACAAGCAAAAATTGAAACATATACAGGGTGGCCCATCCATGTGTGGACGAAATATTACTCATGAACAAATACATTTTGAGAAAATCAATTTATGGGATGTTATACATGACATTTGAGGCACATTATAATATTACATTATAATTCTACAGGGTGTACCAATTTCGACCTACATATCAGTTGTAATTTTACAAATGGGATGCCTTAAATTTTATTGCATATTCGGATAAACCAATTCAAAAGAAGAAAATTGATATAACATACTATGAGGTTTTGGTAATTAGCTACTAAGATATAAGGGCTAGAAAAATCCTCCACTTCGGCAACCCCTCAGTCCGCCGTTTTGAAATTCGGAGTGCTGAGTTTTCTATCAAAAAAAACTTACACACCTCAGCTTTTATCTTATTTGTTACTTTTTGTAGTTTTTCTCGGAAATTTCAAATGCATCACCCTGTATATTTGTGCAAGTTTGGAATCAATTTTTTATAAGCTTTTTTTTATACCAGACACATAAGGGTTTTTACGGCTATTTTTCGGTTATTAGCACGTCTTTTATGGAATGGCTTAATTCCCTAAAATATCGCCTCTTCCTTGGAAACAAATAAATTGTTGATCAGTTACAAGCTCTCAAAATTAGCCTTTTGAGCATTATAATAAAAACGTGTTTGAAAATGAATTTTTCTAAAGAAGAAATGGTGAACATAGTGTTCGTTTTGGGCGAAGCCCAAAGAAATAGTTTCCTAGCATCTCGCATTTATACGCCACGGTACCCTATATGCGACATCCAAGGCCGGAAACATTTTCCACACTACGAGAACGTTTTGAATCAAGTGGAGCAGTAGAATATAGTAAAAAAATGTATAAATAATCCAAGTGTCACCAATGAGGCGCATCAGTTGGAGGTTCTGTTAAAGTTGCAGGAAAATCCCCATTTAAGTGCACGCCATATTGGAGCAGAAACTGATATATGCAGAACTTCTGTCCAAAGGATTATTCAGAAGCATAGGTACCATTCATATCACCTATGCTTGGCATCAAGGCTTTCGTCGTCTGGATTTCGCAGCTCGAATGGAGTTTAGTAGAATAATGCTAAATAAAGTGTGTGAAGACACTACTTTCCTGGATAAAGATCTTTTTAGCGATGAGGCAACTTTTAACAGCATAGGTGTTGTCAACAGGCATAATATGCACTATTATGCGACGGAAAACCCTTACTGGGTTAGGTAAACAGATCTCCAAAATAAATGGAGCTTGAATGTTTGGAGAGGAGTTATTGGCAGGCAAGTTATCAGGCCTTTCTTTTTCGACAACAGATTAACAGGTACATAATACTTGAGTTTTTTCATCGTGCATTTGCCTTTATTTTTGGAGGATGTCAACCTGCAAACTCGGATGCATATGTACTTCCAACATGACGGCTCACCTGCGCATTATCATAATCGTGTGTGTAACTAATTATTTGGACACCTGGAGTAACAACGGTTGGATCTGTCGTGATGGGCCTATATCTTGGCCGCCTAGATCACCAGATATGTCACCGATGGACTTCTTTCTATGGGGCTACGTTAAGCAAGAGGTTTATAGATATACACCATCTACCCCGGAAAATATGAAGGAAAAGATTAAGGATGCTTTTCTGAACATAAGGGAACACATACTGAAGGATGTGCAACGGTCATTTATCCAAAGACTACGGCTGTGTATTCAACATGGTGGAGATATTTTCGAGCAGTTTTTCTACATTAGGTCTTGAGTAGTGATAGTTGTTTGATTATGTTGTTGTTATAGTTGTTTTTCTCTATTACGCTTGAAGCTGGTTTATACTCCTCTAATTGTTATTAGTTTTTACGTCAAATATGTACTCCTAGTGGCATTTTTTTTCCTTAATTTTGGTCTATTGTTCTATTAAAAGCTTAATAACTCCAAATTTTGAGAAAAACTACCATTTGCGTTTTTTTTTATAAAAATTCAGGACTCCAGATTTCAAAATGGCGAATTGTGTGTCGAAGTGGACGGTTTTTCTGGACAAAGCACCTTACATCTCAGTAGCTAATTACCAAAACCTCATAGTATGCTATATCAATCTTCTTATTTTGAATCGGTTTATCCAAATATGCAATTAAATTTAAGGCATTCCATTTAAAAAATCACAACTTTGATATGTAGGTCAACATTGACCAGCCGTAAATAGTTTTTCCTAAAATGAATTTGTTTATGAGTAATATTCCACCCACACATGGACGGGCCACCCTGTATATTTGTGGCTTGATTCGTCCAGACAAAGGAGTCCTATAGATCAAGGTTAGGTGTATACTAACTTTTCATAGCAAGCTCGCCATGATTCAAAGACTGGCGGCGCGGGGAATAACTGGCGCGATGAGAACAACGTCCTTCAGCCCTTGACGTTATCCTCGGATTACCGTTACTGGACTCCTGTATAAAGCGGGAGGCCATGTCCCCATGTCGGCGTACCTGAGGTTGCGCGATGAGGGCACGTGGGCGATGCATGAACCGGTGGTAGGTCATTCCAAAATCGTGGTCACGCTTGCTTCTAGACAGGGGTAAAAATCACTCAACCACTCACCGGCCACTGCAGACTGAACAGACACTTATCGGTTTTAAGGGTGAAGAAAGACCCAACATGCCTGCTGCTGCTAGGAGGACGAAACAGCGTTCCACTCTCTGGTCTATTGACCCGGATCTTGCAGTTTAAGGGCTGAGATGTTCGAAGCCCTGGAATTTGTTGGTGAAGTTGCTTATTCAGCGGAATGGTCGGACATCCTGACCTTCATCGGAAGCTCAGGAAGGTTCGACAGCTTAGCGAATTAACATGTGGGGTCGGAGACAAGGGCCAAAAGTGGCCCACTTGCCTGGATTCGCCTCCCCACTACTACAAACTTTGCATAAGGAGTTCAATGGTTATCTTGGATTTGATCTTGAGTTCGACTACCAACGATAGTTCAAGGTCATGTTTTGTTTACAAATTGAAAAAGAACCTAAAGGACAAATGTGTGAGGTCATGGAAAATTCCTAGAAGTTTAGCACGAATATTGTTGAAAAAAATCCTCTTCAGTTACTTTTAACAAACTCATCGATAGTGACCTCATTTTTGGACATCACCTTCAAAGTTATTTCAAAGTCAATTACTTTTTTCAACTTATAACGGTTCCACCGTCCATGAAATCCGAATGCTCCGTCCATCTCTATGCATCAGTGGAGGATCCAGGGAGGGCGTCCTTGGGGGTCCGGACCCCCGAAATATCTGAGTTAAGAAAATTGGAACGCGTTTTTCAATTTGCAGACGACCGTCCCTCCGAGACGGGCATTTTGCTGGACATAGATTCTGAGCCTCCACCCCCCAAAAAAATTCAAATTCATCAGATAGACCCTCCCCCAAAATATTTTATAGATCTGCACCTGCTTGCATACCTATACTCATCCCCCCATCTCTAGTAAAATTTCGTGACCTTCTCAACAAAAAACCATCTGGAGCAAAGTTTCCGGTCGCTTGCTAAAAACAGTCTTAACACGCAGATATAAATAAATCTACTGATTATATTGTAGAGAATACGTCAAAGAATACAAGAAACCACAATGTTGACAATTTGTTTTTACTTTCGTTAATACCTGATTATTGTTAGTCAACAGTCATAGCCATTCGATACAAATGCATACAATCCGACAGAGTTACAAGCTACATACAACTGAAAGCCGTATAATGGTGGGTATATGCCTATTGTACGTATGTACCGTTGCATAGTTGCATAGACACAGCACCATAAAGTGTGGATAGGGACAAAAACCCTCCAAATAGACAAATACCGTATGCACTAGGTGTACTGTGTAGTGATGGCAAATATTTCACGAACTGTGAAAAAGTAACTGATATTTCTAAACCACTAGTCACGACTGTTACCAAACACCATCAAAAAGCGTGACGTGATCACGTCTAGTGACGTGTAGTTCGCCAACTAACTAGTTCAAACGAACGATTCTTATGGCTGAACTAGTTCATAAGTGCTCGAAAAACCCGTACACTCGATCACCAAGAACGACTGGTATCACAGGATGCCCGATGATCCAAGCTAACTAGTATGAGTGAACGAACGAGAACGAGATTGGAGACGGGCCATCGTATGCAACCAAGTAAGCTCAAGGTTGAATAACTGGTTACCGGAATTCGAACGTGGTTTCAGTTCGAGGATATCGAACATGACAAAATGAAGTTATTAAGAAAACAACAACAAATGCTTTAGAGCTGTAATATTAGGAATATTTGAAATCCGTCAGCTTAAAATAGGATGCATGTACGAAAACCTGGCATAGGCAGAATGATATCCGTTAAAAAATACTCCAGTGGCAGCGACTTGAAATTCAAAAAAAGCTTAACTGTCCAATAACTGGTATGTTTACCCTACAATGGTTAAAAAAAAAGTAAAAAGTAGCTAATTTTCAAAGACCATATCACCTATTAAGGCTAATGAAGGAATTAAAACAATACCAAAATGAAAATGCAAATTAACTACATTTGAAAGTGTCATTTTTTAATATATTTTCTTTTTTGTTATTTCTTCTTCCTGAAAAGACTTGTCTAGCACAGATGTCGCTATAAGACACAAACATGTTTTTACCATCTCAAATAATCTGGGACAGGCTCTTTCTCTTTCCTGCTGCCACTTCAGATGAGCCTCTGTTCCGGTAAAAGCTTCACCCGATAATCTATGCTGAATTCAGAAAACGTGTATATCTCATAGCAACGTCTACTATGTGAGCGTCAGTGTATTTGGAGTATTTAGATTTGAAAAATTCACCCTCACAAAAAAATGAAAAACCAAAAAAATCAACAACTCAAGTTGTTATCCATCCAAATACTAACCGCTGCTTATGTGGTGTTGTTCCGTAAAATATTTGTCTCGTGAACTAGTTCTAAGAATTAGTTTGATTTAGTGAACGCCTTTATTTGTTGTACAGGTGAGGGACAAAGATAGCGAAGTTTAGCCTAGGCTACTCTTACACTTAACTATCTTTGTCAGTACATTCAGAGCACGATGTAATGTGCGTTGCCTAAGATGTTATAAAAAAATTATAGTTATAACTAAACTATACTATAAATTAAAATACAAAACTATATACAGTATGTACATGGATACATATATACACATATATATATACACATATATATATACACATACATACATATACACACACCCATATACATATATACACCCATACACACCTATAATATTTAGATACATATATACATAAGAAAAGATACTGCACCAATATCAGGTAAGGGTAAATACAAATTGTTTTATTTGTTTACGGAAATTGGCAGGAGACATTTCCTTGTATTTACCTGGTAAAGCATTGTAAAGTATGGCAGCATTATACGAAAAGCAACGCTTGAAAAGTGTCTTAGAGTGAGGCGGTATTCTGATTATTTTACAGTCTCTTATGCTCCTGCTATGAACTTCATGACTAAATATAATCTTACCTCTCAAATAAGCGGGCCTTGACGTAGCTATCAACTTGCGCAAAAATATTAAGTACTTGTACTCATCTAGCTTGCTAATTTTTAGCCATTTCATACGATGGTACTTATCGCTAACATGGTCAAATTTTCTCAGCCCATGGATAAAACGGATGTAATTATTTTGAATAATTTTGCATCCGGTTCTTCATGTACTGGTCGAGACAAGGATAGTAAAGAATAACGCAATAATTTAAGATTGACGTAACAAGAGACTCACAATTTTTTCCTTAATTTATAATTTAGAAGATGGCGATTGGCAAACAATGCTCTCATTCTGGCATATGTCTTTTTAGTTAGTGACATAGCATGGCCCATAAACATTAATTTGCTGTCTACTTCAACCCCTAAAATCTTAGCAGAATGTGTTAGTTCTAACAGTGAACCATTTAGATGAACTTTAAATGAATTTTCCAAATGTCTTCTCCTTGCTTCTGAGCAAAATAGTAATATTTGCGTTTCATCTCGACTTATTGTTAGATTGTGGTCACTTCAATATTTTTGCACTTTGCCCAGATCCTGCTCTAATAGAACAGCAGCATCTTGCGAACAAGAGGTGTCAAAATAGTGTATAAGTTGAGTGTCATCAGCAAAAGTTTGTAAAACAGAATGTGCGACAGATTTGTGCAAATCAAAAGTGTATATCAAAAACAATACTGGACCTAGTATGGAACCCTGAGGGACGCCAGATGGTATTACGCTGACTCCAGACCGCTTGTTGCCCACAGAGACACACTGCGTACGCTGCTGAAGATAGTTTTTAAAAAACTGAACACTCACATTATCAAGTCCAATATAATGTAATTTGGAAAGCATGAGTTGATGATTGATCTTATCGAAAGCTTTAGAGTAATCTATTGAGACTAGAGATACCGCCTTTTTTTGACCATAGCTCGGATCACATTATCGCACAGATTCAGTAGCGCAGAGGTTGTACTGTGCTGCTTTCTAAATCCTGATTGATTAAGAGAAATAATACAATTGTTTTCAACATACAATTGTATTTGAAACTGCACCACCTTTTCTAAAATTTTAGATAACGCAGGCAATAAACTTATAGGTCTTAGATGCATAACATCAGTTGGCTTAGGGATTTTAAGGTGGTGGTAAAATTGATGCATTCTTCCATTCTTTGGGAAATACCCCTTTCTCAATACAAATGTTCACTATGTGCAGTATATGATAGAATATTATCGGTAAACTAATTTTAATCATCGTTATTGACAAAGTATCAAGGCCTTTTGCATCTGATTTGAAATTATTTATAATGTCAAAAATCTCCTGGGGAATTTTGTGGGATTCAACCTATTGTTTTTATAAAATCTGCATGTATCTTCCGGTATACTGTCAGGACTATAAACAGACATAAATTAGTTGTTTAGAGTATCCACGTCATTTATGTTTTGTGGCAGGGAAGGTTTACTGCCAGAGTTTATACAAAAATTCTTTAACCCTGACCAAATTTTGGTTGAATGATTTTGCTCGGAAATTTCTGCCAGATAAGCTTTTTTTCCTTTCCGGATATCTATAAGAACTTTATTTCTGAGGCGTCGATATCTTTCAAAATTCTTTGAAGATCTTTTTAGTCTATATCTCGCCAATGGATCATCTTTGTCTTTCATGGCCTTTTTGAGTTCATTATTCAGCCAGGGTGCTGGAGGTTTAGATACACGAACAGTCCTAAGTGGGGCATGCTTATTGAATAGTTCAACCAAGATATTTGTTAAGTGCGCAACTTTATTGTCTATATCATCAATAAAAAATAGATCATCAATAGATGAACAAGAAAGGTCATTAAGGAAGGCTGCATCGTCAAAATGTTTAAAGTCTCTAAAAGTTATTACCCTTGGTTTCCTTTTAAAAGTACCTACCTTTACGTTGCACATGACAAGCTTGTGATCAGATATTTGATCTGCATTCAGCACTACACATTCATGCAGAAGGTCAGGCTTGCTAGTGAATATAGGGTCAAGTAATGTTGCGAGTGCTCCGTTACGCGGGTAGGAGAGGTAATCATTATTTGTGCAAAGCCGGAAAGCCGGTTGAATTCAAAGAAGGAAGCAGAATGTTATTTTGATTTAAAAAGTCAACATTCAGGTCACCCAATATGACTACATTGTCGAATTTACTCGAAGCTTCGGGCAAAAGAACATCTAACAAGCTGACAGTCATTAATATTTTGTGATGGTGGTCGATACATCACCCCTATAACAAATATACTTCTATTAACATTCAGTTTTAACCACAAACATTCCAAATAAGCACTCGTTTGTACATCTAAGTTTAAAACTTCAACACGTAAGTTAGATTTAAAATAGATAGCTACACCAGCTCCTCGTGTCTCTCTGTCACAACGAAATATGTCATAGTCATTACTACTTACAGAACTATCTGTTATGTCTGCATGAAGCCATGTTTCAGTGACGGCAAATATATCCAAATCATCAGCTTTGACCAAGCTGACAACCGCGTCAACGTCCGATATCAGAGAACGTACGTTAAGGTGTCCAATTTTCAGAAAGCACTCTTTAGCTGCCATAGCTTACCTTACTTTTGAGATTTTCAAAATTTGTTATATACATTGCACAATCTTTATCATTTGCCTTGTGTGAAGTACTATACTTGCCTTGAAATTTTTCATTATGTTTATGACAATTAATACATTTTTCTGTATCATTCTTACAATCCTTGAACAAATGAGTACCAGAATATTTTAGACAGGTTACGGATTCTGCTCTACAATTTTTAGCACTATGCCCAAAATTACAACACTTATAGCACTGAACGACGTTAATATGGTCAACCACTGTATGTCTCCTCCAACCAATGTATATAAAGCCTTTATCGACGATTTTTAGCGTAGTAACAAGTTTTATATTGGAGTTACTCTCATCCAAGTCATTCAGCTTGATAATATCACTAATTATTTCACCGTCCGAAACCAGTTCTTCTTCTTTATAAAAGTTTTTGATCAAAATACGAGGGTTATACTTTACTGGTTCTGCAATTTGAGAGTTAGCACCTAATTTGGTGGTTTTGAGTGCAACTTTCAGTTTTTGCAGGTCCTCACTGTTCCTACAATATACAGCTGTACCTTGCTTCATCTTCCGCGTTCCGTTGATACACACATTGATTTCAGCTGGATTAACATTGTTTTTTTATTGATTTGACTACATCCAGACCATCCTTATTTTGATTTGTTTTTACCAGCAAAACAGCTGCTTCTTTGTTTTCTTTTTTCAGCGCATTGCTGTACGAAAATACAGATGATGTTTTCTTAGCTGGAATCTCGACCGTTTTTGCGCTAGATGTTACAACTCCAATATTGAATTGTGACTTTAATAGATTATTAGAAAACTCTAACTCACTCAATAGTTTTTCAAGTAACTGCTTTTCATGCTTTAGGCATTCAATTTCTTTCGCGTAAATATCCAGTTTACCACCGAGATCTTCTGGCACTTTCTTGATGTTTTTGTTACATATATCACATAACCAGTATAAATTTCCATTTTTTGATAATAGTTTTTGCACCTCATCTTTTATAGAAACACACTGATTGTGATATCGCGTTTTACAACTATTGCACTGAACATATTTTCCATTTACTATAAAATTATCCGAGCAGCGCTCGCAGACGTGCACATCGTTCGACATCTCGACAAATATCGAACTAGTTCACCGAAATGAACTAGTTAGCACATCACTAATGGCATCATGGAATCACAGCGTTAACATTTAAATGTGCGTGCAATGCACATACGCGCTAGCCGTTAAGGTCGAGAATTGTATACCACCGTAAGACTACTATGACTTGCAAGCGACATCGTGCCTTATAGACTATGAAAGTTGGCTATATGTAATTAAATCCTGGTTTTTCATCAGTATACCCTTAATCTCATCGTTTTTAAATCACTTATATCAAAAAGTAACGATATCAAATATCACAGATATTAAAAAATAACGACCATCTCTAGTACGGTGTACGGCACCGCAGTTCCCGTGTTCATAATGAATGGAGGTGCACCTGCGACACAAGTGAGAGAATGGTGGTGCATGAGGGGGTTTCGGGCGACAGGGGATCAGGGCGTTGTCTCCAAATTGGTAATTAGCGGGTGAAGTCGCCGGAAAATCCTCGCAGTCTGCGTTTGCACCAGGCTAGCTCACATCACGCTAACAACGGATTATTATTGTTTTGGTCGGGGAGGACGACCGAATTCGGTAGGTTTTAGCATTGATTAGGGTAATATATCTGAAGATAGCCAAGCTAATACTATATTTGTCAGTAAAATTATCCGTAATGAAATGAGATACCTTCCTCCTCTCCGCAATAAAAAGGAATCTACTTTAGAAAGTGAATACTTACTACATATATATGTGATCCGCCTTCAGTACAAGTTTGAACTCGCTAAGGTCATTTGGTCGTCCGAAGTGATTTTCTTTGTGAAACAGTTCCTTCTATTATATTCTAAAAATGAGTGACATCAATTTCGAGCAACGGTGTGCTATCAGGTTTTGCTTCAGACTTGGGCACAGTGCAACAGAAACTCTTGATAAGCTCCAGCAGGCCTATGGAGATAGTGTTTTATCAAGGGTCCAGGTTTTTCGGTGGTTTAAGTCATTTTCAGAAATGAGAGAGTCGATTGAAGATAAACCACAAAGCGGACGGCCTTCTTCAAGAACCGATGAAAATATCGACAGAATCCGGCATCTTGTGCGTTCAGATCGTCGGTTGACAGTCAGAATGATACATTTGACTCACACCACAATTCACCAGATCAAGAACAATTTGGTTGTTGCATCATGATAATGCTTCCAGTAAAAGCATTCCTGTGGCTCCTCAGCCTCCTTATTCGCCTGGCTTGAGTCCTTGTGTCCTTTTTCGCTTTCCGAAGTTGAAAAATCACCTCTAAGGAACTCATTTTGAGACAGCCGAAAATATTCAAACGGCTGTAACCGACGAGCTGAAGGCTATTCTATTGTCGAAGTTCCAGCACTACAATGAGGAGTAGAAGAGCCATCTCCAGCGCTGTGTGGATTCCGAAGCAAGTTATTTTGAGTCTCATCACTTAATTTACAGACCTCCTATACCTACAGGCTTCAGCGCCATCTACGAGACGCTAATCTTTTCAAAGTATCTTCACAGATGACGCCACGGCATCTCATTTTATCTCAGATAATTTTTCGGACGCGCGAGTATAGTATTATTACATTGCCTACCTTTAGATAAATTACATTAATCAATGGTTTTAGGCCTGTTTTACATCGTATCCGATTAGGGATGTAGCACAGAATTAGTGTGTACAGGGCAGCAAGTCCCCCCCCCCTTCAATTTTACTTTTGCCGCCTGCTGGCGTAAGTATTGTAATCACGAAAATGTTCGAAAATGTTTTTTGGATGTTATATGACATGTACATCACGAAAAACCATATCACTCATTTCCGAAGGTCTGACGGTCTGTCACCTAATCTTATAACCCCCTATAACTTGAGAAGTACCGCGCAGATTGCGATGAATTTTTTGCCAAGGACGCAAAATCTTTATAGTTTTTGAAAGCAGAGGAAAATTCATAAAACGAAGTAGAAATAGCTCAAACTTCGTTTTTTGACGTTTCAGATGATCTTCATGAATTTTAAAAAAAAATTGAAAGGCAAAAATCTGGATGGCGGTTGTAAGAAGGTTCATCGTAATTTTTTGGTGTTATTACATTTATACACTCCCTACCTTGGTAATTCTATGCACCTATTAGACATATTTCACACATCATTCTATAAACTAATCTAAAAGGGTTTTCCTTTTTGGCTTCTAAAATTAGTGAAATCCTTTCTTGAAGAAAGAAAGTATTGGATCAAATTCAACAATGTTTTGTCAACAACACGGCCAGTACGGGCCGGTTTCCCTCAGGGCTTGGCTCTAGGACCAATCCTTTATTCGCTTTTCATCCATGATGTCCTTTGCCCCAGCAACTGTGAAGTCTACCTCTATGCTGACGACACTGCACTTATCGCTCAGTCGTGTACTGGGTGATCTTGTTCACGATGGGTTGCAGAGTGCGGTAGACGAAATACTGGAATGGGCGGAACGGTGGCTGATTAAAATTAGTGATTCGAAAACGCAGGCTATTTATTGTACCTAAAAACGTAGCGGCCCCCCAGCAGAGGGTTCTGTGGACGGCAATCGTGTACCATGGACAAATTCTGCCAAATATCTCTCTGTCACTCTTGATTTACGCATGACCTGGCACAAACATACAGCAGCCTTGAAAACAAAATTCCAAATTGCGTTTCGGCAACTATATCCTTTTTCATGTAGATCCTCCAAATTGAGTTTGATAAACAAAGTTCGCATATAAAATGATTATGAGACGAGCCATTACCTGTGCATATGCGGCTTGGTGTGTTCTTGCCAAGACACACATGCAAAGTCTTCAAGTGCTGCAAAGCAGAACTTTCCGGACAATTTGAAACGCTCCATGGTATGTGTCAAACGAGATACTACACAGAGTCCTTGACATTCCTTACGTGAGGGATCATGTCAAGCTTCAGGCGCAGCGACGTTATAGTCAAGCAGAATCACAGCAACCCTCTGCTGCGTGGCTCAGTGGACTACACAGTGGAGCAAGTTCGTAAGCATTCAAGGCCACGGCTCGCACTTTGATCAAAAATTAGCGCGAACTTTTAGTAAACTTAAAATTACACTCTAACAAAACCGAATCAAACTTTGTTTAGTTCACTTCAAAATTAATCCGTGTACCAAGTCAAAAAGCCTAGGTGTTTCCTTTTAAACTAAACACTTCTGCTTTTCTTTGCTGTTCTCATTTTTTCTTCTCTTTCCCTTTCTTTTTTTCCTTGACATTGTCTGCTTTCTGGGCAACCAGGACTGACAGATTCGACTAACGTACATTAGACAGTGACTAATGGGCAAAGATCCTACGGACCGCACAGACAAACAAATGACGAATAGTATCATAGATTTCTCTCTACATTAGCTCTTAAAACCTAAAAATATTCTCAGCAGACGGATTGTGTACCTACCGGCCGCTGCTGCTTCCGGCGTCATACGGCTGGCGTTGGTGAGTGTTCCGTTGTTCGGGTATGGTATCACACCTATTTCTTCGCGCCATATCAATGTGTTTCGGTGTTTCCTATGGTCTGATAGAGCTGTCATATCTGACCGAGTTAAGTATCTGAGCGAGGCGACTTTTTTGTCAGAGGCTCTACGCTCTAGTTTGCAAAGTGGAAACGGCATTGCGTGGGAAGTGCAGAGTAGTAGTAATAGTAGTTGTTTTGTCTGCTAATCTGATATAAGACATGTCAGGAATAAATACATAGGTAAATAAGGTAAAAAACACATATGCACACATAAACATAAGGAACTAAAAATAATACAATCCTCTAAAAATTAAGAATAGCTGACAATATAAACTTTTGTACAGACATAACCATAATTATCACCCTACCTGACGCTATATTGTATTCGCGGTGAAGTAGAGCCCCGATTTACGCTCTGGTCTGATCATCACGGAGAACGACTATCGTAGACCGCAAACAACTTTAATGCCTCTAGATGTCAGTAATATACAATTTTGTTATGTACTTTTTGGCCAAATAAATTGATATATGTGGCTTGTGACCTTCTTCAGTCTTCAGGAACATTCAGAATTCTTATGAAATAAAGAACGCATCTGACACAGTCCTAATAAAAAAAACAGAACTTTTACGCACAACTTTTCAATAATACACCAAGCTATAGTATTTTTCAAAAATGAATTTAGTTTACCAAAATGCCTTATATTTTTTCGATTATGTTGCCACCAAATCTATACACCTTAAAATGTAAACCTATTGGGGCATTTCAATCGAGATTATGCAAGACAAGTGATTTCAGGATTTGCATAAAACTTATAACTTCATATTTCTCGAAGTAAAGTCAGTGTGGCATGGCTGCCTCGGTTTGAATTTAAAAAATGGAGGAGGTGACCTACGTTTTTAAAAAAATGGTGAATGCGGTAAAATTATTACCTGTTTAGAAAACTCGACTCTTAACAACAAACTTCTTATATCGTAGAATCTTCATCCAATGATCATTAAACATGACTTGTTATCGTCATTTATATTTGTACGCTAGCTTTATAATCACTGGCATAAAAAAAATCGCTAGTGAATGACAAAACATCGTAAGCCACTCGTATTGTCTCTGAGGTCTGTACGTCATTTAAGAAAATATTAAGCGCAGACCGTGTGGCCTAATGGATAAGGCGTCGGACTTCGGATCCGAAGATTGCAGGTTCGAGTCCTGTCACGGTCGATAAAGTTTTGCATTTTTTATTTTTTTGGTACGTTTTAAAACAAAGTGTATGCCGACATTAATGGTATAGAATTTTCTATTTTAATAAATAATAGTATACCCTTTAACTGTTCAAACAGCCACCTATGAGCCTTTTTAATATTTTATTCAACAACCTATTGAATAATTACATGATACTCCATTTATAAATGGAGACGAATAATGTTGACAAATGTCCTTGCTTCGAAGTGTTCCACGAGTTAAATCAGAATATTATGTATTCGAGGTAGAATTGTGTAATGTAACAAGAAAGCCGTAAAAATATGCAACTTGGCAATGCTGCAATAAAATAACAACAGGAGCTCTTATTTACACATTCCGTACCTCAAGCTAGTTTTTCAATTACCATAGGAATTCCTATACTCGTAGCGAAAACGCAGTGAACGCGTAGTCACTGAACAGCGTTGTGAAATTGGCTATAATTCCTGTCTGTAGTGGATTCAGTTCCAGAAGCGCATCTCGTAGAACCCTAGTTTTCAAGATACAGATGTCACTCTGTTGCCATTATCTGCTATTCAATTGTTACCAAATTCCCGCAATTTTTTTTGCTGTCCGACGCAGCATCCACATTTTGTATCCATTTTCGGCAAAATAACATATTCATAGGTTCTTCATATCATATAACGTTTCAACACAATGTTACAGACAGATGGACGACGGCAAAATTTTCGGTCTTATCCTCCAGAGAACGGCTCACAGCTGGGCGGCTATTTTTTATTCTGTTTAGCAATACAGCTCCCCAATAGGCAAGAGAGCCAATCCTACTGTCTCTCAGTGATTCTACTCTCTTGCCTTCAGAAATATTGGTCCTAAATGGGATATTCAACCTACGTCCGCTTTTTTTTGCTCTACATCTACAATGAGATTTTTATATAAAGTACATATATACGTACATTGTATTTAAAACACCTAGTAATGCACCGTTTCTCGACTAGACAAGTTATATTGACTTATTTGCTTTTGCTACAAATTACTGCCACACTGTATTTACAACCACAATCCTCAAAATCAAGAAAATTTGCCTAATTTGGCAACGCTGCTGAAGCATTCCAACTACTGCGAGTACACTTTGAGTATCAGCAGTCCCTAGCATTCCCAATTGACAAGTAGTGATTATTTGTCAGGAGTCATGACTGTCACTATCAAACGTCAATGTCAAGTTGAATTTGTTGAACTTATTGATGCAATTTTGATTATTTTGAAGTAGTGGTGCTCTAATTCTCAGTAATTTCCCACCTACAGGAATGGTGGTCGACAAGAGTCCCCTAGGAGGCAACCACCATGCTCTGGAGCAGTTCGTACTGCTCGCGAAAAGCGCCCGGGGTGCCGGCTGTACGGAGCTAATCAAGCAAGCTTTAGAGGCCCCCGGAGTGTACGTTTTTGGTGAACTGCTAGACATGCCCAACATTCAAGAATTAGCTGAATCACCTACAGACAAGAAGTACTTGGATGCCCTCGAATTGTTCGCCTTTGGCACCTACAAAGATTACTTGACAAACAAAGCATTGCTACCTGAGCTATCAGCTCCGCAGAGGAAAAAGTTGCAACATCTGACTATTGTTACTTTGGCCACAAAGTAAGTGCATTTCAGTTTACAATCAGTATTTACTGTAGTCCATATGATCAACATTGACACAAGGATTATGCTTGTCGTTCTAGATCACTTGAACTTATACAAATTCTAGCTGTTAACATGACATCTTTGTTTTACAATTGAGGAACTCTATCCCAGAACTGGTCTAAATTTGACAATAGATAATTGCAAAGTGGTTCTGAAATGCGCAGCACCTACTGTGATCGATCAAAACATTGTGGGACAGTTCCCTGTAAAACCACAAAGGTACTATTGTCTTGGCCTATCAGCCATATTTTTTCATATAGCTGTATGAATTATAGTCTTTTCAAGATGCCGATATTGTTTTTCAGATCAAAACGTATCCCTTACAACACCTTGCTACAGGAGTTAGACATCAGCAATGTGCGTGATTTAGAAGATCTCATCATTGAAGCTATCTATGCAGACATAGTTCGTGGCAAACTTGACCAGAAGAATTCACAGTTGGAAGTGGACTATGCTATTGGAAGGGACATTAGACCTAAGGATATTGATGTTATTGTCAATTGTTTGCAGGATTGGTGCTCATCTTGTGATGGTAAGGCTGTATACATCAACATATAAAAGAATGCTGTATTAACCATTGGGGGGCATGCCCCCCCTGGATTCTGCTTCAAAGTGAAATACTCTTAAATTCTTATTAAGATACCCAATCCTTGGGTAAGAAGTGGGACATTCCAACATAGAAGATATTATGCACAACAACCCCCCTTCCCTGCTATATGGGCGGTCATGTGTATTAATATGATGCAGAAAATTGATTTAAAAGTTTCATGAACATGAGATTTCAAATGATCTTTTTTCTTCCTCAAATTTGGAACTGCACTCTTTGGACAGTCCTTATGTGACAGTTCTTTCATACCATTCATCATGCCATTCTTTTCTGACAGAAATGGTGATTGGAAAATGAAACTGTCACTTTCCCATCTCAAGCTGCCTAGAGACCTTCGGTCTTTCCTTCCTGAATAATTGATGGTAAAAAAATGTGACTTCATTATGAATGAGTAATGTGTGTGTAGAAGGAGAAACTGAGGCCCTGGATGTCCTCAACTCCTTATTTTGGAAACATGGGCAGTTAAGGATAGTAATAAGCTTCAGCCAAGGTTACAAGAAAAGGTAAAATTTTTTGTTCTATTTCCGAGGTCAAAACTATAGGGTACCATTGAAGAAAGTTCTACATTGATTCGACGGTCAAGGTCATGGTAAAGGTCAGTTTTCAGGTCATTACCTGGGGAAAACTGGAGTTTCTGCTGCCTGCGACATTATTTATGCTTTAACTTTAGAAAGATCCCTGAAATTTTCTGCACGAGAATCTCTATGATGACCTAAGCATTTAAGTAATGTTCACCCAAGGTCATATCTGAACGTACCAGGTGTACAAGTATGAAATGCGGATTCCAGACA
Organism: Acanthoscelides obtectus; assembly: GCA_963669975.1. Lineage (NCBI taxonomy): Eukaryota > Metazoa > Arthropoda > Insecta > Coleoptera > Chrysomelidae > Acanthoscelides > Acanthoscelides obtectus. The sequence goes on along the minus strand of CAVLJG010000565.1, from coordinate 674,997 downwards.
GCAGATGGCGCACCAATGCGGTTTGTACTATAAAGATCCGATAATGCACCATCAGTACGCGTCAGAGGCACACGAGTGAGAAATTGAAAAAGTATGTACATAGTGGTGTTTTGTTTTGTTCGAAATGTCAAAATTTATACCGAACAAAGAGCACTTACGGACGGCATTAATTTTTAAGCTTATGGTATAGCAAGATACGTGTGAAAGACGGTTTTGACGCTTCAAAAGCGGTGACTTCGATGTCGCAGACAAAGAACATGGAAAGCCTCCAACAAATACTAAGATCGGGAATTGCAAGCTTTGTTGGACCAATACGACTCTCAAACTCAAAGACAACTTGCAGAGCAATTAGGCGTTAGTTAACAAGCAGTTTCCAACCGCCTACGAGAGATGGGAAAAATTCAGAAGACCGGTAGGTGGGTACCACATCAGTTGAATGACCGACAAATGGAAAAGCGCAACAAGCGCAAAATCACACGTGAAATTTTGCTCGCCCGGTATAAAAGGAAGTCGTTTTTGCATCGCATAGTTATAGGGGATGGAAAATAGATTTATTTTGAGAATCCCAAACGCAAAAAATCATGGTAGACCCAGGGGCACCATCCACATCGACCGCAAGACCAAATCGCTTCGGAAAAAAGACCATGCTCTGTGTTTGGTGGGACCAGAGGGTCGTGATCTACTATGAGCTGCTGAAACCTGGGGAAACAGTTAATACCAACCATTATCAACAACAATGGACCCATTTGAACCATGCGCTGCTTGCAGCAAGAGCAGAATACCGAAAGAGGCAACACAAGGTCATTTTTTCTCATGATATGCTCCATCACATGCGGCAAAACCGATTTGCGACTCGTTGAAAGCACTCAGCTGGGAAGTTTTTACCCCATGCGAATTACTTACCAGACTTGGCTCCTAGCAATTACCACTTGTTTGCATAGATGGGTCACGCACCTGCTGAACAGCACTTTGGTTCGTACGAAGATGTGAAAAACTGGCTCAGTGACTGGTTCACAGCAAAAGATTTTTACTGGCGTGGTATTTTCAACGAATTGCCCGAAAGATACTATATAAAAAGCAATGGCTCGTATTTTGAATAAAAAAATCCGCATTTCATACTTGTACGTGTATACCTGGTTCTATTCGAAAGTCAAAAATATAATATAATTTTAAAAAAAATCGTATTGACCATCAGTTGTCCTTCAAGGTAATGTTTAATGTCAAATTTAAAGACACCACTACATAGCTAAGGAAAAATACTAAACCCTATTTACTTTCGTTCCGGGACTTTTGGATTGCCCTGTATGAATATCATTTTAAGAAAATGTTTGCTGTAGTAAATCCTTTTTTCAGGTGTCCTAGGCTGCGTGGAATCTCAAATCCAGCGCGCCAATTCCGCGCGCAACAAAGCGGTGCAACGTCGCGCAGATGTCGAGTCTGAGATAGTGAACATCAAGAAGGCGTTGAAAGCGCAAATGCAGGAGCGCGCTGACGGAGGCGGCGGAGGAGCGGGGGGACCAGAGGAGGCTGGAGGGGCCGCAGGAGGAGGCCCAAACGAAGGGTCCCAACAAAGGGACAATCAGCCGGCTGATAAGAAAAAGGCCTCGCAGAAGATTAAAGGGCTGAAGATATTGCGTTAGGGTACTGAACAAAAATAATCCGTTGTTTTTTTTTTAATTTTATGTGATAATATAGAGGATATTGAAAAAGAATGATAGTTTCACCTGTTCTCTACCTTTTTTCTACATATCTGATGAAAAACCGATTTTCGAATATCGATTGACAGGTACAAATCATCTGAAACTATAGTGAAAACACGTTACCAAAAAACAATTCAAAATGGAAATATTTTTAGTTACGCTACCGTTTTATAAATGGCGCTCAAGACCCTTGCCTTAGCACAACTCACAAAATTTTTGCTAGGCTATGAGTCGGGGTTCAAACCCCGACACAATGTCCCTTTTTCCAAGATCAAGAAGCTTCTGTCTTCTATGTTCGTCTTAAGTATCAGTCTTCTGTATTTGATGTCTGTCTTCAATGTCTAGTTTCGAGGTCTGTATTCAATGTTTGTCTTTGATGTCTTTTGGTGTATGACTTCCATGTCTGTGGTATTCCATCTATGATGACTGTCTTCAATGTCTGTCTTTGGAGACCCTCTTCAGTGTGTATATGCGATGTCTGCCTTCCGTGTCTGTCTATGGTGTCTCTCTTCAATGTCTGCCTTTGATGACTGTTTTCAGTATCTCTCTTCGACTCCTATCCTCAGTGTCTGCCCTAGTAAAAAGAGCCAAAGGGGGCCTACTTACCTGGCTTCGCCTCCGAACTACTACTACTGTCAATGGTCTGTTTGTTATCTGTGATCTGAGATTTTTTTCGTAGTTTGTTTATGCTAGTTTAGCTTGATTTATGTTTAATAACTTCTGAATAGGTTTGTATAAGAGACTCTGCTAGGTAGCATCCACACTATGAGTTCCAGATGGCTCTTTTTATTAATTCTCTGTCAACCCAGATCTCAACTTCTTTCTTTATATCATTTTTAAATTCGATATCTAGATGAAGCCCCTTCCAAGCCACTGTTTGAGATTTGTTACTATACCAGTTTAAATGGTTTTATTTTAATAAAATTTTGTATAAGTACTTAATGAAGCATAATAAGTAAATGATAAAAATTTCAAAATGATTGCACTGCTTTAAAGCCCTTTGACCTTTAATAATGTGTGGATGCACCCTGATGTGCTACGCATTCTCCAACGCGCCTAGGCATGCTTCTGATCAGGTGGTCAATGTCCTCTTGTCCTCCTGTGGTATCTCATTCCAGGCAACCACCAACTCCTCTCGAAGTGCTTCTAGAGTCTGAGGAGGACGTTGTAAATTGAGCAATCTCCTACCCATCATATCCCACACGTGCTCAATTGGGGATAAGTCGGGAGATCTTGGTGGCCATGGTAACAATGTGACATCATTATGTTGAAAGAAGTCTATTATGACTCTTGCAACATGTGGTCGGGCATTATCTTGTTGGAAAGTTGGATCTGCCAGGGTGTCAAGACAGGGTAAAAGATGGGGTTCTAGAACTTCGTGGATATAACGCTACGCGTTCATGTTACCTCTGATGAAGATTAAAGGTGACCTGGAACCATAAGCTATAGCACCTCAAACCATAACTCCAACAGTGTGATGAACATGTCTTTCAACAAAAAACTGTGGATTCCTCCTTTCACCACGTCGCCTTCTAACCCTGGCACGACCATCGTGCATGCCTAAACAAAATCGAGACTCGTCACTAAAGACAATACTGTTCCATTCCTGATCCCACAGTGACCGTTGTCTGCACCACTCAAGGCGATTACGTCGGTGTTCTCGAGTTAAAGGGAGGGCCCAGTGTGACCGGTATGAAAACAAGCCAAAACTTCTCATTCGTCGGTAAACACTTCGCATGCCAATAGGTCTTCCGTGTTCTGCAAACCATTCATTTGCAATGGACCTGGTAGTGGAGAAACGGTCCCTTAAGGCCAATAATCTTAGGCGGCAATCTTCACGGTCTGTTGTTCTACGGCGGCGTCCAGTGCCCCTTGCTCTTTGCGTACGGCCTTCTCGAAGCCATGCCTGACAACACCTAACCACAGTGTCTACACTTCTTTGCACTCTAACTGCAATTGCCCGAAAAGAAAGTCCAGCTTCCCGAAGTCCCACTATACGGCCCCTATCAAACTCACTAAGTTGACGAAATCGTACAGGTCTCCGTACTCTAGGCATCGTAACCGATCGTAAAGGATGTCAAGAACCAAAATCCGCCAACGTTGATTCTTTACTGCGGCTGAAATATTCATTTTTAGAGCTTTAGTGAATTAAAAAAAAGCAGTATAAAAACCGGAATGTCCAACTGATAAGACTGAAAATTTTTTCACTTGTTATTTATAGTAGGAGAAATACATTCACCAACTTTTATTAAAATAAAACCATTTAAACTGGGTGTTCGGATTTATATGTCACTTAGTATATTTCCTACTTGCGATGAGAGTACAAGTTCTCGATGATTTTCAGTCTGTTCTAACTCATCTAGCAGGTTCTTAGTAAGACTTCCACGAGACTCAGACTTCCATGGCTTACTGTTTTTGGCTGGTTGTTAGTACCCATATTTTTACGTCTTTCATGTGATAGTTCTTGAATTAACACTTTTATTTTGGTATCAGACTCATTTTTGCATCAATTCATATCTTCATCATACTTTTTCTGGAGTTATATAACTTTATTTTATTCTTCCAGTAGCTGTTGATCAAGTGTTTGAATTTGGAGATCCCAAGATTGAAGCTGCTATGAATATTATGTTTCAATTTCCATTGAGTCATCTTCAAATGCTTTGAATTGTCTCCTTTGTTATTTCAATGAATGCATTTTTTTATTTAGTTTAACTCCTTCTTAAGCCCTGATATTTCTTCTTTCAATATATCTATTATATCTAGTTCATGTAAGTTATGTACCTTGGCTCACTCTATATAAAAATTATCATATTGTATCATAACGTTAGTTCACATCGCTGTAGCATCGTTACCGGAGACGTTGGAATTTATCACGCCACCTGTAACTTAACACGTCCGCCATGCTTCTTCGAAAAGAGTCTGTTTTTTCTTGTTAACTTTATAAAAACTACTGTATCCTTGTCTTTTGTAATCATATAGCAATACACTATAGGAGTGTTTGTTAGATTTACAGCGAATAAAGTGATTTCTTAAAAACTCTCGTTTGCCCCTGGCAAACATAATTTGTAACTCTGAGGCTTCATTGCTACATATTATTTTGTGTTTATCAATAGTCACGAACTCTTTCGGTTCAAGGCAACTCTTGTGAAATACTTTGAAGTATGCGATGCAAACAAGACAAGTAAGTTCCATATTCTTACAGCACTTGAACATCCCAAGCGACATAGTTATTATTAAATGTGAAATTCCATAATCCACCTTTGAGACACAATGTAGCAGCTATTTCTTATCAGATTTGTAACCAAAAACACAACAAACATTACATGGTTCAGGATTGCAATATTGTTAATACCAGACAAGTCTGCAATCACTCAAATGTGCTGACGAATAGTATATATAGTGTATACAGGGTGTTTCAAATTCGACCCTCACCATTGAGATTTTGCGAACTGTAACAGATACGAAGTCGCTTAAATGGGAGTAAAGTTGAGAATTTATTTAATCATAAAATTCCGCCTACAAAGTTTCTAAATTCAAAAACCAAATTTCCCAAACTTGTATCAATTTTTTCCTGACTTCATTTGTAGTGGGATTTCAAAATAACTTGCACATTAACATTACCACTTTTTCTCCTCTACAAGATGGCATATTTAGAATTGCAATATGACATTTAGTCCCTTGTCCTCCAGCATCAACTTTATTTTCTATTATGGAGGGCATATTAGATTTTCTAGGCAGGTCTTGAAATTATCAGATAGTAATTTGTTTTGCATACCAGATTTATCCTATAACCACTTTTATTTTTCCTGACTTCATTTGAGATGGGAATTCAAAATAAATTACATGTTGGCGTTGTTACTTATTCGTCTCCTCTACAAGATGGTGTAGACAACATTTTTTCTTTCGATTTCCATCACCGACTTTATCCATATGGAAACTATATTGGAATTTTGTACATTTAGATGGACTTTTCAGTCCTAAATGCATTGTTGGATGAAAATTATAAGGAAATAAAAATGTATGGTGGAACCTGAACACAACATGAAAATTTGATTGAAGGTAATAATAATAATAAAAAATAAGCAGAGGTAAATCGTAGCAGAAGTTCAAAATGTCACTTACTTTGTAGGCAAAGCCTGACCCTTCTCTGTACATCGTTCACTGCTCGATTAATTTATCTTCTTCCCAGTTTTCCAAACTCTGTTGCTATGTTCAACTTAAGGTCTTGTCTGGTATACGAAACAAATGAAATCTGATAATTTCAAGGCCTACCTAGGAAATCCTGTTTTTCTGGAATAACTAAGGTTTGGCGTATGTATGACGTATTATATTTTTGGAATCAGAATTAAAAACTCAAATTCATTGGCCTGAAAATCCATTATGGTGTCCATAAGGAAAAATAAAGTTGATGCTGAAGGACAAGAGACGAAACATCATATTGGAATTCTAATGCCATCTTGTAAAGGAGAAAAAGTGCCAATGTTGAAGAACAATTTATTTTGAAATCCCACTACAACTAGACAGTAAAAAAATTAAAGCCATTTTGAGAAAATTCGATTTGTTCCGTCTCTTTGCGAAAGTGCTTTGAATTTCCAAACTTTCTAAGCGGAATTTTGTTGATTACTTATATACGCATTTTTGCCACCATTTAAGCAACTTCGTATGTGTTAAAGTTTCGGAGAGATCCCAATGGTGAGGGTCGAATTTGAAACACCCTGTATACAATCCCCGTAACTCATTGAAGAAGACCCTTGATCACAATTGAAGATACTAGCCCGAGCTGACTAATGAGTGAGAATATAACTCGCTTGGTTAATAAGTGACCTTTGAGCTTGAAGTCTCATGTGAACTGAAATGAATCGACCTTATGATTCCACAAAATACCTAAAGTATTGACTGACTTATCTTCTTTTGAAGTAATAACAAAACTGCCTTATTTTCACGATCATTGAGCAAAGCAGAATGATTACGCATCGATTGTCAATATGAATTGGGCTAATTATAAGATTTGTGAAACACCTGTCTTTAATTGAGTGAGTTCATGTGAATAATCTGCGCCTGATACAAAGTGATCAACATAAAAATCCAGAAGTATTGCCTGTGATGCAATTGGAAAATCATTAATTGTGTCATGTGCAACTCTTGACACCATAAGTTACAGTGTTTAATGTATTTTGAGCTATATCATCATCAACTGTATCATGCCACAAAATTCTCTGCAGATTTCTATGATTGGGATTCACATTAACACATCTATACATCTTAACCTTCACTACATACATATGTTTACAAGATCTACTTAGCATCGCAAAATAATGATTCTTGTATAACTGACCCTAGATATAAAACATCATTTAACTGTTTGGTTCCTTTGCACAGCCATCAAATACCACATGTAATTTTATTGTAGTGCTAGATTCCTTCAGAACAGCATGATGTGGCAAAAAATATATTAACTTAGAATCATAGACATCATCTAAAACCTTGGACATGAGCCCTATCCGGACAGATTATGACATGAAATTCCTGTATAAACTTTGCAAATGTTCCATATGATGTGAAATGGCTAACTCATAATTATCAGAAAAAGACACAAAATCCTTCATTGGCAATTAAACTTCTAAATGACCTGTGCTATCGTATTTATGTGTCTGTAATGATTTTTACAATATACTGTTCCTCCTTTGATAACATGGGCGTGTTTTCTGAGTCGTCCCAAAAATTTTCTAACTGATTCATCATCTGAGATTGAATCACTCTCCTGAATAAAAAAGTAAGCACTATTTTCATTAGAACTTGTATGCAATGGCCCTGCAATTAGCCATCCAAACTTTGTGTATGTTAAATTAGGTTTGTTTTAACCCAATTTGTGAAGTTGTAAACTCCTGCAGTCCACCTAGGAAACGCTCTAAAAAAAGACACCTGAGTGCAGAAATGAAAGAGGTCATTTTGAATATATACAGGGTGACTTCGAAGTTGAGTCATTTATTTTAACAGTGAGTAGATCTGATCAAAAGAAATGTTTTTTTCCTTTACCATTTTCCTGGTAAAATTAAAGTAACAAAGTTATAGCCCTTTGGAAGTTTGAGTACCGCCCTGTCTCAATAACAATATTATGTGGTCGTGTTTGGCGACAATGGATATAATCCGCCGTATCGCTTCATCGCATCGGAAACAAAAAAGCGAAAGAATTTGGAACGATGTTTTTACAGGTATCTCATTCATTTGTATACAGTTAGTGTCAGTGAATCGTGGTATGTGTTGCGTGGCTCAAACGAAATAAACAATGGCACATGTTTATGCGGATCGGTTTCCCAATCGAGTGCAACCAACCCCTCGTGCCTTTGTTAATGTAGTACAACGGGCTTGTGAATCAGGTGACTTAAGACCTCACAGGGGACCTCACGATCAAATACAGGTCCGCACTGAAATACTTGTCGGGAGGATACTTTATAAAACAAGGTAAAAATTTTTTTTTATTTTTTTTTTATTTTTACACACATATTTTGGTTTATCTTCCTTCTACAATCATTATCTGAAAATTAATGACTCAACTTCAAAGTCACCCTGTATAAGATCGAGCGCGAGGAGAACGAGGCATCAACCATCAAAGAAATTGTTGTGAAGGTTTCTCACAAAGTTGGGGTGTGTCGCGCATCAGTGTTTAATGTGTTAAGACAATACAAAAAAAATCACACCTTTTCTGAGCCAATGACCAGTAAACATCGCAAAAGTATTGTTAAATCATTGGATGAAGCTGATAAGCATGCGATTAGGAGGAAAGTGCATGAATTATTCTTTAGGAATGAAATACCTACTATAGATAAAGTACTGCAGGAGTTAAATGGCGATACAACGTTGCCAAATTTCAAACGATCAACTTTCCATGCGTTACTGAAGCATTTAAATTTCAAATGGAAAAAACGGGGTCGTAATAGTTTACTACTGGATAGAGAAGAAATTGTGCTCCATAGGAGGGATTATTTAACAAAAATTGGGAAATATAGAAATCAAAACAGGAAGATTTATTACCTTGATGAAACGTGGGTAAACCCCACCCCCACATGATCCTATATCCATCACCAATCGTATACACATCGAATTGTGCTAATTTACTACAAAGTTACGCAAAGCAGCATCTACTATCTAAAATATGTCGTCCCTTTAGATCAGAACTAGCCTATGTCCATTTTTGTCAAAATTGAGATTTTAGACTATATGATGCAGTAAGGTGTCGCCTATCAAGTGCAGTACTAATCTAAGTCCTAACGTTTATATTTTTCACGTACTCATTAAATTAAGAATAAGCCTATGTCCTGAAGCAAAATAATTGTTAGTGCAGAACTATCCTTTTTTAGAACAGAAATTCTATGTCCATATTTGGGTAAATAATTTTTAATGCAGAAGTATCCTTTGTTGGGACAGATTACCTATACTAGTGAATTGTGTGGACTTAAGCTAGTTCTACTTTGAAACAAAATTTTATGTCCAAGAAAATGTGGACTTAGGCTTATTCTGATCTATAATTTTAATAAACCCTCACATCTTTTAGTGGACATAAACTAGTTCTGCACTGTACTGGTTTCGACTTGTTAGAAATCTAGGCATTTCAAGGCGCCACCGTACACGAATAACGCAGATTACCTCAGTTTAAAGCAGTTCTTAGTGTATAGTGATCGAGTTTGCGCAACGTAAACAAATTAAATATGAGTTCTAGAAGGAAAAAAATTTTTGATCTTCTGGCCAGGCACTGTGATGGTAAGTAGTGCTTTTCTAGCTATACAAATATTCTTAAGTAACACGTTAACATTGGAAATACGTTTTTAGCTACTGGTTCAGGATAAATTTTATTTATTTTTTTAATTGTATAAATAAAAAAACAAATAATACGATCTACACTCATAAAACTCTGTACTGAATAATGTTTACTTTATTTTTTTATAGATACCAATCATGACAAACTAACAGTATCTGCAAGACCAGAAAAAATAGACGCCCAATATTTGATGAATACAGCAAACCTTATGCCGCCTGGTTATTTACTCTCTAAGGAAACGGCTGCTTTTAACAAGAGCGATAATGCATTTTGCAGTATGAACCTCGAAAATATAAAATCAGTTTTGAGTATTGAATCCAATAAAGTTACACCGATTGTGGCCGATAAAGGAGACGCAAATGCTAGTGAAGAAGTAAGAAGTGTTCTCGAAAAAATCATAGGTAAGCAAACTAACGAGTAAAAAGAATTAGTAATATTAAAAATCAAACACTTTACCAGTAAACAAGCAATTATACTCAAGGTACATGGTATACATCTTGCTTAGGATAGGATTATTGGCCAAGCATACTGAGTTTCAGTCAAATAAATGTATGTGGCCCATTTTTTAATAGAAGATAGAATAATAAGAGTGTTTTATAAGGTGTGTATACTTGTATCCTCAAAAATAATATCTAAATCTCCGGTTTTGTTGATAACAGTTTTAAGGCTAAAAAACAATAGGCTTTTGAGGCTTTTCAACAACAATATTTAGTTATCCTTGGGGTCTAGAAAGTGAGTACCTCCGGTCTGTTTAAAAAAATAATCATTTATTTATTTTTAATGTTTGTGTAAGTAATTTTGGTCTCATAAATGATTTGGTTTTTATTTTCGTTGTCAATTTTAAAAGTAGGTATTTTGTTATAAATTTCTTACTGAGACTTTTTGTTCTAGATGTAATAGAAACTGACCAATTGGACCCTGAAAAATGTGGCAAACGGAAAAATATTGTCGAAGAGGATCTGTATTTATCATCGGACACGGATCCTTTCCAAACTGATGATGAAGAAAACGACCCTAATTTTAATCCACAAGAAAGCAAAAAGAAGAGAAAAAACTTTAATTTTGAAAACAATTATCAAGAAACTGATACAAGTTCTAACACAGATGAAAATAATAAAAATGCTAGAAAAATATCTAAAAAAAAAGCTAAGAAGAGAACATACTTGGAAAAGAAACATAATTAAGTCATCGAGAAATCAAGGAAAGAAATACACCAACTGGAAAGGAAAAAAACAATTAGCAAGAAAAATGAAAACATCATGTGAAGAGAAATGTAGAATGAAGTGTCTAAATAAAATGAGTGAAGAAGAAAGACATAAAATATTTACTGAATATTGGGGATTAGCAGATGTCAACCGCCAACGTGATTTTATATCCAAATATGTTACAGTAGTTTCTAAAGCTAGAACTAGAATTCGTAAAAAGAATAAGCATCATCCCGCTGAATTACCAGAAAAGAATGACAATACATTCTTAGAACTGTCTAATGATAAAAACAGTAGAAGAAACAGTACTTTTACATACTCTCTTCCCAAAAATGAAAACAATAAGGTGCAAATATGTAAAACTTTTTTTCTAAATACACTGTCAATCAGTGCACAGGTAGTCAAAACCGTTATGAACAAAACTGGAACTTCAGGTATTGTTTCCGAAGATAGACGAGGAAAAGCTTGCAAAAACACTCTTATTGACGAGTCTACTAAACAAAATGTTAGGGATCACATAAACTTATTTGAAACAATTGAAAGTCATTACTGCAGACAAAAGACCAGTCGTAAATATTTACCCCCAACACTTAACGTAAGCAAGATGTATACCATGTACCTGGAGTATTGTCAGGAAAAGAATATTAGGAAAACAGTAACTGAAGCAATGTATAGAACAATCTTCAATAGAGATTTTAATCTATCCTTCTTTCAGCCCAAAAAGGATCTCTGCGATATTTGCCACAACTACGATAATAGTTCTCTTGAAGAAAAATTAGAGTTGGAAGAAGATTATCGCATCCATATCCTAAATAAAAATAGGGCAAGAGAAATCAAACAGTTTGAGAAACAAAGAGCAGCTGAGAATAGCAGTGAGGTTTGTTGCGCTGTCTTTGACTTGCAACAAGTGTTGCCAGTTCCCAAATCTAATGTTGGCCTGTCCTATTACAAATTAAAATTATCAACTTACAACTTTACTGTGTACAACCTAGCAACAAAAGAGTGCAATTGTTACATGTGGAATGAGGTAGTCGGAAACAGAGGTGCCTCTGAGATTGGAAGTTGTTTACTTTTGTACATTATCAGCCAAGTAGAACAAGGAATAAGAGAATTTAGCTTCTTTTCTGACAACTGTAGCGGTCAAAACCGCAACAGATTTTTGTACTCTTTGTACAGCTATTTATCGCAAAAATATCAAATAAAAATAAAACATACCTACTTAGAAAAAGGCCACACTCAAAGTGAAGGCGATTGCGTACATAGCGTAATAGAAAGAGCTGCTCGAAATATACCTATATACACACCAGATCAGTGGTATACGGTTGTAAGGACAGCTAAAAGAAAGGATCCTTACAAAGTAGTTGAGCTTGCACAGGAAAATATATATGATTTAAAAGATCTTGAAAAAAAGACGTGTATTAACTGGGAAAGAGATGAAGAAAACGAAAGAGTGTTTTTAAATAAAATAAAAATAGTTGAAGCTGATCCACGTTTCCCTAACACTTTACTTTTTAAAGTTAATTACGACTCTACCTACAAGAAATTAAAGCTCACAGAAAAAGGAAGAAAAAAAATAGATGTCGAGATAGCCTCACTAAAACTAAAACCATGCTACGAAAAGGAAATTTCTTTGAAAAAACTGAAGTATGATCATCTTCAGTTTCTTTGCCGTAAATGAGCAATTTTAGCGCCTTACCATAGTTACTTTAAAAATTTACCATTTTCCAACAAAACGAACTTTCAAGATTCCGATAGTGATGAATAGTCTAAGATGTTTTTTATTTGTGTAGAAATTTAGGGTCAGTTACTTAAGAAATATTTTTCATTTGTTTTAAAACATGTTATTTTAATTATTTAAAAAATTAATATTTTTTATTTTTTAGAAACTCAAGCTCAGTTCCATTTGTTAAGGAATTTGGGCTCAGCTACTTAAGTTTTAAGTATTTTATTTCTATTACTTACTAACTGTGTATTAATAAAAATTATTCTAATAAATTTTATTAGATGAACATTTGTGTTTTTATAGAAAAAAGTCAATAAATCAGTTTTCACAAAAATTTTGAAGCAGTAATAGATAATATTTTACGTTATTATCGTAGCAGGTTTTGAATAAAAAGTCATAAAATTAACCAATGACTATATTATGTCCATAAACATACAATAAGCCTAAGTCCAAGAAGTGGACTTGGTATACTTGCTAACATTAAAAGTAATCTATGTCTAACTTTTTGCTTTAACGTTAATGTTTTTCGTTTTTACTAAGGTATATTAAAAACAGACATTTTTAGAACATGTGTACAAATTTTCATTAAAATATCTGTATAAATAAAGAATCTATTAAAAAAAAACCGTTTCCTGAAAACTTTGCTTTTTGGACTTAGGCTAGTTCTATTCTAAAGGGACGATGTACTGCGTGACTCTTAATACGTCCCTGCCGAATGTTACAGCGTTCGATGATCACGTGGTCTTGTTTATGTCCGGTCTATCTCTTATCTGAATATACTGTAGAAATAAATCAACTTGTTTCATGACAACCAAATGATTGACGACGTAAAATTGGCGTAACTGCCTCGGCACAGAGACAGAACGGCAGGATGGATTGATAAGGAAAATGGCTGAAAGTAGTTCAAATGTTGGGTAGTTCAAATGCTCTATTTATTGAATGATGAGATTAGAAAATGGCTAACGACACCGTGACATCAGCACGGGTATTACGCAGTGCCAGATGCTCCGCTGTCCGATTTTTGTCCACCGGCGCGCATGACGTCACGCTGAGAGTGATAAATCAAATCCAAGCGCATAACCAAAATTTCTGTGTTATGTACCGCGGTTATAATATGGTTCAAGATGACACACGTCAGTTACTCGAATCGTGTGAACGCGTTGGTTTTAACCGCGGTTTTGTTGCAAGTTGTTTATTTTAGGAAAGCGCGCATATAATTTCTGATTGTTTTTATGATCACTTAATAATCGGTGCTTTTTCGTCTACAACAGTGTATGGAAGGTTTAAAAAGGAAACCTTCCATAATATTAATGGGAAAAATGTTTTTTCTTTCAGAAAAAAATTCTGAATGATGGAGCCATGGCTTTGTAGCTATGATAACTTTCAATTCTCTTAACTTATCCGCATGTCGAAGGAAAAAGGTATTGCTTTAACGGAAATGATAGGAAAAAGCGATGAAAAATAGATATTGGCAAAACCGTATACAGGTGGACATCATCCAGTGAGTTTATATGGCCATATTTTAATATTCTTGTGGTATATGGCTACACAGGATATTTTCTTAAACATAGGAACTAGATTTAAAGTGTCCCCAACGACAGTGATGATTATAACTAATAAGGTGCTCTATTTGATGCTAAAACTGAAGTCAGCCTGTATCAAGTTTCCCAAAAATGAAGCTGAAATACAATAAAAATATCCAATACCCGGCAAAATTCTAACTTGTCACATTTTAAATAATAACCAGAAATATAAAACTACTCCTGAGTTGGGTAAATCCCACAATTTTGCAGTGATAACTTTAACATATATCAGCTGATTCATGACGTCACGGATCTTATAACCAAACTGATAACCACGCTCGCTTGAACGGATCAGTAAATACCAATCCAAATGGTAAATACCATTTTCATTTGGTTATTCGCTTGAATTTGATTATTCTCATTTGGGTTGATATGGATAACGTGCATATTTTTACCTACATGCCAAACGACTGGACGGATTTTCACATATGATGTGTCGTTGGATTAGTCTTAGCGGTGCGAGTGACACTGACTGCATTAAAATTTGATACAAAACAAAATGGTGGGTTTAAAAAAAGATTTCAACCTTGTAATTCCTATTTTATAGGCTCCAGCTCAAACGGCTTGATAGATTTTCACATATTAGGTATCGTTGGATTCGTCTTAGCGGTGCGAGTAACACAAACTACATTAAAATTTTATACAAAACAAAATGGCGGATTTAAATAAAGCGTATCGTCACTTTACTGTAAAAACAACATACCTCCATTTTTATACATTACCTATATTTTAGTATGTTCTATGAGGCAAGATTAACATGCTCCATGACGTTAATTGGTACTGCACTACATTTAAGTACATGTAAGTGTGAAAACGTTCGCAACTCGAAAAGTATAAAAATGGAGTTATCTTCTTTTTGCAGTAAGCTGGCGGTATAACAATAAATGGAAATGACTTAGTCTAAGCAACAATTTTTCTCCATTTCCTTTTACGATTTTTCTGGTCATTCAAACTTCCATTCAGTTTTTTGCTCCGGAAGAACATCCTTGACCTGAAAAATATTTTTTTAGCTTTTTCAGGGCAGTCAATGTTGCTGCTCTTCAACAGAAGTTCGCCTATAAAATTGTGCTTTTCTGTCACTATTCCGTCCCCATTTATTGTAGTAAACACCTTGTCCAGCTTCTCAACTTGATTCATAAAAGCTGTGGAAGGTTTTGATAATCCGCCCTCACTAAGATGGTCTATCCAGGAGTAAGTTTTTTTTGAGGAACTTTTCACGTCTCATCCTGCAATTTATAGCAAACAAAGCTGGCAAAAATTTCCAGCCCGTCATACTCGAGCTCATACATGTCTCCCACTAGAACTCCCTCGTTATAGTCAGCTGATACTTCAGGTACATTCAGTTTATTCGTTAATGATGCGGTTAGTTGAATGTCTGGAGTATCATCTGACTCTACGCTGCAATACTCTGAGTATGCGCATTCGTTTCGCTCCAAAATGTATGACCTTATTCTATACTTAAACTCTAGGCGACTGGGATGGTCATGAATACCACCTTTTGCCTTAATTACTCCGAAAAAGTTTTCTATCACGTCTTGATGAAGGCGACGCTGAAGCGTAGATGTAGAAGGTCCAGGTGATGATAGAGACTTGGTTAAATTTTCCGTAGGAATGGCATCATTTTTTAGAGCACGATATCTTTTAGGGGTGTAACCCAACAGGGTATGCTTCAAATTGACCTTATAGGCACTTACACAAAAGTCCTTCGAGCAAACCCTAGCGCTTATTACATTGATTTTGTCTCTTATGTTTGTAAGATGTAGCCATTTTTTGCTAAGATTTGGGTCTTGGGAAAACTGTGGAACTTCATATCTTTGCAAGGACTCCGTTTAGATTGGTTGTCGAAATTACATCCGACATTTTTATTAATTTATGAACCCACACAGGGTTTATAAAGTATGTGTAACAAATACAAGTCATAAAAACACCAAAAATCACCAACAAATCGCACTATATAGTATTAACCACGATACGACAATCCTGCCGCTGGTAATCACGAGCCGACAACTCTCAAGGTGACGTCAAGAAGCTCCGCCCACATGCGCAACATCCTATCTTCAGTGTATAATCAAATTCAAGCGGATAACCAAATGGAAATGGTATTTACCATTTTGGGTTGGTATTTACCAATCCGTTCAAGCGAGTGTAGTTATCAGTTTGGTTATAAGATCCGTGACGTCACGAATCAGCTGTTATATGTCATAGTTATCACCGCAAAATTGTGGTATTTACCCAACTCAAGAGTAGTTTTATATTTCTGGTTATTATTTGAAATGTGACAAGTTAGAATTTTGCCGGGTATTGGATATTGTTATTCTACTTCAGCTTCACTTTTGAGAAAAATGATACAGGCTGACTTCAGTTTTACCATAAAGTGGAGCACTTTATTAGTTATACTCATTACGGTTGTTGGGGACACTTTAAATGTAGTTCCTATGCTTAACAAAGTATCCTGTGTAGCCATATACCACAAGAATATTAAAATATGGTCATATAAACTCACTAGATGATATCCACCTGTATACGGTTTTGCTAATTTCTTTTTTCATCATTTCTGCTGAATCAATAAATGTTTTCTTTGACATGCGGAAAAATTTAGAGAATTGAAAGTTATCATAGCTACAAGCCATGGTTGAATCATTAAAAAAAAAAACCGAAAAAAACATTTCTCCCATGAATATTATGAAAGGTTTCTTATTTAAACTTTCCATATACAGTTGTAGACGAAAAAGCACCGATTATTAAGTGATAATAAAAATAATCAGAGATTATATACGCGCTTTTCTAAAATAAACAACTTGCAACAAAACCGCAGTTAAAACCAACGCGTTCAAGCGATTCGTGTAACTGACGTCATAAACCCGTGTGTCATCTTGAACCATATTATAACCGCGGCACATAACACAGAAATTTTGGCTATTCGCTTGGATTTGATTAATGTGTATCGTCTGTATTACGTATCTTGAAACGTGACATTTTGTCGTTTTTTTACATTTTATAGGTTTTTTTTTATGTCATAACGTAGGTTTTCCGAAAAGATGTCAACTTAGCAGTAGCTGTTGTATACTTGTGAACTCGTTTTGTAGCTGTACGCGTTGCCTCAACGTCATGACACTTCAGCTATCAATGTTTGGCCTTGATGTCTTGTAATATCTGGAGGTCTAAGCTGTAAGTTGTATACTATAGCTGGAAGGAAACGGCAGTGCATAAGTACAATTTTACTTGATATGTATTCAAAGCTAGAAATAAGTTGCGCATCCACTTTTTCTTATTCATTCCGAAAATTACATGATATGCAAATTTGCTGAATTTCAAAAATGAGAGAGATGAGAAAAGAAAATCCCGAGTTGGTGAAGTAATTAACTTTATGTGGCATCTTATATTTTATAATTACATACTGCCACATATTGCAATTATATTGACTGTGCACTGCTACATTACAAGTCATATACATGCTAACAGTAACTACCCTCAACGCGGGCACGGTGGTGATTTCCCATAATTTTCCAAAGTTTTTGAAAACCCAAAAAAAACGGTAAATATCGGAATTTATAGCTTTGGACATAAAATGTCTTCAAAAAGACAACATATAGATGACCCGTCGGGCACTGCTAATAGATATTCTTCATTGGCAGCATATGTAGTAATAATTTCCTCGCAGTAAATATCACTGATTTTATACACATGCAATACATTCACATGCTACTCAACCTATTTGGATTTTCTTGTTACTCTATGACTTCGCCTATTCTTGATAAAAAACTCACCCTGGACGTTAACAAATGCGTTTTCACAAGAAAATATTAATTTGTTACACACTGGCAATTAGCACTGAGCCGATTCCACGCGGGCGGCACTAATGCTCGAATGCGGTTCGAATGGACCAAAAAATGTGCGACTCGAGTGATAGTCCGACTCTGTGGCCAATCGGCTCGTTGTCACCGAATAGGGTTGCGCTGGTTCCAGTTATATGAATGAGTGGACTGTATATTTGCGTAGAATGACTCCTTACCCCATCGAAGAATGATGGTATCATGGCGGTCAGCTTCCTTCCTCAGGGGTTTAAAAATCCCCCAATTTTTGTAAAAAAATCAGATTAATATGTTTGAATTTGCTATATTAGTGGTATAGAAGAATTTTGTTTGCTTTGTTGGAAAACAAAGCGTCCTACTCCTCACTTACATCGAGATTTATCGAGCTTGGAAATACTGCTCACGGACCTCAAGGTACTGATTAAAATGTGCGGCGTTGAGCAACACTTAAGGGTTGTTCCATCTATAGGGCGGTAGAGAAATCATAAAACAAGAATAAAACTATTTATTCAACGCAAAAATGAATTTCACAGCTAATTTATGGCTTATAGGGATTTTGGCCTTGTTCTCTACTTTGGAAAAAGCTAAAGGTGTTTAGCTCTGCTACTGTCTCATAGATCGCGCCTTTTATAGTTCGATATCAAGTTTCAGAAAAATGAACTACGCTATCGGGATCTCCTTGGATATTTCCTTGGTAGCACATCAGACTAATATTTAGTGGTGCCAGGGGGTATGAAATAGAATTCAAAGATATTTATAGAGATTTATTTAGTATTTACACAACCTTTGACAAGAATATACATAAAGATAAATTGTGCTTGATATAGACATATATTCATAATGTTGTATCTTATTCTAATTGTTCTCACCAGGACGGAACGTGTCCACGTCGCTATGACTTGTTCATTAGTAATATTAAGAATTATGATTAAAAAAAGAGAGACTTTGTTTAGTTAAAACTAGATTTCCCATTGTTCATTCAATTCACCCTATCACAGAACTGTTTTGTCATATAACTATTTTCAGATAGTTATTTAACATTTTGGACATTTTAAGAAGGCCTCAGCAGTATAGTGAGTTCCAGATTAATTTTCTTCAAACCAATAAGTGGAGTAAGTTTGATCAATAAACGCGTTCAAAACACTGAAACAATATGTTTTACTTGGCACCAAAGCATACGCCTTCCTTCACTTATATCCTCTCTATTTCACGGATGTCTTAATTACCTCCTGAAACTTATCCTGTGGTTTTCATCTTCATAGGACTCCACTGACTAGCCGAATTAAAACCACATACAGTGGGTTACGAAAGTATTGGCACATCTAATTTTTTTCTTGAATCTCAATAATGGACAGATGGATTTTTTCATACTCAAACACAAACATCCAAACAGTCATTTTTGATGGCAGTAGATGGAGCAAATCAAAAATTATATAAGAATAATAACAGAAATAGTGAAATTCAAGGATCAAAGAAATATTGGCACACAAGTGTTATGTAGAGTTAGTGCTTTGTCATCATACCAACTGCATCAATTATGGCCTGAAGCCATCCTGGAAATTCCGAGTTATTGCTGATCCAATTTAGTCCAATTCCTGCATAAAATATATTGTAGCTGTCGCTTGGCACAAATTTTACTTTTTCAGGTCTATCAAGTACCACAAACGTTCAATGGGATTGATATCCGCGGATTGCGATGGAGTTTCGAGTTGTGTAGGAACATTGTAAAGTAACCATTCCTTTATTTTGGTGATGGTGTTAGGGATGGCAACGGTATACCGGTATACCGAACATACCCGTATTTGTGAAAAATATACCGATATTTTGCAACCGGTTTTTAGTGCTCGGTATATCAATTTATATACCGGTATTTCGATAAAATACCGAAATATCATTTTTAGCGTTCTGACGTGTGCGATTTGTGTCTATCATGTGATATAGAGAACTGGTAAAATAAAAAGGTATTAGCTTTGGCGTAATCATAAACTAAGAACATTGCGTGATCTGCAAAAAAAAGTACTGCATACTAGGATTAGTTATTACCGCGACTTGTGTATAGCTGATCAGCAATCTAGTTTTACATATGTGGATTTGGCCGATTTGGGATTCCCACACCTTCCAAGCTATGATAATGAACGGCAACACTGTACGAGACGGCCATTTCTAGCCTTTGCGTTTGTAGTTTTTGTTCATCCTTGTTTAGCTTTTTGTGTCTTTGGTTTTTGATTGTTTCGGGTTAAAATGGTACCGCCAAAACGTGTCGTATCGAAATACTTCATAAAGGAGTCCGAAAACGCTGCGCGATGTAAACTGTGCTCGAATATACTGAAGAATGCAGGTGGAAACACCTCAAATGATTTGAGGTGCCGCTACATCAATCAATGATGCTCAAGAATCTAGTACAGTCCCTTGCCATATTATTAGACTCATGCTGCAAATCTACTTTTACTTTATATTTCTTGTTGTTATTATGAACTTTTTGCAGATATGTTGGTAGAACTTGAGTTTTTGAATATCGCGGGCACTTTTATCGTTTTGGCAACACTGATCATGTTGGTAATCGATTGTTCACATCGATTGTCACGAAAAAGACATATAACCTAAAAAACAGAGTTTCAGTTTCACAGTGCAATTCAACAATTTAAAGTGTGTCAATAGCGTCAACTCTTTTCCATTTCATCAGGTGAGTTTATTGTTGACAAAACAACATGTCAAAGTATATATTTACACGTTTTGAGGCCATATTATGATAAAAAAACAATTTCAGAATGGGAAAACTGTCTGACTTGTCGCCAATAAAAGTTGGTCGAATTTCCGGCATGCTGGAAGCACGAAACATGTCACAATACCAAATAGCGCGAATTGTTGGAGTTTCTCAAAGTTCTGTAAAACGAATTAAAGGAAAAATAGACCTCGGTGAAAATCTGAGAGCCAAACGTAAAGGTGCGTGCGGTCGTCGGAGAATCACTGCAGAGACAAGTGACCGAAAAATCCGCAATATTTGTGTTGAAAATCGAAAACTGCCGATAAAAATTCTTACAAAAAAAGTTCTTGAAGCCGGCATTGAAGTTTCGCAAAGAACAGTGCAGCGGAGGTTAGCAGAAGAGATTCTTATTGGACGTAGACCAGCACGCAAACCAAGACTTACACCTGCTATGATATCAAAGCGATACCAATGGGCACGAAAATACAAGGATTTCACGACTGATAACTGGAAGAACGTAAATAAATGCTATATAACTATATTCAAGTCGTTCTTGTACTGTAGATATTGTTTAATCTAAATTCTATGTCGTTTTTCAGGTATGTTCTTCGGACGAGTCGATTTTCCAAGTAATGGTCGACAAATCGCAGTTTGTACGGCGAAGGACAAATGAGAAATATAAGCCAGAATGCATTGTGCCGACCATTAAACATCCTCCTTCGGTAATGGTATGGTCAGTTATCAGTTATAAGGGACAAGGGGCCTTATACGTTGTCGATGGTACAATTAATGCCAAAAAATATCAGGAAGTTTTGGAAACCCAGCTGCTCCCTCAAGTGAAAAAATGGTTCAACAAACGAGAAAAGCCAATTTTTATGCATGATGGTGCGCCTTGCCATCGTGCACAAAAAATTACAAAATTTTTAGCTGAAAAAAAGTAGATATTCTCGACAATTCGCCTGACATGAACCCCATTATTAGAAAATACTGGTGCTCTAGATACTGTATCTGCTGCCGAGGTTCAGGTTTTGAAGGAAATACTGGAGATTTTAAGACCTATTGAAAGCTTTACAAAATTCCTCATAGATCAACGATTAATCGCCTGTTAGATAATAAATTTGAAGATTTGTCAAATTTTTACAAACAAAAATTATCCAAGTTAGATGATACGAGTATAACCATTACCATCGATGTGTATGTGCTACGCCACTGGCAAAATGGGTTTCGACCATCTCCCGCAGGAGCGCGCCACCATCCAGCGCGCAGCCTACCACTGCCGACCGGAAGACCGTTGAATTTTGAACGGTCCAATGGGATGCCTTCCTCTCGGAGCGACCAGGAGAGAGGCCGGAAGAAGCTACCATTTTTTTTTTGACTATAACCAGAAAATCTGTTCGGTATAGACAATTTTTCAATACGACAGTTTCTCATGAAATGTACATACAATACATTGAACAAAAACATAAATGTAATCAATAAAAATACAGTCCACTATACACAAACACGATGTTTGGATGGATACTATGCAAGCCAGGAGTTTTTTAGGGATAACTGTTCACTTTTCAGAGAACTACAAAATGAAATATGCCACTTTAGGAGTAGAACAATTAGATGAAAGACATACGGGAACTTATTTAGCGGATATATTATTGAAAACCCTTCATTCATGGGGCATTAATAAAGACAAAGTTACTGCTGTTGTAGCGGATAACGGTGCAAACATGGTTTCAGCAGTCGACACAGCATTTGGGGAAAAACAAACATTTGCCGTGCTTTCCGCACACATTGAATCTAGTCGCCGAAAAGGCAATCCAAGCAGTTCCCGAATTAGTACCTACTCTGGAAAAGGTAAAAAAACCGTTACGTGGTTTAAGCACAGTGTAGCGGCAAACGATGAATTGAGGAAAGCCACGGAAATGGAAACCAAGTTAATCCAAGATTGTCCCACGAGGTGGAACTCAAAATTTTACATGATTGAGAGATTCACCGAACTTCACACAACAATCAATGAAATAATAATTCATCATACTACTGCACCGGCAATGGTCAGTGGTTTGGAAATTGTGCAACTGAAAGAAATAATGAACATGTTGAGGCCATTGGAAGTAGCGACAAAGGAGATTTCTGGGGAGAAATATGTAACAGCTAGCTCCGTTATTCCCATGGTTCATTGTTTAGTCGACAAAATTTCATCGACAAAAACGGATGATGCGGTGCCTACTTTGTTAAAAAATTATATCCTCACTGAATGCCAGAAGCGATTTGGAAAAATCGAAAATGTATATGTCCTGGCAATTAGCACTTTATTGGATCAAAGATTCAAAAAGATACATTTTAAAGATCATCTGGCTTGTGCGAAGGCAATACAACATATTAAAACATTGGTGGAAAAAGGATTAAATACAAAAGAAAAATCTCCTGTAGTGACTGAGCCAGAGCCTAGTACTTCAAGTAATAAAGAAATATTTTCGATCTGGTCCTTGCATCATACTATGTTGCAAAAATCACAAGACACCATAAACACTCATGATACTCTTCAAGATGAAGTTTCTCTATATGTAAAAATACCCATATTCGAATTTTCGAAAAATCCCTTAGAAATATGGGAACATCTAGCATCGATATACCCAGTCCTGTCAAAGCTGGCAAGAAAATTTTTAGCTCTTGTAGCTACATCAGTACCATCAGAACGAATATTTTCTAAAGAAGGACAAACGTTGACTCAGCAGCGAAATCGGTTACAAGGAGAACAACTGTCTAAATTACTTCTTCGTCAAAGTTTGGGTTAATTTTATAGTATAGGAAAACTGTTAGCTTAATATTTTGAAATGTTTTCAAATTTCAAGCTACTCTTATTATTAACTGTGTTTATGTTTTGAAAATGTTTAATACTTTTAGTTCATTTGCTGTTATTTTGTGTTTAAAGTTTAAAACAAGAACATTATAAATGATATTTTAAAATAACACTTTTTATTCTACGTAATATGTTAAATATGAGAATTTTTAATATTCCGTAAGTGTTTGATTCCTGTATTAGTGTATTCAGTGAATGTATCTATTTGGTGTTATTTCGTATTTAAAACAAGAATATTTTAAAATTTTAAATGATACTTTAAATCAAACTTTTTTACGTAATATACATATTAAATATGAGACTTTTTAATATTTCGTAAGCGTTAGGTTCCTGTATTCAGTGAATATATCAATGCAATTTACTGTGGAAACAACTATGTTAATATAATATGCTAAAACATCGATATTTTAAGAAAACATCGATGTTTTCATTCCGATTTTTTTGTGACATCGATGTTCTCTGTCGATGTTTGACATCGATGTTTTTCTTACGATGCGCATCCCTATTTGAAACACAAACATAAAAATGTTATTCGCACTATAGAAATGGATGTCCGAAACAAGAGCGACATTGATACATCGTCGTCAAGGGGGTATATAAGGGACTGAACTTTCTGTACAGGGCTGTCACTTATTTCTGAATCCGTGCAATATGGCGCAACCGCGCAACATGGTTGCCGTCATTCTGTCCATTTCCGTCTTCCTATGAAATGTTATTTGTGCGCATGCTCAGCACGTCTCAGCGGTTTTTTGAATTTCATATACGGGGGAAAGAAATATACAAGAGAGTCTGGACAAATAAATATCATTCCATATTTTTCTTTAATAAAATGTGTATCTAACGGCAAAGTTGAAATTACCACTGTGCGCTCTTAATACACAAATGACTACAGAAAAAGCAATTGATATAATAGTAATAATAATATATTATATCTTGCAGAGCACAAGCAGTTCTGTTGCAGTGCCCACAGATGATGAAGCACACATTGAATTGAATTCACCATTACTGCCTCCTACAGAGTCTAGACAGCCAACAATCATCGAGAGCATGAAAACAGTGGGAGCATACTCATCAGGTGGTGATAAGTAAGTGAAGCTGTAGCCAACTTTATAATTAGTGTCAATATGGCATTTTCTATTGTAGATGGACATGGATTCCGTAAACTAATGAAATATGTAGTACCATTATACAAACTCCCGACAAGAAATACATTTAAAAATATTATAGACCAAAAATATGAGGTAATCTCCGACTTGTATAAAGCGACATTTGAATCAGTAAATCAGATCACTATTACCAATGATATTTGGAGTAATTTTCAGATGAAAAGTTTTTTGGGCGTTACTGTTCATTTTCTTTCGGATTCAAAATGGGGCATACAGCAGACTAAATTTCTTTGAAAATAAAGGAAGTGCTAGAGCAATGGAAAATTGACATTAATAATGTTGTAGCAGTAGTGACTGATAACGGACAAAATATTGTTAAGGCTATTTATGATACATTCGGAAAAAACAAACATATCCCTTGTTTTGCACATACTCGGAACTTAGTATGTAAAAAATCTATTTCAAATACAGACATCCTATCTGAAATAATAACTAAAGTTAGGGCAGTGGTAACGTGGTTCAAGAGAAGTGGTATTAATAGTGACGCACTTAGAAGACAACAAACACAGCAAGGGATCCTAGAGCGAAATATAAAAAAACTTCTTCTGGACGTAAAGACAAGGTGGAATTCAACATATCACATGTGTACAAGGTTTATAGAGTTAGCACCTTTTATTGTAAATATTACATTCGGTAATGTAAATGCACCTGAAATGCTGACAAGTACAGAAATAGAAATTTTGAAGGAAGTGGTGGTTTTGTTGAAGCCGTTCATCCAACTCACAACAGAAGCTTGTGGGGAGAAGTAAATTACTTTGAGTAAAGTAATACCGATGCTAAGCTGTTCACTAGTAAAATATAATCGCGCGGTACTTAGGATCATATTAGCGTACAGGACAGTATCAACAAGTGCGGTCTTAGTCCTTGCGGGAGTTCCCCCTATAGATCTTTTAGCACAGGAAAGGGAATATGTCTACAATCGTAAAAAAGAGTTGGAAGCAACACGACCTATCCGGGAAGATGCACACTCCAAGGAGACGATTCGGAATGCGGCAAGATACTTACTGATGGAGAACTGGCAGAGGCGATGGCGCGAGGACTCTGTCGGCAGGTGGACGTACAAACTAATACCAAAAATTACCAAGTGGGTCGAGAGGAGCCACGGAGAGGTCGGTTTTTACTTGGCGCAAGCGTTATCGGGGCACGGCTGCTTTAACGCTTACCTGAAAAGATTTAGACTGCACGAAGACGAAGGGTGTAGATACTGCGATGCTTCTGTGGATGACGCAAACCATACGCTCTTCGTATGCGAAAAATGGGCACAGCAGAGACGAACTCTTGCGCAGACTGTTAACTCAGCGATAGCAGCAAATACCATGGTGCCACTATTGCTCAAATCAGATAAAAACTGGAATCTCATTGAGTCTTTCATTACTAACATAAAGAAACAGAAAGAAACACATGGAAGGGGAGAATAGGACACTATCACAACTTCCATAGATGGCTAAAATGGAATAAGCAGAATCGATTGTAGCTGAAGCCACAATAAAGGCGGCACAATCTATGATGGATAAAGCCGCAAGGTAGTACCGTAGATGGAACACGGTCTAGGAAAAAGACGAGGTTTTAGTGAGTGAGAGCCTCACACTGTAGCGATGCATTGTCGAGTTGCCCAGCCGGCAATGCGCCGTTGCGTGCGGTAGGTACATTTCCTTCTCTCTAAACAAAAAAAAAGTAAAATATAAACAATCAAAACCTTCATACAATGTAACCAAAATTTTAAAAACAAATATTATTAATGAATTTCAAAAACGGTTTGGACAAATCGAAAAATCATTCTTATTAGCAACAGCTACCCTTCTGGATCCCAGATTCAAGCAGCTGCATTTCAAAGATCCAAATGCTCTAGCCTGCACAATAAATCATTTAAAAAATTAAATTGAATGTAATGTGGAACAGGTAGTTAAAGCTACAAATGAAGAGAGTGATATCGAGTCCTCTGATCTATGGGAACACCATAAAGCGATTGCTGCAGCAAAACGCAGCACGACAGATTCGTCACAAGGGGGCGAACTAGCCCACTATCTAAAAATCCCGGTAAGCGATTTACGGGAAGACCCCCTTAAAATATGGAAAGATACGAGAGCAATATATTCCAAACTATACGTTGAGGCTCAAAAGTATCTTTCCATTGTGGCGACATCAGTACCATGCGAACGACTATTTTCGAAGGCAAGCGCAACTGCGACAAAAGAAAGAAATAGGTTAACTGGAAAAAGATTATCAAAGCTGTTGTTCCTCAATTCGGTATCTGATGAGTTTTAGGTTTTAGGATCAAGGCTATAGTTTTATTGACTTGCGTTTATTGTTTATTTTAGTCTTTTTTTTTGCTGGAAGTGATATCTTTTATATTTGCTTTTTTGTAAAGCCACTTCATATATTTTATATTTTAGTATATCCTTTTTGAATGCTACACCACAGGTTTTGTTATAATATATCTATGGTGCGAGGGTAAAATAGTATAAGTCAAGATTTTGCGAAAATGAGTTCAAGTCGTCAGTATACGTAATAAAACGGTGTCTATAGGCTGGTCTAAATGGTATAAGTAAATACTTCATATTAATGCTGTTATTAAACATGCACTATATAGTATAATTCTCAAAAACTTCTATTTCTGGTGGGAACATCAGCATAAGTATACTTGTAATAGGTGGCACCACCAAAGAAGGCTTGAAATATCGTGAGCGAAACAGTACAAGTAGACTTATACTGTTTTACACGCTTACATCGATAATATTGTTGCGCGTCGTTCACCACGTGTTGAATTTTGAGGTTATGTCACCAACGTGTTGCATTTTATTCAAGTCTCTGTGATAACCAATACCATGGCATCAGAGAGAACCAAAAGTTATTATTTTATAAATTGGCAATAAAGTTGTTAAACATTAAACATTGGTAGGGCTGTCGCCACTTGAAGTCTTCGAACCCGTGGAAAGAACAGCTTCCATAAATGACATATTTGCTGATGCTGTGTTTGCTGCAGACGATTTAGAGGATGTCAGAATAGACAATAGAGGTACGTTTTTTGATAATACGTTAATTTGTACTTCGCACGCGCAGGCGAAGTTGTATGACCTGTATATCATGTGAAACCATATCTTTCGGACGGGTTGTTTGCCAGTCTGTTTGTCTGTCAGTCAATTTGTCTGTTGGCATTTTTCTTTGCGTTCGATCTTGGTAACTATGTGCTATGGAGTCGTAGTCGGTAGTTTTTTAAAAACAATACAAAAATACTAGATCATTCCCAAAATGATTTTTGTTTGTTTTTCATGTTCCAGAAAATTTAAGAATGTATTCGGAACATTTCTTAGATGACTCAAGTTTTTTTTAACGACCCAAATCTCATTTTTGAATGTTTTCGATATTTAGAATTCTTTAGATTACTTCATCTGTTTTTTCACTATGTATTTCCAGATGAAATGCTCGTGGAGACTGTGAATCAGACAGTTTCATCAAATGAGACCGGAGTTGGAAAAACGCAACTGGAGGACGCAGTTCTACATTTAGGATTTAGACGATGATGACAGTGTGAAGGATAAAAACTATGATCCGGAAGATGAGTTGTCATCAAATGTTTGTAGTAGCGATGATGAAGTTTCATTAGCTTTGGTCAAAAAAAGGTTGTGGGCAAATAAATAAGATATCCTTGAAAACACAGATGCTGCTGCAGTAAATACAAAAATGAGGTTGAAAGACGGACCTAATTCCCGGAAAAAACGGAATGAGCGGAAAGAATGTCGAAATACAGGGAGAAAATACATTACAGCAAAAGGGAAAGAAGTAAAACAACGTAAGATGATACCTTTACCAATGTGTCGATTAAAATGTCGAGATAAAATAACAGAGACTACAAGATCAATTATATTTCAAGAGTACTGGGCTCTTGGAAACAGAGACAAACGAGTTACTTATATTGCAAACCACTCGGAGACCACGAAAACTGCAGTAAAAAGACAGAGGACAGATAATCCAGAAAAATCCAGAAACAGGGAAATAAGCCACACCTTTTACTTTAAAATTAATGGTCAGAAGACTAAAGTCTGTCGGAGATGTTTCATGAAAACCTTAGGTGAAACACAAATGTTTGTTACACTGGCGTTACGAAATTCTAGTAAGTCAGTTTCTGGGATAGTTCGTAACGATAAACGCGGTTGCCATGAACCTGCCAACAAATTTGATGCAGAGGTATTAGATCAAGTGATTCAGCTCATAAATTCATTTCCTTCATATGAATCCCACTACACTCGGAGGGTAAATGACAAAAGATATCTGGCTCCTCATTTGACACTGAAAAAGATGTACGAGTTGTACTTGGAAAATCGCAAAGTAGTAGTTTCTCGACGTATTTATGAGGCTCAGTTCCATAAGCTGACGTTATCATTTAAGAAGCCTAAAGTTGATACGTGCCATAAATGTGACGTGCTGCAAATGAAGCTTGATATTGCTCAGGAGTCAGAAAAAGAAAGCATAAAAAAAGAAATTGACCTCGACCACGCAGAAGCAGATGATGCATATCTAAAAAAGGATGAGGATAAAAAATTCGCTAAGCAAAACACAAGTACAAAATGCTACACGTTTGATCTCCAGCAGTGCCTTCAAACTCCTTTTTTGACATCATCTGTATCATTCTACAAAAGGCAATTGTGGACTTACAACTTAACCATGCATGATCTCGGGAATGGTGAGGTAACTTGCTTCATGTGGCATGAAGCGGAAGGTGGCCGCGGTGGTAATCAAATCGGAACTTGTTTGTTTTTAGAATTGATAAACCTACCTCCCAATATAAACAGGGTTATTCTGTATTCAGACACATGTGGTGGGCAAAACAAGAACTCACATGTAGCTGCAATGTTTTTAACTGTCATGCAACTAAATGCATGCTTAGAAACCATTGATCACAAATTTATGATTAGGGGTCACAGTCATATGGAATGTGATGTTGACCATACCCTCATAGAGAAACAAAAAAAAAATTTGAGCTTAAAATTAATCATCCTCATGACTGGTACCAGCTTGTAAGGACTGTCGGGAGACGACGTAAATTTCTGGTTAAAGAATTAACTCATGACATGTTTTTAAGCTTCTCTGACCTTTATAGAAATTCTCTTGTCCTCAGAAAAAAGGATTCAATGGGCAATCCGTTTAAGTGGCATGATGCTCGCTGGTTCAGATATACGAGAGAGCCTGGAAAAATTAATCTTCCTAAATCACAGTTTATATGAACCGCCAAGCCGTTTATATTTTTAGGTATATTGCATTTTTTGAAGCAGAACTTGTAATAGTCAGAGATATTGTTATTAAATAAAGACGCAGACAAAATATTTTGTTTACATTATCAAAGCAATAAGCAAAACAAGGTAAAAATTACTGACTGTAAAACAAAAATAGCGATTTTCTCAGCTTGTGCTTTTTTGACTTATATTTGTTTACCCACGCACCATAGATATGTTATGTTTATGTATATACCAGTAATTTTTCCAATATACCGAATAACCGGTTTTCCCTAACGGTATATCATTTAATACCAAATACCGGTATATTGAAAAATTTTGCCATCCCTAGATGGTGTGCATAAGATCCGGTTGGAAGGTAAATGGATTTTTTCAGCACTACAGTTCAAGTTCAAACTGAACATGATGTCTCAGGACAAACGAACAGAAGCATCGCAACTATCCTCTATACCGGAGATACGGTCTATCGAAATAAGACAGCGCAAAGCGCCATCTATCACACCAGAATCGACCACTACGGAAAGCACATAGCTGCTATTAGTTGGAATTGTTAGAGATCATAGTTCACGTTTAATAGACGACCGGTAGATGGCTCTCAGAGCGGACATCTTGAAGACTAAAGTAAGATCAATGTAAAATGAAATTCATAAATAAATCCTATGATTATTATTCTTAGGTATATTATTTTTAATTTTCTCAATCTGTTGCCTTCAAACCTCTTAGTTGTCAAATGCACTTAATATCAATAAATTTAGCTTTTCGTTAATGAAATTCAAGACAAAATAGGGTGTGCCAATACTTGTTTGACCCACTGTATGTGGATTTGATTCGCACAGATTAAAAGATGTTTGACAACTCTCCTGTCACCGTTAAGTGTCAATACTATTTCGGAGAATGCTGCGTACTAAAAATAAGGAGGCTTCGAGTGGAAGTACGATTACATATTCCGCACTTGCCAGTTATTTCAATTATTTGTTTTGTTTTTGAGCCCTCTTACAAAAACACTACTCTCAAATAAACTGCACCCGTTGCAAATTTCAATTTCATAACAATCAATGCCTTCAAAACATGTGCAAAATGAAAAACAGTAAAATCGATACAATACAATATAAAGAAAACAGTCTCCAAGGCCACTTCGCTAAATGAAAAAAATCAAATGCTGCACAACAAAAAACTAAAGATCGTTCAATTTTCCTAAAAAACATACAGCCGAAAAGTTTAATCACTCGTAATTTTTTGTGTATGAAGGAATCACAGTGCACAACTCACTAAGGATTTGAAAACAATCTGTTCATTTCAATTCTTTGGTGAGCACGCAACTTTCATAGGCCTAGCAGACATTGAAAAGTAAAATGATCGGCAAGGCACACACTCGAAACTGACTCTCCTACGAGTCAAATTGTTTTTCCCTCATCAAAAAAAGTATGGTTGATATTTTTGGACGGCTTTTAACCGGCAAGTTTATGTTTTTTCGTTTTTTGTCAACCAATTTCGGAATATCGTTAGTTTTTTAGCGCAACAAAACCATAATCTACAAAAACTACATCACCGCTTCTAGGTCAGATTCAAGGCAGAAAATTCGTGTTGTTACTTAGTTCCGCGTAAGCGTATAAAAAACTAAATGTATATACCTAAGCCCTAATAACTATCGTCTAAGTTATACATAACATGAAAGCATTTTTGGCATAATGTCAGGTGCAAACCAAAACGAATAAATACACTGATCTATATAAATTAATAAATTACGTACGCTGCTAAAAACAATATTGTTGTGGTTAAAAGCAAGATCGCAGACAAACTTTTAGTGCAGTTAAATTAGACGAAGATTGACAAGAAATTATACAATGTGTTTTCTAAGTGAGGTACGAAAGTTCAGAGGGTCATTCGTTTTTGAAAGTTAAAAAACCGTATTTATAAAATACCATAAGTACCCTCAAACCGATTTGATTGATATTTGGTGCAACTATTTGAAGTAATAAGGTCGAAATAGTTTTTTATTTTCTGTTTTTATGTTATGTTATCCATGGATAACTTTTAGAATGAGTTAAAGCGATTTTTATATTTTCTTTCTCGAAAACAAAGCTAGATATGAAGAAAATGCAAGAGAACAAAAAGTTTTATTTTTAGTAGCATTATCTAAGTAGATATAAAAACTACAAAAAAGTAATTGGCGTGGTATTTTCGCTGTGCTGCCCACTGAGACGCCATTGGACCTAATAACTCCAATCTAAATAAGCAGCGTATTTCTTCAAATTATTGCACCAAATTTCAAGCATATTGGGGTACTTATATTTTATAAATATCGTTTTTTTTTTCTCTTAACCGCAACACCATGTATCTCAGAAACGAACAAACTCCAGATATATGTTCGGAGGAAATTATTTTCTTAAAACAACCTAAGGAATCCCTCTCTGAAGTTTCGTTCCATAATTAGGAAATGCCCTGTTTATAGAGATTCCACATGCAGGTGCTACAGAAGACCATCACCAGAAATGAAAATATATCGACCATAAATATTATTGATATGTTCATACAATATAAAATTTAAATAAAATATATTATTAAGTAGGTATAATTTTTTTACTGTTCTCAAAATTTCGACTAACTGTAGGATATATGGATGATTTCATAATGGCCTGTGTTATTGACACTGATGCTTTAACGAATAAGTGAGTACTTGTTTGTCAAATAGCCAAGATATGCTAAAACACATGGCGTTATAAAATCTTCCATATACAATTATTAGAAATGCGCACTATAAAATTACACAACAGCCTCAGATTTATGCAAAGAGCTGGCAATGCCGCGTGTGGCGTTCGTGCACAACCTGGCAACCATGTTGCATCCAGAAAAAAATAGCGCCATGACACTCACATAAGTCAACCGTGTTGCCCTGTCGATAGCACGGGGGACTGTACCTTCTTCAGTAGATATATTTTGTGGCCGACAATGCAGTATTTTGGAAAGAAGTTCGTGGTCCACACATGTCTTGGTTAAGATGATCCAGGCAACTGTCATCTATCATCAGTTTCAAGTTACAGTGAAATCTACAGTTCTACAACGCGCAACAGTACCTCAACTTAGTAACTGAAAGTTGGTTGGCAGCTGGGGCTGTAGACGGTAGACTAATTTTGGATCAGTATTTTGGCAACCTTCCAGATTTCCATTTTAGAAAAGAAATCTTAATGCTGAAGAAACATTGGAACTAATTAACTAACTGTGTTGGAGTTTAAGGGGATAATGTGAAAAAATATGTTTTAACTGAGAATCGCGGTCTTTCAATGACAGGCCGAGAACTTTCCACCTCGCCCTCGTATTTAAGAACCTCAGCAAATATTCTGAGTCGAGTTTTAGTTATAATTTTATTCATGAAGCCTTTTAACGGATCTGTGTGTTGCCAGGCCTAAATTTGCGTCCAAGAATCTTTGAAGTAAGTTTGAAACAAACTGCAAAAATTGGTGTTTTCGTTCCCGTTTTTAAATTCTGGGCAAAAAAGTTGCTTTAAAACTTTTCTCTAAAGTAAATTATTTTCGAAGTATAAGCGATTTTATATTTGAAAATGCGCTAAGCATACCATTTTCGACCACGAAAAATAATAAAAAAAAACGTAAATTTAATATGGATTATGCAAAAAATCAGAAACAATATTTTCCCTCAGATCCCAGGATACCTGGATGACTTAACAACGATTTAATACGCCTAGAAAAGGATTTTAATTGCCTGCGATCTCACAATATTTTGCAAGCAACAAGCAATCATTTAAAAACCTTCTACCATCACATTTCTTCGCGAGTATAGGTATAATTTGTTGATCACATTGTAATATGTAATATTACTGTATTAGCCTACAAAAAATGGCGAAACTATACGCAATACCTAAAAGTATGTTATAAAAATAATACTACAAACAAACAAACGCTATATTAGGATCAAATGTCACGAACTATAATGAAAAATTTGTAAGAAAGGTGAATTCAAAATGTAATTGTTTTTTGAAATTGCATAACTATGGGCACAAAATAAAAATATTAGTATCAAACTTTAATTTTGTCTCAAACATTTGAATTCAACGCGTAACTAGTGAGGTTGGGTGTGAGATACCCAGGCAAAGTTTTAGTACGCCACTGGCAACATATGCTGACACCGAGGGCGCTGCTGTTGCAGCACCGTTGCCAGACGTACGATATTTATCGTTTCTGTACGATAATTTCAAGTACTGTACGATGTACGATACTAGGTGTAGGATAATAGCTGAATGTACGATAATTTTGCGAATGAGCTTTTTTACTCACAGATGTCGAATCAATCTAACAAACAATTAACACCAGCAAGCAGCTGTTAGTGTTGCCGCTTGGTAGACAAGCGCGCGTACCCCACTCTGAATAATGGGTTGCCTAGCATTACGCGGACCATCTCGGCAAACATCAACGGGGAAAAATGCCGTCAATCAGTTCTCACGTTCTATGTATTGACATGACGCACATATTTTTATTTACCCATCTGCATTAGATGACATGAATGTGACGTCTCCCGTTTGTATGACTTTTGAAACTTAAAAATCAAAAGACCGTTTTCAGTTATTTTCGATATTTAACCGGTTTCAATCCTATAACGATAATAATATTATATTACATATTATGTTGGATTCCGAATCAAGTTGCTCTGGAAGAGAGAAGCACAACAAAAGAAGGGATACTATCGAATACAGAAAAAAAAGGAGTGGAATCTTTGAAGAAAGCCAAACATAGACAGCAAGCTTATAAGAAAGAGTGGAAAACAAAAGAGACCCCCCCCCCTGCGACGAATCTGGCAACGCTGTGTTGCAGGTACCTTCAAGTCAGTATACCGCCTGCCGGCCACAGCTGTGTTAGATGAGCTGAGAGTAAACGCCGTGGCGATGAAAGAGACATAACAAACCAAGCTTTTCAAAGTAACCATCAGAAGAAGAAGCTTCTGACAGTGAGGTCGAAGTTAGTTATGTTCCTGGTCCTTCAAGTCGCCCTTCATCAGTAGTATCACCACCACCCATCGAAACTGGTGGCTCAGATTCTTCTGATAACGAGCCTCTTGCAAAAAAGCAAAGACGTCTACGAAAGCAATCCAAATATCATGGCAAAAATGGCTTCGTATGGTCTAAAGAAGTACCCACTTCAAATATTCGTACAAGAAGACACAATATTATCAGCCATCTTCCAGGAAGAATTGGTCCAGCAAAAGTATTTGGTTCATTTTGTAGGCCCCAGTCTCCATGGGAACTTCTGTTTAGTGAGGAAATTTTAAACGAAATAAGACGACGCACCAATGAAAAATTGGCGATGATTAGAGAAACTTTGTCTGATAATAGTCGTACTGACTATAGAGACACTGACTTGATTGAGTTCAAATCCTTATGTTCACGCCCATCTTCAAATCAAATCATGAAGATCTTACCACTGATGGGACTGGCTGAGATATTTTCCGGTGTACGATGTCACTAAAAAGGGTATATGTTTTACTACTAAGCCTACGTTTTGATGATGCATTAGATAGAGAGGAGAAAAAAATCTGACGCAACGGCTGCCATATCATGGGTATTCAAAAAATTTCTGGAAAACTGCCGTAATTGCTACTCAATTGGAGAGTATGCTTGTGTTGACGAGATGCTAGTTGGATTTCGAGGTCGATGCCGTTTAAAAATGTATGTTCCAAATAAGCCAAAAAATATGGAGTTAAAATAATGGCACTATCAGACACAAAAACACACTATTTATTAAATGCGTACATGTATTCCGGAAAGGACAGTGTTGGCAGGACACTTACCGTTGACGAGCGGAAGCTTTCCAACAGGCGGTACTGCAACTAACTGAACCGATTGTCGGCTCTAACCGGGACATTACGGCGGATAATTGGTTTTCCTCTATAGATCTTGTTCAGGAACTAAGAAAACGAGGCTTGACTTACGTAGGAACTCTGCGTAAAAATAAAAGAGACATTCCAAAAGAGTGTCTACCTGCGAAACAAAGAGAAGTAGGAGATATCCTTTACGGCTTTACCAATGACATAACACTAACGGTAAGGCTGTTCTTCTTGTTTCTTCAATGCACCATACTCGAGCAACCGATTTGGAAACCCAAAAGCCTGAAATCATTGCTTTTTACAACAGCACGAAAGGTGGGGTCGATGCAT
Source organism: Acanthoscelides obtectus (assembly GCA_963669975.1). Lineage (NCBI taxonomy): Eukaryota > Metazoa > Arthropoda > Insecta > Coleoptera > Chrysomelidae > Acanthoscelides > Acanthoscelides obtectus. The sequence continues at coordinate 639,038 of CAVLJG010000565.1, read as the reverse complement.
TAGATGAGAAGTGTACATTCTATTCTACAAGTCGCCACACCAGACGATGGCCGTTAGCGATATTCTACACATTGATTAACGTCAGCATGGTGAATTCTTACATTATGTATTCCTGATGTCCTGGTAACACAAAGGTATCCAGGCTCTAGTACATCAAACTACTTGCCAGAGAACTTGTCTAAACACACGCTTGCCTCGAGAACTATGACTCAGCATCACTAAAATATTGCAAAAACCACTTCCACAAGAAACCAGACAGGAGTTGGACAAACAAGTAAGATGCAGGAAGTGCCCACCTGGCTCTGACAGAAGAAAGACAAAGAAAATCAGCAACACGTGCAAGGTGAAAATTTGCGGAAACTGCATTGTAGTATTTTTTTAGTAAAATTCATAAAAAAAATATCAAAATGTTTGATTACAGAAGTAAATGTTAATTTGTCATTTTCTGTGTGCATTTACTATATTTTCTTCGATTATATTTCTTTTTGTAATGAAAATATTTCAGAAGTATAAATATAAGCAACTTTCTCGATTTTCAATGAAATGTTTCATTTTTTCCAACTCTGTTGTGCATGGTAAAGACTGGGTATCTGTAACCCAACGTCACGTTACAATAAAGTCACCTCACCAGTTAGGGGTTAATTCAGCCTGCTTCAAAAAGATTTTGGTAACCTAAAAAATACTCAAACTTTCTGGAACCCTCATTTCTAATCTTTTCCATCAACGCATGTTGATCTAATTCTAAAAACATATATATTTTCGACTGATGCTCAACATTTTCGTGTTTATCAAAGTATTTTTTAATATAATATGTAACGATTAAAAGCAAGTGATTTTTGTTCGCTGATTCCAATCCTAAAATCTATTCAAACTATGAAGGGTTTTCAATGATAGCTTGTTGATAAATAGTAACTGGTTAAAATCTACACATAAAAGTTAAACGGGGATAGTAAGATATATTTGACAGGCTGAGATTAAGAATGTTAAAAATACTATTCGGGAATATATGGGTCGGATTAGATGTAGTACCATCTGAAGACAACCTCATAAGAAGGGGTTATTCGAGTTTGCTCTGACGCAGCCAACCTGAAAACAAAAAAAGTGTAACGTAGATAGACTCAGTATTTCCCATGCATTCATAAACGCGGTGTCCCAGAAGTCGACGTAAAGCCGGATATGGGGAATAGGCCAAGTCATAATAGTTAACAGAAAAATATAAAAAAATTAAAGTCGTACTTTTCAAATAATAGGCTTTAAAAAAATCGGATAAATTGAAAAAATCTACACCCTATCATGATCTTTTAGTTCCCATTGCTACGAATTTCAATTTATTCTTAGGCGGAATGACGGACAGTGTCATTCGTAGTAACAGCAAGGCAGATAGTAACGCCCCTTTTATTAATTCGCGAATGTATTAATTAAATTCACAATACATGTTTAAACTGCCTTCTTTCAGCAACAATGCAAGCTTGACATCTTAAAAATGATCGAGTTATCAGACGGGCGAATATTCCGTTATTAACAAATTCAGCTGCTTCAGTTATTCTGTCCCGTAGCTCAGCTTAATTATCGATTGGTAAACTTTTTCTTTCACCGCTCCTCAGTAAAAAAAATCGAATGAATTTAGGTCATGCTGGTACGACAAGTCTCTGTAAATGCTTAGTGGAACGCCTTCCAATAAATTTGGTAAATCATTTTGGAAAAAGTCTAAATGAATTTCACCATTCAAGAACTCTGACAGCTCAAAGAGTACAATGATTCTCCCATTTAGAATCCTGGCCCACATCATGTTTAAAACGATACTGTGATCTATCTTGTCTCATGAAGTGTGGATTCTGTACATGCCACTCATGTAAGTTGTGGAGATTCATGTAACTCATCAGTACATAAAATGTTCTCTAACAATCGCGGATCTGCCATGTATCTCTATAACATTGTTTGTAAAAACTCAACTCTTGGAAGATAATCCCGGGGTTGTAGAAATTGTACTCGCTGTGCGTGGTAGGGGTTGAGCTCGTTCTTTTGGTGGACAGCACTTTTGGGCACTCCTGTGTTTGCTTCTATTTGTCGAACTGAAGTACTAGGGTCTTCTTCGACTGTTTGTAGTGTGACGTCCTCATAAGGAAAGGAAATTCTTCTTTCACCATATGCTTGATTTTCGAATCGTCCCTCTGAGAGTTAAGGGTGCGCATTCACAAAAACTCGGTGATCCGGATAACGAGCAGCATTTGGGTACTTTTCACGATAAAACCTACAGGCAGCACTAGTATTGCATCTGCATTCTCAATAAATGAAGTATATGTTGGCGTATTCCTGTACGTTGTACACAGACATGGTGACACTACACAATCATGAATTAATAAAGGTGGCGTTGCTATCTGTCTTGCTATCACTACGTGGAATGCCACAGTCCGTCACTCCGTCAAAAAAAAATGAATTTTTTAGTAATAGAAACTAAAAGTTCATCACAGGGTGTAGATTTTTCTGATTTTTTTAAGCATATAATCTGACGACTTTTTTATATTGTTCTGATAACTATTATGACTTAGCCTATCCTCCGTTTCCGGCTTGTCGTCGACTTCTGAAACACCTTCCATATCGTCGGTCTCCGTACGTACAGGCGTAAATGACAAATAATCTAAAATCGAGTTACGCCGCAATTTCACAGATTTTTTTGTAGTATCTTACTTCACGAAGTGACGTAGCTGTATATCAGTTCGCTGCTAAGAATTAAAATTCTCAGAAAAGTTATAAAATTCCGAAAACAATTTTCACGTACAGGCTTAAATAGATTTACGCCTCTGCGTTAAAATTGGTTCTACATCAATTTAGTCTAACAAAAAGAAACAGCAACGTTCAGACTGAAAAATCAGTATGTCACTTTCAATCTCATTTATTGCTGATTTTCGTTTTCTAGCTCTCCTGTAAAATTTGTAAAATATTAGTTACGCTGGTACGTGCGGAGGCCGACGATATAGGTCTTTTCACGGATTTTGGTGGATCATACATTCATCTTCGTCACACATACATTATGCATCAATGTATGTGTTAAGTGAAAGACTTGCAAGGTCTGTCGCAAAGTAAACAGGACTCTAAGTGACTACCTTTTTAGCATCGGTCGAGAAATGAGTATCGAACAAAGAACCAATATTAAGTGTTAAACTTGGTAAAACATTACCGAAACGCATCAGATGTTAATGCAAGTGTATGGTACTGATTGTTTATCTCGTAGCCGAAGCTTTACACGGTTCAAAGAGGTCGTGAGTCGCTGGAAGACGACGAACATGTTGGCCAGCCAAAATTTGTGATTACGCCAGAAACCGTCGAAGAAGTGCGTGAATTTATCAAAAATGATCCAAAATATTCATTGAGATACATAGAAATGGGACTAAATATCTCTAAGATTCAATCCATCGCATTTCGACCAAGAATTTGGGCATGAGAAAGGTGTGTTCACGGTTTGTTCCGCACAAGCTCACGGATGTGCAAAAATTGCTTCGAATTCAACATTTGGAAACATCATTAAAGGGGCCAAAAAGAAAAAACTTTTTGTACAATATTGTGACTGAGGCGTTTGCTGTCGCGTATTTGTCGTATTCGGCCAGAATATCGCGAAAAAGGAAGCTGACACTGGTTGAACGACAACGCACCATCTCATAGATCGACGCTTGTGTCCGATTTTTTGACAAAAAAAAACAGCATTTCAACCATCAATCACTCCCCATATTCTACTGATATGGCACTGTGTGACTATTTTCTGTGCGGTAAACTACGTTTGGCCAAGAAGGGACAGCGGTATGCCGACGTAGAGGCCATCCAAAAGGCGTCGATGATCATGTTGAAGGACATCCCGGTCAATGAGCTGAAATCATCATTCGAAAATCTTTTGGTCTGTGAAAATCGTTGTATTAATTCTGAAGGAGACTATAAAATAAATTCGATTTTCCGAAACAAAAAATGTTTGTTCATTCTTTGTTTGTCCTGTTTACTTTGCGACTTACCTTGTAGATATTTTAGTTCTGTCTCACCACCTTCAACATTTGCTCGTCAACGCACTTCCTTTATGCTTGTCAGTATGCTAATGTGCTTGTCATGAGCGTGATATTGTAATGCCTGAGGACACAACTACAGTGTCGACAGTATGAATTTAATTTATAAACGTATTTTCAGGAAGTGAGTGGAAACAACGGCCCTCTATCCCCAATTCATATGTGTGTGTGCAAGAGCGAACAGCAGTTGGATTACGGACCAGCTTGAGCAGTGTATAATTTCCCCTAAGGAAGTTAAGCTATTCACATGGTACCATTAGTCAATCTGTTTACTTATTTCGTATGAGATTGTGATGTAACCGCAAGAAATCGTGAAAAGAACTATGTCTGTTTTAAAATTTTCCATTCAACAAATTGAAAGACCTCAATACATGAATGGTCTTGTAGCATGGCGAGACACATCTGTGCATTTTCGAAGAAAATAGTTAATTGTTTACATAATGCAAGCTATTTTGTAATCTTCGGAACAATCGAAAAAACCCAAATAGTTTATAGCTTTAGAAGCGAAATTTTATTCCGAGAATGAGGGAAGCAGATAAAGATAAACATAATCAAAACGGGTGCTCGTAGAACTTTAATGTTCGTTTCATTATATAGGTATTGATATGATAAATTACTCGTAATAAAATGAAATATTCAATTGCAATCGAGATTCAAAAAATCAAGTAATCTACACCCGAAAGAGGTTTTTTTTGGTAGAGTCGAATTGATAGGTGTTTGATAGATTAGCGCATCGCGAAATATAGAGAAAATCATTTCTTGATATGATTATACTAAATGTATCTCTTTTAAATGCGATAGCACTGATTGTCTGATCTCTTGATCCGAGTGGATCATTAAGGAACAGCAGGTACTTAGTTCTGTGCTCGTGTTTCGAAGAAACAGACCTCGTGAGTTTTCCGTTCTTTGACGTTTAGAATTCTCAATTCCTTTCTGGTCACGATCCCACTACATTCTCAAACTGCTGTTTAGATTTTTGGTAACTTAATTTTAACTTCACAATAAATTGATCAAGTTCGTATCTCTTAAAATCCCATTAATACTTACGATAATAACAAAAAAATTCTGGTTCGGACTCGATTCATGCCGTTGTACAAAGGGTACTATAAAAGTTTTGCAATACAGCCTCATTTATTGGCTTCGTTCAAAGTAATTTCCACCACACTCAATACACTTCTCCATCCGCCAAAACCAGCTCTGATGCGGCACACTCGTTGTTCCAAGCCCTCAGAAGGTCTTCATCGCTAGAAAACCGTTTTCCTTTTAGCTTCATTTTCACATGCGGCGGAAGCAGTGCAAAGTCGCAGGGAGCAAGATCTGGACTGTAAGGAGGGTGCTCAATAAGTTTCAGTCCAGTAGTGGTCAAATACTAGGTGCAGGCATTGGCGTGGTGAGCTGGAACGTTGTGATGGAGGTACCAAGCGTCCATACTTGACTTTAGACTCTAGGCAAGCACTGTTTCGTGTACAACTTAGCTGTGACTGTCTTCTGTGTGTCCACACGACACGCTCCACAATCCCGCTGGATTTGAAAAATACAACTATCATTTTTCTCTTAACAGATCGGGATTTTCTGACAGCTACGGGTGTGTCCTCATGATCAAAGACCCAAACTTTGTTTTGAGTCTTGGTCGGCACATCGTAATAATAGAGCCAAGTCTCGTCACCTGACACGATGCTGTTCACATACCGAGATTGTCCCTTATCAAACATTTTCAGCATCTTTCTACACCAAGTCGTACGACGAGTCTTCTGCTCTTCCGTCAGACTATAGGGTACCCCGAGAGAACAAGGTTTACGAGTAAATGGTCATGCAGCATTGAATGAATTGCTGGTGTATAAAGGTGTAAGGTCTCCTCTATCTGTTGGTATATCACTCTCGTGTCTTCGTCAAGCATTTTCCTCACAGCAGCGATGTTTTCCTCTTTTACTGACGTTCGCGGCCTTCCTTCCCTATCAGCGTCTTCCAAAGTGAAATTACCCCTTTGGAGTTCTCTGTACCACCTGAATATAGTCGTGCGATGAGGACAATCATTCTTTAATGCAAGCATCATTTCTTCTAAGCACTGGTCTATGCTTAAATCACCCGTAAAGTTATACCGTAAAACTGCCCTTATCTCACTACGTGACCACGATACCATAGTCCGCACTTTACACTGTCAATTCGAATGAACAACTAAATCAACAGACGTGCTGCTGGCGACTACTAAGCACTCATGAACATATCTCAAGATGCAGTAACATGCAGCCTCCTGCGTCCGTTTGTTAGGTCATATTGCAAAACTTTTATAGTATCCTTTGTATTGAAGAGATGTGCAGCGGAGCTTGATCCAGTTCTTTTGCATCTCTTCCATACATCTCACGAATCCAGGAGCTTTCCAGAAAACTGGAAATTTGCTCATGCCCAACCCATAAAAAAAACAGGATCTAAGATCGGCCCTTATAACTACATGCCTATAGCTTTGCTTTCTGGTATAAGCAAGGTGATGGAGAGGTGCATAAATCGCGAGCAACAATATTGCTTCTAAAGCACAGTACTGTACCTTGACGAACAAAAAGAGCCTTATCGCTCATCCAGTTTCGATGGCTGGGCAAGTTCTATCAAAGAGCCGTTTATTTCGGCTGGTTGGAGTCCAGATCGCCAAGGACTTGATGTGGCACGAGCACATCTCGTCAATAGCGGCGGCTGCTGGGAAAAAGCTAAGCTATTTGTTTAGGGCTAAAAAGTACTTTTCTCCACATAACCTCCTCACTCTGTACAACGCCCAGATAAGACCTAGCTTCGAGTATTGCTCATATGTTTGGGGTCCGACCGGTCGATGACTTTTCTCTAATGGATAGTCACGGGACCTTTTCGCACAGCGGGCCGTCAGCGATCTAACTCTCTTCTACCGCTATGCCAATAGGCCTTGCTCCTCAGAGCTCTTCTCCATGACGCCGCCGCGCGATGTGCCGGCCCGATAGACCCGCCTGACTTCGGCCTCCCATCCTGTGTCAAACTTGTGATACGACCGCTCCTTTGTCCCTAGGGTATCGAGATTGTGGAAAAATGCACAAGAGGCTTTTCCCAGTTCTAATAACCTTAGGCAGTTCTTAAATCGAATTAACAAAGTTTCTTGAAGATCCTCATAGCAGCCGCGGTGTCCCGCCATCTCACTCTTGATCTTATAAACCTTATCTAATTGATATTTCTGGTTCTCCTCTCATACTCGATGACCATATTCTTTGAATTGAGCTTTGAATTTAATTAGCTATCATAACCAGTATCAGTTCAATTTCACCTTTGATAGCTACTCATTTATTTAGAATAAAATAACTACCTTGAATGGATTAGCTGGTGGCGGCCAAGCTCCACCTCCCACTCCTCCAACAGATGGCGCGGGCGCTCCAAAGCCATTGACCATTTGGGGGAACAGCGACGGCGCCTGCGCCGTAACGCCGTTCATTTTGAAAGGATTCGGTGGCCAGGGGGCGCCACCGAACGGGTTCGCTGCCGTAGGGGCTGCTGTCGCTTCCGGGAAGGTCGCCGCGAACGGTTGGCCACCTACTGAATCATCAAAAAAATCTGTAAGATATAGTGCTCAGCTATAAAGTATTTTTAGTAAGCAAGTGACAACCTTTATTTTAGAAAGTCGTAATTATTACAACAAGCAAAAATTAGTGGCATAAGCAGTTCACAATAAAAGGTAAAACACAAATTCAACTAAATCTAATTACCTATGTATATTAAATTTAAGCAGTCCCACCTCTCATATGCACGATAAGTGCTTTCTCAAAATGACCTATAGTTTCTGCATCTTTTATTGATTTGGTAACTTACTGTATTCTCTAAGACCCTTTGTACATGATTGTTTTTAGTATGCACACTTTATTGGTTTTAATTGATTGAAAGTAGGAGTTGGATCTGACGTGATAGGTAGGAATTTCACTGCTTCTTCCCAGGGGTGCAGCTAAACAATTAGGTAAAGTTCCTTTTACAATTTTGAATATAAGTGCCATGGTCATTACGTAAAGATGTTGGCTTACAGGCAACTACTTTAGTGTATTTAACGTGTCTTGAACTCTTGTGCATCTGTTGCAATGCAAAATAGCCCGCATTCCCATGTTTTGTAGTTTTTGTAGTATGCTGAAATGCAATAAAGATGAACAGTACTGAAAATAGGGTTTTATTATTGTATTATAATCCATAACTCTTGCAAATATTGACAGATACAATAGGCTAGTTGATATTTGTTCTAATTGATCAAAAAAATTAATACTATATTTTTTCCGGACTTAAAAGACTGTAAAACTTCAATTTAAAAATATATTTTTCTTAGACAGGCGAAGCACTGTCCGCCATGTTTGGTCCATATTAATGTGCTCTGACATCATACCATTTGTAAACAACAGCTGACAGTAGCATACCCTCTCAAACTTTCAAACATATAAACGTGACTCCTACTAGTATACACGAAAAATATAATAATTATCGTTATTGTATTAGAGAATTAAATAACACATCGATAAAGACCAAAGGAAAGCTGTGCCCAGGGAAATAAATATGCACAACACATTTTACTGTGCAGATTTTATCGTCTCTAAAATCTTTTGAGTTTGACGTAATCTAGGGATCATCACCGTACGATTCCCTTGCAGATGTGTAAGAAGAAATACAATATTAGATAAAATTATTCAGAGGTGATGACACATGAGTTTCGAAAAGCAAGATTATGTAAGTGTATTACTTATTCTTTCTTTCTATATTTATCATTATATCAGATGCACTGTACTTACATAGATGTTAGTTGTTCCTCAGCTCAGCAGAGCTGAGTTAAAGGCAAAAAAATTAGCATCCACAATGTGTCAATTTTCGGCAAATGTGTGCTTTCTACTCTTACTAGTCCAAGGTCCATGATTTCAATAAAACGAGAAAACGGCAACTGTTTACGTTAATTTAGTTTTTTTTTTAGAAATAATCAAAGAAGACAATGTTAGTCCACGAGTGACATACGGATGACGTTTCTTTGTTAACAATTAGTATGACGTCTCATCATGGCCGATAGTGTTTTTACAGTTTCGAATTGAAAATAAAAAAAAGTATTTTTTTTAATTAGACTTGTATACATAACTTGCACTTTCAAAAATTGAAATGGATATTGTTCGTTTTCATTAGCCAAATACTGTAAGAAAGACTAATTTATTCTATGAAATTAGATATGAATCAAGTAGCCTATTGGTGTTTACGACTCAAGTACAATGGTGACCCGACTTCACTAAGAAATAATTAGAGGCACATTCCTTCATTTAACTATGCTGAAAACATTAAAAAAATCTGTAACAACTATTCGTGTACTATCCAATTAACATTAAATTAAAATTTTGCAAGAAACGATTGCAGTAAAAACGCTAATGTCCTACCGACATTTTGTTTAATTGTGACATAAAACGTAACAAATTGACATCAACACACGCACAGAAGACGATAATTAAGCGTTAATGACTATGGACTAGTTAACCGATACTTGAAACCAAAAGATCAGGGTATATACCAAATTATCAACAATCAGGATCCACCTTATCTTAAACATTTTCTATAAAAAAGATTCAAAATGAAAGGTTACAAAATTAGGCCAAAAGAAAACTTCCATAATATGTACAATGATTTAATCTAAATATTTATAAAAGTCGATGTTTGTTGAAGGTCTAAAAACAACCTGCCTATTATTGTTGAAACATCTTCTAATGTCCACATTTTATAAAAAAAGCCTTCATAGAGATCATTTTGTTTTGATGTGTCGACCACTTTGTAAATTTAACACACTTTTTGTAAATAATATCTACTATTATATGAAGTAGCTTAGAGCTAAATAAATTCTTTTCTAGTTCTCTATTCTATACGAGGGTGGTCCAAGAAGTACCCGGCCTGACCTAGAGATGGCGATAGTTGTTTGAAGAATATCATTGGATTAGAAAGTATGCAACCTATAAAGCATATATGTCAAGTTTGGAGACGCTACGTTATTTAGTATTTGTTTGGCAGCCATCAATACTGAACGTTTTCAGTGAATTTGTGAAAATGGAGAAAATTGGTCATCGTTATGTGGTACAATTCTTTTATTTCAAATGCCTCAGCCCAACCACTATAAAAGCTGAACTGGATTCTACTCTGGGTGAGTCTGCTCCTTCGTTTACAACAGTAAAATATTGGGTAGCAGAGTTTAAACGAGGCCGTATGAGCTGCCAAGACGAGTATCGCAGTGGTCGACCAAATGAGGTGACGACTCCAGAAATGGTGGCGGTTCATCGCATATTATCTGAAAATTTGGACATGAGAAAGCTGTGTGCAAGATGGGTGCCGCGATTGCTCACAATCGAGCAAAAACAGTATCGTGAACATGTTTCAATTGAGTGTTTAGCGAAGTTTCACAGCAACCAAGCAGAATTTTTGCGTCGTTTCATAACCATGGATGAAACATGGGTCCATCACTTCACACCAGAGACAAAAGAACAATCAAAACAACGGACTCAAAAGGGACAACCGGCTCCAAAGAAGGCGAAGACCGTTTCATCTGCAGGCAAGGTTATGGCGTCGGTTTTTTTGGGATGCGCGTGGGATAATTTTCATTGACTATATTGGAAAAGGTAAAACTATCAACGGCGAGTATTAGGCGAACTTATTGCAACGTTTGATCGATGAAATCAAGCAAAAACGGCCGCATTTGGTTAGGAAGAAAGTGTTGTTTCATCAAGACAATGCACCAGCTCACAAATCCGTTATTGCAATGGCCAAAATTAACGAATTGCTACCTCATGCATCCTATTCACCAGATTTAGCCCCCTTGGATTATTTTCTGTTTCCAAACTTGAAAAAATGGCTCAGTGGTCAAAGATTTTCCAACGATGAAGAAGTGTTGTCGGCAGTTAATGGCTATTTTGAGGAGCAAGACATTTCTTATTATAACAAGGGTATTGAACTTATTGAAGATCGCTGGGAAAAGTGTATAGAGCTCGAAGGAGATTATGTTGAAAAATAAATAAATTTTTTTTTTACAAAATTTTGGTTTTCTTCGTTGGGTCGGGTAGTTCTGGGACCACCCTCGTACTATAAGCAAGGTTTCCGGCACTGAAAATAACTCAAATTTCAAGTTGATCTATAAATTTTTTGTATCCAAATATTTTAGAACATGACATTTTAAAATTTCCTCAAGATTTTTCTTTTTATTTTGGTATTTTATTACCTTTCAAATTATATATATATATATATATATATATATATAACGTATATGTCACGCCTATTTATAACTTGATATATATCTCATATATTCAATAATTTTATTTTATAAGAATTAGAAATCTTCTATCCTAACGTCGGAAAATTTTTCAGTACGCCTCTGAGGTGTACTGTCTTTGTATAGCATCGATGCATTCGGCTGCCGAACGAGCATCGCTGACCGGGGAATCCCTTGTTGCAGATCTAGTGTATCCCCGGCGCACGGAGAGAACATTTTTGTCTTGTTATTTGCTTTGTAATGGGCAGACGGAGGATGCATTTTTAAAATTATGTGAACAGTCGCATACTGCAGTGGCATCTGCGACAAGGAATGAAATAACTTTTTCGTCTTTTGGTTTGGTCTAATCTGATTTAGGAAATCGCTTACGAAGCTAAAAAGACAGTAAACCGGGCTTCATGTTAAAGCGCATGAATCAAAATATAGATAAAAAGAAAAGCAGTCTTGAATGTGCATGGGAACCAGCTATAACTGAAAATTCTAGAGTTAATGTCACTAACACCATTATTGATATCAATTCATCAGACGACGATATGCCAATATAAATGTTAATAAAATAAAGAAAAATAATCTATTCGCTATTTGATGTTTTTCTTTTTTGTTAGAGGTGAAATAAAATGTTTTGTTGTTTGGTATATAAGTTTTTGTATGTTTTGTGTCAAAATATATTAGTTTATTTATTTATTTACGATTTCCTACTACATAAAAAAACTATGTTTATGTGACAAATTACAATATCTTTGTATGGATTATTAAACTAAACAAGAACTAAAGATTCATGTGATACCCAACTTAACTACTATATTTGAAACAACAAATTAAAATGGAACCATTTTTCATGCGCTTTTTGAATATTGGTATTGAAAATATCTATATATATTGCAGCTTACAACATTCAATTTATTCAATAAAACAACTGACAATTTTATATAAAGGATATGTACCATGTGATATGATATTCATATAAATATCGTAATATTTTCGAACCCAGGTATTTTTATATGAGCACAAAACAAACATTTTTAACTTTTAATTATTTACAGTAAAAAGTATTGCGACAATCTTATACAAAAATATCTGAATTGCGAACTTTGCACTTATAGACCGTGATCACAGCCACTTAAAGTTGCGCTTGGAATATTGCGTCATCTTATCAAACTACTAATCGATTGACAATAAAAACGCTTTTTTGTTTTTACGGTTTATATATAATACGAGGCCTGTAAATTAAGTGATGAGACTGGCAACGAAGTGTTCGATCGGACAGCACTGGAGGCGCCGCACTTGGAAGGAGGACATAGAAATATGTGATCCACCTTCAGTACAAGTTTGAACTCGCTCGAGCCGTTTGGTTGATTTTTCTATTGTGTTCGACTTGGGCACAGTCAACGGAAACTCTTGCTAAACAGGCCTACGAAGATAGTGTTTTGTCAAGAGTTCAAGTTTTTCGGTGGCTGAACCACGAAGCGGAAGGCCTTCATCTTCATGAACCGATAAAATATTGACAGAATCCGGGATCTTGTACGTTCAGATCGTCGGTTGAGTCGGAATGATCGGGGAAGAGTTAAATTTGACTCACCCCACCGTTCATCAAATCAAAAACAACTGGATGTAGCATCACGATAATGCTCCTTGTCACTCAGCAATGTCAATAAACGAGTATTTGGCCAATAAAGACATTCCTGTGGCTTCTCAGTCTCCTTATTCGCCTGACTTGAATCTTTGCGACATTTTTCTCTCCCCGAAGATGAAAAATCTCATCAAGGGAACTCATTTTGGAACAGTCGAAAACATTCAAACGGCTGAAGCCGACCAGTTGAAGGTTATTCCAGTATCGGAGTTCCAGCACTGCTATGAGGAGTGGAAGAACTGTTCCAGCGCTGTGTGGATTCAGAAGGAAGTTATGTTGAGGGTGACAATATAAAACTGTAATTATATTTAAATAAAAAAAATCACTTTCATCACTTAATTTATACACCTCGTATTCTAACAATATTCACCTTGCACGGGACTGGTTCCAAATAACGCCGTTCCCTGCTGGCACTGACTCTCTGTCCCGAACGCCGCCCCTGCATTCGTTGTCCCCACGCTCCATTCAAACACTCCGCCCTTCTGAGACCGAATCTCGTTGTCCAGATCCTTCAACGCTGCGTATTTATCTTCGATAGCGGGCGCAGGCGGCGCAAAGCCGTTCTGCAGCGTTGCCGTCCACGGCGAACCGGCCGCCGCTGAGGAAGCGATCGGATTGGCTATCGGCACTATGGGGGTGGAGCTAACCGACATCGGGGCGGAGCCTATCGAGGAGATAGGAGTGGAGCCTACAGAGGACAGCGGCGTTGAGTTTATGCTGCTGTTGCTACTCGCTGCTGATACGCCACCTAAGGAGAGTGAATTCAGTCGTTAGGGAGCGGTTCAGTCGTAAAGAGCCTCTTCCTATTTTGCTCGTGAAAAAAAAATACTAAATTGAACGCAGATACAATAATAAATTCCTTAAGTGAAAGCACAACATACTACAATATTACAGACCCTTCAAGGGTATGCTAAACTCTAACCAAGTGAACAAATAATGACTACAGACAAAAAAATTCTAGAAAAGCAATTATAATCTACATGTCAAATATGCAATAGGAGTGTTTCAAAAGTAAGGAAATATATTTGAAGTTGAATTTATTTTAAGTCAGGAAAGTTATATTAACGTAACTAAACATGCTGCTTTCGTCAGTCCGACCAACGACAGCCACCCAGCTGTTTCCTGCTTTTGGCTACATACTGGCAAGTAGACCACATCTACTACACATCTAGAATAGTCGCCATCTACCGGCCACGTGGTGACTTGGCCTCCAATTGCGGACTGAGAATTTTCTTTCCATTAACTTGCGGACGAACATTACTCCGTTTTACTTCCAACGGCATTGGGCGAGGGGGTATTGTAATCGCGGAACATTTTGAAAATAAGATAGTGTTTTTGGATGTTATAACATGACATGATAAACCAAGCCACTCATTTCCGTCGGTTTGTCTGCCTCTCTGTCCTGTAATCCTTGGCCTGTCGAGCAAATTTTCACACAGTTGCTACTAGTCCAAGGACGAAAAAGCTTTGTAGTTTTTATACATCGGTCCAGTAGTGGCAGAAGAAAAAACGAAAAAAATACAGATCAAATTTCGTTTTTTGGCGTTCAGACGGTCATGAACATTTTCATAACATTTTTTGTAGGAGTTGAAATTTGGAAATTGGGGTTGTAGGGGGTGTGTATATGCGTGCTTATTTTACTCTTAGTATATTTATACGCTCCCAACCCCGGTAATTCACACATCACGCTTCCCATATATTTGCCTATAAAACCTGAATTATGATGGTTTCGATTCGCGTACTCCTGCTATCTAAGCTCACCGCCCGGCAAACCGGTCCGTACTGCAGTGCAAAAAACTTATAGGTACACGGACCATGCACGAAATAAACGATAACTCGCTGCAGCGATGCCGCGCATATGTGGAAAGAGACAATGTTGTCAGATGAACAGTAACTACCGGTAAATCAAGGAAATAATGTCTATGGAATAACTGCATGGGCCTATTCAACTAACTTAATACGTTTAATTTCTCTGATGTAAATGTTCGTAACTGACATTTTTCTGAGGACTGAAACTGTGCTAAATCCTTTTTTAATCTACTTATCTCGAATCCATCTTGAACGCCAATGGAAGAAACAAACATTTAGTTAATGCCTGGTAATGCATATCAGTCCTATACTAAGTTTGACTGAAATATATATATATATATATATATATAGATTAGTATCATAGATATTATAAATATATTTCAAAATTTAAGACACACATTCATATTTTGTTTCTGTTACCCATAGACCGATTCCTCAAACACTTCACCTTTATTTTTGAAACCCCATGTATCTGTACAAGGGCAGAAAAATCCCATCCATGTATTGTTTCTATGTGCAAATACGAATATATAGGTATGCTAAACCTGTATTTTATCGTACAAAATATTTGCCGATCATTCTGGCTGGCCGGAGTCCAGATCACCGAGGACCTGATCTGGCACGGACACATCTCGTCAATAGCGGCAGCTGCTGGGAAAAAGTTGGGCTATTTGTTTAGGGCTAAGAAGAACTTTTCCCCGCATGACCGCCTCACTCTGTACAAGGCCCAAATAAGACCCAGCCTCAAGTACTTTTCACATTTTGGGGTGCTGTCACCCTAACTACACTATCCATGCTCGATGCTGTTCAGGGAAGGGCGGTCCGCCTCATCGATAACTCTTCTCTAACGGCAGTCTCGGGATACTTTCGCACCGACGATGAGGCTTTTCTCAATTCTACTAGCCTCTGGCAGTTCCAAAATCAGATTAACAAAGTCTCTTTAAGCTCCTCATAGCAACCGCGGTGTCCTGGTATTTAGGCCTACGCGCCTACTTCGGTATATAAAAAAAACGTCCTCACAATAAGGAGGGACTATGCATACGGTCCTTAAGATAGCAATAAATCCAAAAGACTAACCCTAAATATTCGTAAGCAAATATAAGGTTTATCTAACTATTAAAATCAATATTCTTACCAACACAGGAACCGCTAAAAATTTCTAAATTTCCATAACGTGAATTTAAACACTCAAACATTTTATTTGACTTATTTCGCGTTCACTTAACCAATTCACAGTTCTTATGTGGTATCTGCTATACTCGCTACTTAGCTGTATATTAAAAGTGAAACCAGAACGTGCTGGTATAAACCTATATGGATAATTTTCACTATTGTCTGTTCATTTTTGGACAAGTCCATACATGGTAAAAGGAACAAGTAAAAATTGGTGGCTTTTTTAGTTGTATTCAAGTTTCACTTTCAGATTATTTCATCTATATCTATGACAAACTGAAATAAATATTAAAGATATAAATAGGTCTTATATCCCAATAGCATCAATTTTAACAAGCATTTGCAATAGTGTAATGTTTTCATGGCAAAAATATTGCACAATTAATTTCTGATAAAATCAACGTCTTTCGTAACACATATTGTGTGTTAATATTTTTGTATGTCTTTAAAATTTCTTAGGGTTATCGTCATTCTCTTCGTCATTTTTGGAAATCCCTGTGTTTATCAACTTGTTCATCAATTTTAAATACAGTTCAAAAACGGATTTTTAAAATTTAGTAAGGAACACACATTTTCTGATATAACTCAAGGTCTGTGAATGACTTATCATGTTATTGAACAAAAATTATTCTATGAAACCTTTACACTGATAAAAATATGTATGAGATATTTTTACTCCCTACGCCCTTGGTAGGGAGGTACTGTAATCGCGAAAAATTCCTGAAATTAGATATTGTTTTTTGGATGTTAGATGACATCACGTGTCACTTATTTCTGTCGGTCGGTCTGTCCGTTAATATATGGGTCTGTAACTTGGGAATTACTGCTCGGATTTTAATGCAGTTTTCACATAAAGTTTACTACTATGAAACGAATGAAAAACTGTAGTTTTTGAAAATCGGTCCTGTGGCGGCGGAACTATGCGACAAAAATACGGAAAAACTTATTTTTTTTTTATATTTCAGAAGTTTCTTATCATTTATAGAGAAAAATTTGTACGGGTTAAGAATTGGGGTTGGTGTTTGTAGGGGGCGAGAGATATCTAAATTTTTTGATGTTGGTATATTTATAGACTTCCTACCGCGTAATTCTAGACACCTGATAGATATATTTCACG
Source organism: Acanthoscelides obtectus (assembly GCA_963669975.1). Lineage (NCBI taxonomy): Eukaryota > Metazoa > Arthropoda > Insecta > Coleoptera > Chrysomelidae > Acanthoscelides > Acanthoscelides obtectus. Next base: position 621,990 of record CAVLJG010000565.1, on the reverse strand, counting down.
CATCCGTACATTTAACACTTGATAGAGAGTGTTATCGATACGATCTGCTCTCTGGGTTCACCGGAGTCCAGATCTCGGTAAGTGCCCTGACATTACTGACACGTTGCCGCATCGTGCGGTCAGGTATGGGGGAGGGCCGACGTTGCCAGATGAACGGTACTACCGGCACTGCAGGAAAGAATGCCCATGGTCCTGTTTGACTGACTTGATTCATTTGATTTCCCTATCACACATGCTCGTGACTAACAATATTGTCTCACATAATCCAACTTGTGCTGAACATAACCTTATGACCTACTTGACTTCATTTTTTATTCAAAAAGTTCGCGCTAAATAGTACCTCAATATTCTAGATAACTCATAATACACTAAGTATTAGCGAAAATGAGAAATGTGAGTGAGAATGGAAAGTACTGAGTGTATCTACATGAGTTTCTGAAATTCACTCACTAGAATTTAAAGCTCTAGCCTAAATGAGCGGAGCAACAAATACTATAAATGTTTTGAAAAATGTGCACTGACGAAAAATAAATATTGCATTTGTAAGAATGATAAAGGACTCCGCACAAGACATATGGAAAATGGGTCCCAGTCGATTTGCCTAAAACAATAGGATATATTTCGCACATTCCCGAACAAAAGTTCTTATTGGACCAAATTAGTACTATGATTAGTTTCTGAGAAGTAGGGGTATGAAGTTTACCTATAAGCAAAAATAGATGTCTCTATGAAAATTGACTTTTTATATTTATTTTCAAATCCCCCAGTAAACCATTCAAATACAGAATCTAGGAGACGTTTATAAAGTAGCTGATGCTCTTGTTAATAGACACCATTCACTGATAAACACAGGATTTGTGACATGACAATTTTTGAGTGTATCTTATGTATTTTGAGACCCTTAAATTAAATCTGAAAGCAGAATTTTTCTATCACCCACTGATATTCGGTAACATCTACTTTGATGAATAAATATTGCTGCATTTCCCGGCGTTTATGCGATGACGCACATATATAATGTTAAGACCTGTCTATTCCTGTTTATTATATGCGAGCTCTATGTTTAGAGATCTTTTATAAGTAGACTAATAGCAGCCGAGTCAGTTACGTTTTCTGCATTGAAGAGTACTGAGATGTTCTCAGTCCTGTTAATTTTTGATAAAACGGTGTGTTGTTTTTAGTTTATTGTGAACGAGACTAGCTTTATGGACAATGCCTAAAAATTGTGTAAATACGAACAGTTTTTGTTATGTGTGCGGGGAGCTAACTTTTAAATCCCAAAAACGTACTTTTACTCCCCTTGTGTTAAAAGCATACGAACTTTATTTTGTAATTAAGTTGGCGACCAAGATAAACTATGGGCCCCTCATATATGTATGTTGTAAGACTTGTGTAACGTTGTTAACAGGTTGGTCAAGTGGCGAAAATCGTAAAATGCCCTTTGCGGTACCAATGGTTTGGAGAGTACCGAGAGACCGTACTACTGATTGCTATTTTTGCCTCACAAATATTAAAGGTACTGGACCAAAATCGAAACATAAAGTTAAGTATTTTAATTTACCATCAGCTTTGCGGCCCGTTAAGCATACCTAGTCATGAACTTTCTGTCTCAGTTCTACCAGAATCTTTGTCTTTGGATGAAAAAGTCGAATCCACCGATTCTGAAAGTGATGGTACAGAAAGCGTAAAAATTTCCGATCATTCGTTTGACCTGCCAGGATGTCAAAATCCCAGTCAGAACTTTTAGCGTCAAGATTAAAAGGATAAAATCTTCTCCACGGTGATATTAACATTACTTTTAACCGAAAACGGCATCAAGACCTCTCATACACTGTTTCCGTCAAGAAAGGGAGTTGATATATTGCTCCGATGTCAACAATTTGTTAGACGCGTTACGACAGAAGCATGATTCAAATGATTGGCGCCTGTTCACTGATTCCTCTAAGCTTAGTTTAAAAGCGGTATTGGTACACATCGATAATAAATATCCATCTGTACCTATAGCGCAGTTCATATGAAGGAATCATGTGAAAATATGGGAGTTCTGTTGGAGTATATCAGTTATAATGAATATGGATGGGCCGTATGTGCGGATTTAAAGGTAATAGCCCTTCTTCTTGGAATGCAATTGGGATATACCAAATATTGTTATTTTCTTTGTGAATGGGACAGTCGTGCGCGAGATCGTCATTATGAACAGAAGGAGTGGCCACTACGTGAGGTATTAACTCCGGGCCTCAAAATCATTGCTCATGAACCACTAGTTGATACCAAAAACGTGTTGCTTCCACCTTTGCATATTAAGTTGGGATTGTTGAAAAATTTTGTGAAAGCTATGGATCGAAATGGAAGAGGGTTTCTGTATTTAAAACAAACATTTCCGAGACTTAGTGAGGCAAAAATTAAAGAAGGCATATTTGTGGGTCCACTAAAACGGAAAATCATGAAGGATAATGTATTTGACGGTGCTCTACATGAAATTGAATTAAGAGCTTGGAATGCTTTTAAATCAGTTACTGCAAATTTTTTAGGCAATGTGAAGGCGGACAACTATAAAGATATTCTGAGTGAACTAATTAATGCTTATAAATGAATGGGATGTAACATGTCTCTAAAAATTTACTTTTTGGAACCTCATGGCGATTTTTTTCCGGAAAATTTAGGTGCGGTAAGTGATGAACATGGTGAACAGTTCCACACATATCCTTATATTTTACGAGTATAAGCAACAAATAAAATGCCCTATATTATTGCAAGAAAACCGTGGGTGACAAAAAAAATCGAATGCTACTTCCGGCTTTTTGGGTACGCTTTACATAATAACAACCTTGTTTTGTCCATGTCACAAAAAATTGTTTTAATTTTGTTCACCAGTGTATTATTTAGGGAAGGTGCTCATGCTGCCTGAGAGACAAACGTCGGTCTAGCGTTAGATGAAGTAGATGATATGCACACAAGAAATTTACTCACGTTTTAGAAACTCAAGAAAGTATCGACTATGGATATCTTATCAATAAGTTTATGAAAATATCGAGGAATGTCTGATGATTATGCAATAATTAATGAGCATTACTGCAGATGTAAATCTGGCACCCAAACCATAGGCAGATGTGTTTTTTTTAAATGCTCTCCACGAGATTGGAGTTCGTTATTCGAACAAGTTGACCCAAACCGTTCGATATGCCGACAGCCGACGAAAACAAAAGATTCAAATTAGTGGTCAATAAATTACAATACCCTATAGTTATGTTGACTTTAGTAGGATTTTTCTCTTGAATTGGCCTTTTAAGCATCATGGCCAAGATCAACATGACACCTCACAACACCTTCCTAAAAGGCTTTTAAATGGAATACATTCTTCAGTATAACAATTTTCTAAGTATTTGGTCGGAAAACTACAATCGAGACATTGAAAAATTTTTAAAAAGACAACCTTCATCCCCTTATTTTTCAGAAACTAGAATAGAATTCCTTCGGATTCATGGTTACTTTTGTTCGAGAATGCGAGAAATATACTGAATATTTAGACAAATTGACTGAGACCAATTTTCTATGAGTATGTTTGGTGCCGGGTCATTTTGCAAACTAGCTGTTAGAATAAAGAAGCTGAAGCTTGGCGCCACACTTACGAGAACGGTTGCATTTTGGAAAAAGAGGCACTTGTCTCAAAACTGGACCGTAGTTATCGGTAAAAGTTAGATCAAATATACTGAAGCGATCTGCAAACAACGTATCGTCTGTTAATGAAAATTCATACTTTGGGTTTATCAATATTAAAACGTTTAAGAATTATTTGAAATAATTCATCATTTTGTTGCATCTGCGCCATATTGGATTCCAGATGGCGGCAGTTAATTTATTTTGTATTGTCAGGCGAACCAAACGTTTGTACTAAATGTCAGGTCAATTGGATGACAGGTTCAAAATTCAGTTCCAACATGTTTACCACATGTATTAATAAACAGGTCAAGTTAAATTGAAGCTTGTAAAATACCGTATTTTTCTATGAAGAACATAAAAAAGAATCATATAAAACTGCCGGTATGATTTCTATGTACGACATTATACTATGAAATCACCATGTAGGTTCATTAACGTGATAATGCAGACTCTGACTCTCATTTTGAAACTTCATTGTTTATCATATTAATAAAGCACAATTACAGAATGATACTTCATGCCTATTGATTTTTAATTACGTGAACCACCATTTAAATAACAATTATATTATTCTGAAATATGACCTCTTGAAATCATTTTTCAAAACAATTAATTCGTGTCATCATTAAGTATTACTAAATTGTTCGTCATTTATGATATGACGTATCAGTGAATAACCTGATAGTAACAACTTATTACACCAGTGTTTTCGTACCCAGTTTGTCAGAAAAATTCCTCGAATCAGATGCCAAACTACGAATGATAAATCTAGGCGCTCCATCTATGTTTTGACAATAACCATGAACATTGCGTAAATACTGTTAACAACAAATAAGTAGCAATAGAAAAAAGTTGACCCACTTTATTCGACTGTATGCAACGAATTCGAACTAGGTAGAAAGAGCAAGGAAACGATTTGTTTAGTCAGGATGCAAGATCATACTACGAGCCGCCAGTTTGACATTTGTTGACATTTCACATTAAATTCGTGCTAATCTGCGAAAACATATAAAAGTGCGTGGATTCAGTACAATCCTGTTGTTCCAGACAGTTGCCGGAAATAGTATTGACTTTATTTGTAGTGAGATTTAAAAATAAATTGCACATCATCATTGCCATGTTTTCTCCTCTAGAAGACGTTTCGTGTCTTGGCCTCCAGCATCAAGTTTATTATTTGTTATGAACGCCATATTGGATGTTTGCACAGATGAATCGTTTTCAATTCCGATTCCAAAAATGTATTATATGTCATACATTGACATTGCCAAGACTTAGTTATTTCAAAAAAAGCAGATTTTTCTAAACTGAATCCAAATTCAAGATGAGATGTAAATAATAACAGTTAGCGCGTGATCTCTAGGTAACAGGTGAGGGCAGCGCCTCTTATTGGTCAATCGCCATTAAATTCCAAGCGGTCGCCTGGCGGAATAATGCGCGGGGCAGGGGCAGGGCAGGCAGAGTTGCATTCAGGCCACCGACCGTCGCGTGTATCACTGCTTGCTCGTGTTTTCGTATTCACCTTGCTTGGTTGTTGCTGTTGTTGTTGTTAAGTGTATTTCAGTAATTTGTTAAGTTTCTGTTTGTTATTGTTATTCCTCGTTATTATTTGTTTTGAACCAATCCTGAACATGTCCAGTACAGATACTGCTGACGAGGCTGTAGGATACTCCTTTAGCCCTCCTAGAAAGCGATCAAAAAAAGACATCTTAGCGTAGACATGAAAGACGTCATATTGAATACCTTCAAGATAGAGCGGAAGGAAGACGAAACATCAACTAACCCGAAAATAGCTCTGAAAGTGGCAGATAAAATTGTGGTATGCCAAGCGACAGTGTACAATGTTTTGAACGAACATAAGAAAAAGCATGCCTTTTCCAAGCCAATGACGGGTAAAAATCGCAAAAGTATCATAAGATCGTTGGATGATGCTGACAAGCATGCGATTCGGAGGAAAGTGCACGAGTTCTTCTTCAGAAACGAAATACCGACAGTTGATAAAGTACTACGGGAGGTTAACGAGGATGCTATGTTACCAAATTTCAAACGTTCGACTATTCATAAACTTTTGAAGCATCTTAATTTCGAATGGAAGAAACGAGGTCGTAACAGCTTACTTATGGATAGAGAAGAAATTGTTCTGTGGAGGAGAGAGTACCTGACCAAAATTAAATCATTCAGGGATCAGCACAGGAAGATCTATTACCTGGACGAAACCTGGATTAAGCTGGGGCACACTACTCCGAAGGTATGGGTTGACAAAACTGTGACTTCATCCAGAAGGGCATTTCTAGATGGACTGTCGACCGGATTGAAAAATCCAGCAGGTGAATAGATCGAAGTAGTTCACGGTATCAATTTTTGCGCACAATATCTCTCTATCTTCGTACCTACAAGACGTGCATGTGTACTTAGCGGATTTTATCTTTCTAGGCAAAGGAAAAAGGCTCATTATTTGCCACATTGGGGGTGTAGATGGCTTCGTGGATAACGGCTTATGGTCTTTTGAGTCAAAAAAAAAAACACTGACTACCATGAAGAGATGAATGGGGAAGCATTCGAGAAGTGGTTTTCAGGCATTTTACCACGTCTCGAAGACAATTCTATGATTGTTTTGGATAATGCTCCCTATCATTCTCGCAAAATAGAAAAAATCCCAACTTCAGCTTCTAGGAAATCAGACATTCAGAGCTGGCTCAGTTCCAAAAATATAACTTTCGACCCTTCCTTACTGAAATTACAACTATTAGATATTGTGAAACAACACAGACCAAGACATGATAAATATGTCAGAACAGTACTCCGTTTGCCGCCTTACCACTGTGAGCTCAACCTCATTGAGCTCATATGGGCAGATGTTAAGAATTTTGTTGCTGCACACAATACAACATTTAAATTTTCTGACATGCAAGAGCTGTTCAGAATTGCTATACAGAGGGTCACACCAGAAAGATGGCAAAAATGTGTGCAGCATGTTCAGGAGAAAGTGGAGGTAGCAATGTGGGAGCTGGACAACATAATTGAGAGAGATTTTGAATCCATCATCATAAACATTAATGACGGTAGCTCTTCAAGTGAGTCTGAGTAAGTTTCGCGTTTTTGTTTTGTCACAGAATACATATTATGGGAATCCTAGTTATAGTGAAATATCAACTTACAGATAAACTACAGACAATGCAAGTCCGAAGTGCACCTTCAAAATCTATTTTCAATTGATTGAACAGCCTTATATTTATTCCATGTACAAAAGTGTCATCTCTACCTCTCGTTGACTACGGATTCATTGTGCATAGTGAGCAGCTGGTTACCTCTGGTATGTATTTCTCCCTGTTGTCTAGTTTGAAAAATCGGTAGAAAAATTTAGCACCCCTTCAAGAATAAAAATTTGATTTTGCGACACCCTTATCTATAACTACTTCACTATATTAGATAATTTCGTTAAATACTGTCATCTTTGTTTTACAACACGTTGGTGGTTGGTGGTAGTCCATCATTCGGAGGTAGCCCTGAATGCGGCCCTGTACGCCGTCCTTGCTTTTGGCAATCGCGCATCCATTCTATCTTGGGTGTAAATACACTATAGGTATGACTTGAAATTATCAGATAGTCATTTGTTCGGCACACCAGATTTATCCCAAAATCAATTTGATTTTTCCTAGCTTTATTTGAGATGGGATTGCAAAATAAATTTTCTCCTCTATAAAATGACGTCAAATTTTAAATTCGAGGTTTCTTCTTTCAACTTGCATCATCAACTTTGTTTTTTCATATTTACGTTTTATTGGAATTTCGTACATTTAAATGTACTTTCAGTCCTAAATTCAGTGATGTGTTTCCTTAGCTGGATGAAAATTATCAGGAAATAAGAAGGTATGATAAAAACTGAACGCAATATGAAAACATTTTATTAATGGTAATAACAATGATAATAATAAATAAGCAGCCACAGATAAATCATAGAAAATGTTTAAGATATGGTCAGTTATTTTGTAGATAAAGCCTAACTTCTCTGTACATTGCTCACTGCTCGATTTATTTCTCTTCTTCTCAGGCTTCCAAACTCTGTTACTATGTAAATGTGGTTTGGTCTGGTGTACGAAACAAATGATAATCTGATAATTTCAAGGCCTACCTAGGAACTTCTGTTTTTCTGGAATAACTAAGGCCTTGATTCTCATGGTATTTTCTCTCCTTCAAAAAGGATGGGGTATTTATAGATTTCTACTGTTCCGTGTCAACGTCAGCGCTCTCCTATTGTGAGGCTAATGTTTTCTTTTTGAATTCCATGAGATTTCGGGGTGATACAACAGATGATATAAATCAAAAGCATGAACAATTTGGTGCAAGTAGATATTTGTAACATAACCTCAAAATAGAGCGCTGACGCGGAAGGGTAGAAAATTATGAAAATTAAGCAGGCCATAAAGGCGTCCTACAATTGAAGAAACGACTGTCGATACGGCCCTAAGGTTTGACAAAGTTTATGTATGACATTATATATCAGAATTAAAAACTGTATCTGCGCAAATAAACTTGTGAAGAAAAAATTAAAACGATTTTGGAAAAAAATCATGTATTCACGTACAATCTACTTTCTTATCAGCAATTGACTGAATTTCGCCCTAATTATTATTTTTATATAGCGAAATTGCTATAATAGCAAGAAATTTCATATTATGTTCAACTAGGTACATATTTGCTTTTAGCCTAGAATCTGCTCAAATCACGACAACTATTTAGACAAACCAAGTAGAAGGCATCCATCTAATTCCAATATCAAGTATCCCCCATTGTAGCTGTTTGATGGAAATAATATTTCGAGCTGTTCACCTTCCACAATCATGAATTAAGCAGAAGTGTTCATATGTTGTACCACTAATAAATATAAACTTTCGTTCCTTTGCCTTATTTATATAATTTATCCCTGTTTAATAACGACAACTGAGTGGATGACATCACAGCATAGATAGTATTTGTGCCCTACTCCACATGTACGAATAGCTACTTGAATATCCTTTCCAGGAAAAAAGAATGTCGCTTTGGTAATCAAATTATTTAAAAATACGCACTAAAACTACACAATTTTGGGAACAACGTAAGCAGATAGGCTTGGCTCCTTCCAGTCTATTCGATTTTGTTGGTTGTACGTACAACTTGGCGAATTTGCGTCTGTTATCCAGACCTATGACGAAACAGTCAGCTTAAGAAATATAGTCCCAAATAAATTATTCATTAAAATTATCTTATGGTTCTTAGTTTTCAGTAATGTGATGAAACAATTTGCTCATTACAAGCGTTACAGTTCAGATTCTGCACTGCGTGAAATAAATTCAATACTTATTATTCTTTATTCTACCGGATGTCCAAGACTTCCGCTCAACGCGATTGCAAATGTAAAATAGCGAATTGAAGATATTCGTTTTGAAACTGTTTAAGTACACTCTTATATTTTCTTATAACTAGACTGGACGATTGGCCAAAGTTAAGGTTTAAATATAGTGTTAATGTGTCAAAGAGAGAGAGAGACAAAGAAGATAGAATCCACAGAGTCAGTGCGATATAATTAGTTATAGGCATAAAATCTTCTGTGATATGGCTTAGAGAATAACTGACTTTCTAGGTCTAGAGATCGATATTTAGTTAAAAAAACTTTCCGCAAAAATTAGGTAAGCAAGCAAAATTGCCGAAGTGGCCGAGCTTTCGCGGGCTGTATGTATTTACATGAAAAATATCCGTATCGAGATTTAGAAAAAGCATTTTGAAGCTCCAAGAATCTAGTTTTCAGATATTCACACCAAAAATGTTCACAGTCATTGTTCTTAAGCAATCCTAGGAAATAGCGCAAAGAAAAACATTCACAACTTTTTTGTGTTTAGTTTTTAGTCTACGGGCTTGGACATTTTTTTTCAAACATTTGGACTAGTCGAATAACCTTTTAACCAGCATTTTGCAATTTTTCTCCACATCGATTTCTTCAAGAGATATCGACATGAAAATGATCCTGTTGCCTTCCACCACGGATATCTCAGCAACCAATCGTATTACAGAAAATCTAAGTGCAGTTTCAGGATCTGGAATAAGTTTCCTACAAGATTCCTTAATGCCCTCTCAAAAAGATTTTTTACTCTCAACACTGGTTCAAAAAACGTTCAAAAAGTGTATTTTTGCTTTATTTATGTAAATAGCAAAGACTTTTCAACAAAAAAAATTAATTACCCGTTCTAATCAACTATAAAAGTGGAATATTCTGAAACAATTTCAAATATTTGTGAAAAAGTTACGATTGTAAAAAAAAAGCATAAAATGCAACAAAATGCATTTTATACAAAAAAAAATGATAACATATTGTTTTTCTATATTTATATGTCGTGGCCATATCGTAAAATTGACCATTTCATGAAATGATAGAACATTTCATGAAATTTATCACTATCTATTGTCAGGATCGTGCTGTGGGTGGACCAGATCAATGATAACAAATCGTTTAACAAGATCATCCACTAAACTTCATGATATGGTCAAGCATTTCAAATGGTAAAATATTTACATTAATTACCTATAGAGGCGCTAGCAGCGCTTTGTTAACATTTCAAGACGGCAGTCGTTTAAAACAAATTTGTTTTTCGAAGTAAACATTGTAATAACTCGTTACCAAATGGGGATGATAATGAGATTGAAAGTCTTTACTACTGGCACCAGCGGTGGCCGCAGTAGTAGACTCTTCGGTCTCCTGATCAGTCGCCGTGCGCTGTGCGGGTTCGAGTCCCGTCCCAGGAGAAATTTTTCTCTTGGCTATGGATGTTGTGATTGTCCGTAGGTGGTAGTCGGTCTCTGACTGTCGAACGTGGAGGTACCACCCGGCGGATCTCGTAGGCGGAGCCAGAATGTGTGCATGTTGCATGCACACGTGTTCCCTCGCCAGAGTCCGTGTGGCGTTCCCCTTTCCCCTGTATCCCCCTATAGCCCCGCGGTACCCAATGGGTGTTTAGGCCTTAGGCCTTCGTGATACTTGGAGTAAAAAAGAAAATGGTCAAAAATTTTATTTGTGACACGTGCAATATAAGGATGTTTTAATATAATTGGGTATTTCTCGGCAAATTTCGAAATTCATGTCCTGAGCCATTGATGAAAGTTGCATGGATTTATCATCAATTTAACGTTTTTATTATATCAATAAGTATCTAAACTAAACTAAACTGAAATTTTAGATAATATATTGAAACAAAAAATACGATTAATTTTTTAGTGTAAAAGTCATTCCCTCATCTCGTCCCTGGATCCGAAATTAATAATAAAAAAATTTATACAATCAAATCTGTTCATATTATTATAAATTGGATATCACTAAAATATTTGATAATAAGTATGGATTGTATAGTCAAGCTTCCATTGCTAAAAAATAAATGTGTATATAAAAAAATCTATTTAAACATTACGTCCTTGAAATGAAATCATTCCCTCATCATTTGATATTTTTGATCGCAGCTATTTTGTTTTTAAAACTTGGCAATACTGCTAATAATGTCTACATGGCGGAATTTCGTAATAGTGAAAAGAGTCGCTGCAAAAAAGCATTGGATTTCAATAATTAGAACATTACATTTCTCTGTGTCATTACCTCAATGTTTATATTAATTGCTGTTCGACATTTTTTCTTGTTTTGGGGAGTACAATGCATTCACAAAATGCTACATCAATTTGAGGTAAAGTACTGCTGGTTACGGTGTCGTTTATGCAAATCCGTCATTCCCTCACTATATTAGAAAGTGAGGGAATGACAATTATATGAGGGAATGACTTTTACATATATAAAATTGTGGTTTGGGTATTATTGTTTAACTCCAGGTTGTATTGCATGTGTTTTCAATTTTAACATATATTCGTATATCAAAAATGGGAAAAACTAAGAAGTTAATTGAAGAAGAAAAAAAATTAAAAAGAAGGATTATGACAGAAAGAAGCGAGAATAAATGAAAAGTAATGCCGAGTGTTTAGATGCTTTGCGTGAAAAAGGAGATTAAAGTAGTTAGAGAAGCAAATTTACAGAGTTGAACACCCCCACCAAGTCCTGCACCATCTTTACAGCACAGAGCAGAGAATTTGTCTGCTCTCAATAGACGTAGAATGTGCAAGCGGCGAACTATTCTGTACGCGAGGATTAAAAGTTTGGAAAATAAATATAAGATGAGGTGTTTGAGACTGAAAATTGAAAATACGGACGCAAACTCTCCAGCAACTAAAGTGTTTTGGGTTTTAAAGAATATACAAGTTCCTGACGTTATAAGAAAAATACTGATTTTCGGATAAGGTCTTTCAACGGACCTCAAGAATAACTATGAAGATCTTGGAAGTAAACATGGAGAAAAGAAAAATATTACAAAATGTTGAGGCGGCAATTAGTGGAAAAATACAAATTGCCATATAGATCGAACATTTTGTCAAAAACGATACGTACAAAAAGAACTGTACCAAAGTTAGCACCAAAATGCTGAAAGTTAAGGATGAGATTAATTTCTTAGCGAAGGATGAAAATACGAGGATGTGCCCAGGGAAGAAGGACTATCTAAGATCTCGAAAGTATTATACAAATCTCAATACATCTATTAATAAATTAACTAGTTTTTCATTGAAATTCAGCATCAAATTGTTGTAAAAATCATTCCCCCATCCTATTGGTCATTCCCGTATTTCATAGTTTTTTAAAATCATTTTTCTACATATTATACACAAAAATATGGAGGACCTTCATTTCCAATGAACCTCATTAAAGTAAAACTTTATATTTCTGCAAAAAAAATATATATTTCCATTGTTTTTTTAAGAAATGCAAAATTTGTTGAGAAATACCCAATTATTTTAATTTCCTGAAGTTACTAGTTCTAATCCATATGGTTGTCTTACAATAAATGAGTGTGTAAGATATTCTGAATTTTTATTAAACATTTTATGGACACCCTATTCTACGATGTGATCAATCGTGGATGACCAAATCGTTAAATGTTGACGATTTAACGATATGATCAAATTTAGTTGAACATTTCATTTTCAAATGGTCCATCCTACGATACGGCCACGACATATAAACACCATGAAACAATCAAGCTAAGGTTTAAATACAGTGTAAAAGCGTAAATGAGAGAGAACGAGAGAGCGAAAGATAGAATCGACAGAGACACTATGATATACAGTAATGGACAAAAGTACATAAACAAATATGAATATTTACCTAAACACCTTTAGAAAACGAATTCATACTTCATTGCTCCATAAACAAATGCGTTATTAGTAGAAAAACTAAATTCCTTGTTTTTACATTATCTGCAATGAACATAATACAAGTCTGAATATAAGAGGGACAAAAATATGTAGGCAAATTCTTTTCAGCATTAGTTTAGTACAGTTTCGTGTCAGAAGAGGATTAGTTTATGTTCATCAAGTATTGTGGAATAAATTGAGTGATTTTAAGACCATGCCGCGTGGTCCAGAAATTTCTTTCGATGTAAAAACTGAGATAATTGAGTTATACAAAGATGGTCAACGACAAGTCGACATTGACAAAAATTTGAAGCTGAAGCGTAAAGCAGTTTGGGCAATATTGAACAAATATAAACAAAAAGGTATCTTGGAAGCTTGGAAGCCTCTAAGAGAAGTGGTCGGCCTAGAAAAGTGAAAGCTAGATCAGTTAGATTAATAAAAGTAATTTCGTCCAAAGATCCGTTTAAAACCCCAAGACAAATAAAAGCCGAAATCGAGACAAAAGGAATTGTCAGTGTTTCTACGAAAACTATAAGTAGAAGATTAAATGATTTGAAGTTATTTGCACGTCGCCCGAGTAAGAAACCGCTAATCTCGAGGAAAAACCGACCGATTACAATTTGCTCGGTTGCATCTTGATTGGAGCATCTGTGACTGGAAGAGGGTATGTTTCAGTGACGAATCCAAGTTCAATATGTTTGGATCAGATGGTGTTCATTACGTTAGACGTCCTAGTGGACAAAGATTGGACCCCAAGTACACTTTGCCCACTGTCAAACATGGAGACGGGTCTGTTGTGGTTTGGGGGTGCTTTTCGAGGTTTGGGATGGGACCTTTACGTAGAATAGATGACATTATGGATAAGTTTGTATACACAGACATACTAAAGCATGTCATGTTACCCTATATGGAAGACAATATGCCCTTAAGATCAATCTTCCAGCAAGATAATGACCCGAAGCACACTTCAAATCTCGCAAAGAAATTCTTTCTGGATGAAAAAATGCCAGTTCTCAAATGGCCTTCACGTTCTCCCGATATAAACCCCATTGAAAGTCTATGGGAATACATAGATAAGCAAATACGAGATAAACATTATTCAAACAAGGATGAACTTTTTGGCGCTTTAGAGCAAAAGTGGAGACAGACTGATGAATCTTATATCAAGAAACTTCTACAAACTATGCCAAGATGATGCCAGGCGGTGATTGATAATAATGGTTATGCTACAAAATATTAACACAGACATGGTTGGTTTTCTATAATTCAATAAACTTTGCTTCAGCACAATATTAATTTGTCTATATACTTTTGTCCATTATTGTATGTAGCTATAAAAGCAGAAAATCTTCAGACTTATATATTAGCTGTCGTTCTAGGCCCATAGATTGACATTTAGGTAAAAAAACACGAGGTTTAAAAAAACATTTTGAATCGTTCTAGTTTTCTAATATTTTAAGCTAAAAATGTCGTGGTCATTATTGTTATGCTATCATAGGGAAAATTTCTCAATGGATAATTTTTGCTTAAAGCCTGCTTATCCAGTTTTTTTTAACTTGACGTCGATTTCTCTGGGAGATATCCGACTTTGCATTGAAAAATGATCATTTTTGTCTTCCACGACGGATATCTCAGCAACCAATCGTAGTGCATACAGGGCAGTTTCAGAATTTGGAATAAGATTCTCATAAGATTTTTTAATAGCGTCTCAGAAAGATTTTTTACTCCTAACACTGGTTTCAAAAGCGCCCAAAAGAAGTGGAATATTCTCAAACAATTTCAGAGCTGTACTGTTACTTGTTAACGAGTTACGATTGTAGAAAAAAGCATAAAAATGCAAAAAGTTCATTTTTGATAAAAAAATTGATAATATAGTTTTTCGGTCTCTATACACACCATGAAACAATCAGACGAAAAGCATTAAGAATACTCTTTCAAGAAGACTGTTTGTATCACTTCACACACGTTCTTATTGAAAATATTTTTTTTGATCTTTACAAAACATTCGTCAATATATAGGAACTTATTATGCGCGGCTGTACACGTTCGGAGTCTCGATTTTAAATAGCCCAGGAATATTAAACTTTTTGTATAAAACTCAACTGGCATTTTGTATAGGAAAATGAGTTTGTATAAAGCTAGCGCTACCACAACTCACCTGGCGTATTATTGGTACCATTAAACACAGGATTATTATCAAAGTCAGCGACAAATCCGTTCACCCTCTGATTATTCTCGGCAATACCCCCAAACAAATCTGTCTTGCTAAAATCCGCCACAAACCCGTTTTCCAAATGGCCATTGTTCAAATTGTTATTATTAACAGTTTTTTTGTTCGGGTCCGACCTGACCCACGGCGTGTGACGCCTGAAGGCAGGTCTGTGTTGTATAGGCTTGTGTGGAGGTGCCGATGGGTCTTCTATCAGGGGATTTGGGGGTGATGGTGATGCGGATTTTGAGTCTGTGGTTGCTGAGGGCGATATCGCCTTGCTGGGCTCCAGGTAATACCTGAAAACAAAATTGAGTATGGAGATAGAGGTAAAAAAATATTAGATGAGTCTCACACTTCAGGCAGAATACGCTGAGAGGGCTCCCAAGCATGCAATAAAATATAGGCTTCTATTTAAAAAAATTATCGAGCACCCTGTATATAGTAAAATATGCACTTGTAACAAGGTTGCCAAGATTTTTGATATCATTTCCAGTTTGCTCATAAAACTACTTTCCGTTTTAGTTGGGACACCCTGTATAAGTGTAACGTCCTCGTATAACTGGTACTTTGGGTACCAGCGAGACACCCTCGTACATCGCACAAGATGCGACAGGTGTCCAGAAAGATCGACGCAAAGTTACGGGGCTGCGAGAGTGCGTTTGCGGCCTCATGGCGGAGCTTCAGTTCACGTTCGAGAGCGTTCTGCCCACTTCGGGAGCATTCGAGAAGTATCAAGTGGCATCATCTGGAAGTTCGAAGACGGCGCTGCAAAGCTTCTCCTTTCAAAATATAAAGGCGCAACGACGGTTGAAAGGATAGTCAACGGGCAGCTACAACAAAGCCCAGTCGACCAAAGAGTTACCAGTAAAAGAACCACTCTATCAAAAAACGGATTCTGCCAAGGTGGCTGAAATCATAACTTGCCATTTGAATGCGATCACCCATTCATTATTTGCATTAATAGTCCAGGAAGTATTTTCGCATCTGCTAGGAAAAATATTCTGAATAGGTGGTTTTTGCACAACCTTAATAAAAAGGAAAAACAGTTTTCGACACAATTTTAGGTCTGACAACATGCAGACTCGTGGAAAGGGGTATTTTTTCAATTAAATTATGCGAAAAACAAAACAAACAATATATTTATAAGCAGATGCGAAGATACTTCCTGTACTATGACTACCCAGGTAGTCTGCCGGCAACCCATCGCGTCGGAAGTGGGTCACGTGGCTGTTGTATGTGTACAGGGCGATTCACTGTGACAATATGGTGCTGCGTGCCTGGATTCAAAATAAAGGAGGGAAATGATGTTCCCATCTTAAGTTGATTTGCTAACGACTTAAGTGCAGTATTGTTATTCCAGCATATTTGAAATCCATTTTTTCACACAGCACAGGAGCATAAGTCGAGGTGTAATTGATAAAGGATATCCATCCAAAATATATACTAAGTGACATATAAATCCGAACACCCAGTTTAAATGGTATTATTTTAATACAAGTTGGTGAATGTATTTGTCTTACTGTAAATAACAAGTGAAAAAATGTTCAGCCTTATCAGTTGGACATTCAGGTTTTTATACTGCTTTTTTTTAATTCACTAACGCTCTAAAAATGAATATTTCAGCCGCAGTAAAGAATCAACGTTGGCGGATTTTGGTTCTTGACATCCTTTACGATCGGTTACGATGCCTAGAGTACGGAGACCTGTACGATTTCGTCAACTTTGTGAGTTTGATAGGGGCCGTATAGTGGGACTTCGGGAAGCTGGACTTTCTTTTCGGGCAATTGCAGTTAGAGTAAAAAGAAGTGTAGACACTGTGGTTAGGTGTTGTCAGGCATGGCTTCGAGAAGGCCGTACGCAAAGAGCAAGGGGCACTGGACGCCGCCGCAGAACAACAGACCGTGAAGATCGCCGCCTAAGATTATTGGCCTTAAGGGACCGTTTCTCCACTACCAGGTCCATTGCAAATGAATGGTTTGCAGAACATGGAAGACCTATTGGCATGCGAAGTGTTTATCGACGAATGAGAAGTTTTGGCTTGTTTTCATACCGGCCACACTGGGTCCTCCCTTTAACTCGAGAACACCGACGTAATCGCCTTGAGTGGTGCAGACAACGGTCACTCTGGGATCAGGAATGGAACAGTATTGTCTTTAGTGACGAGTCTCGATTTTGTTTAGGCATGCACGATGGTCGTGCCAGGGTTAGAAGGCGACGTGGTGAAATGAGGAATCCACAGTTTTTTGTTGAAAGACATGTTCATCACACTGTTGGAGTTATGGTTTGGGGTGCTATAGCTTATGGTTTCAGGTCACCTTTAATCTTCATCAGAGGTAACATGAACGCGCAGCGTTATATCCACGAAGTTCTAGAACCCCATCTTTTACCCTATCTTGACACCCTGGCAGATCCAACTTTCCAACAAGATAATGATCGACCACATGTTGCAAGAGTCACAATAGACTTCTTTCAACATAATGATGTCACATTGTTACCATGGCCACCAAGATCTCCCGACTTATCACCAATTGAGCACGTGTGGGATATGATGGGTAGGAGATTGCTCAATTTGCAACGTCCTCCTCAGACTCTAGAAGCACTTCGAGAGGAGTTGGTGGTTGCCTGGAATGAGATACCACAGGAGGACATTGACCACCTGATCAGAAGCATGCCTAGGCGCGTTGGAGAATGCGTAGCACATCAGGGTGCATCCACACATTATTAAAGGTCAAAGGGCTTTAAAGCAGTGCAATCATTTTGAAATTTTTATCATTTACTTATTATGCTTCATTAAGTACTTATACAAAATTTTATTAAAATAAAACCATTTAAACTGGGTGTTCGGATTTATATGTCACTTAGTATATGTATGATTTATGAGTAACAGTGTCAAAAAGCGATATTACAAAAATGTGATGTGTAGTTTTATTTCTAGTTTCCAAAATAGCCCATGATCAATTTGGAGGGTTGATAGTGCCTTTTCGGAGCTCCGTCGGATATGATAGGGAATTGGAGGAAATCTTAACAAAGAACTTGATGAAAACGATTAAAAAATGAAGACTTTTGCGTCAGTTTCACTTAGCCTTGCGAACAGTTTCTACTGTTGATTTTCTTTCATTTTATACAGGGTGCGCTATCTTTTATGTGGTTATTTAAACATGAAAGTACTTTGAAAACGAAAAACTGATTTCTATATCTCGGGTATTTTTATTAAATATGGTCCTTTCCAATTTATTGGGAACACAACATCTATCAAGTGGCACCTTTATTGGCCAAAACAAAATGTGCCCGTTTTGCTGCGTTTTCCATTACTTTTTCGAGCATCTCTGGTGGTATAGCGGCGATTGTGGTACGAATGTTTGCCTTGAGTTCTTCAGTGGTCTGGGGCTTGCTGGCGTACACTTGACTTTTCAAATAACCCCACCAGAAGAAGTCCAGTGGGGTCAAATCTGGAGACCTGGGTGGACAGTCAATGTCACCTCTTTTTGACATCAGACGGAAATTTTCGTTGCAGAAACTGGATTGTTTCATTTGCAGTGTGGCATGCCGCACCGTCTTGTTGAAACCAGTAACCATCAAGACCTTTTTTGCGCATTTGTGGGCAGACCTAATGAGCCAACATCCACCGATATCGATTTCCATCGACTGTTTCGTTTTCGTTGAAGAAAAATGGTCCAATGATGCTTTTGACGCAAACGCCGGCCCAAACGGTCACTTTCCGGTCATGCAACGGCATTTCGTGGATTTCACGTGGATTTTCCGTCTCCCAAATGCGGCGGTTTTGCTTATTAACGCCGCCAGAGAGCGTGAAATTTGCCTCGACGGTCATCACAATTTGCTTCCAAAAATCAGGTTCAGCATCAACCATGCGAGCGACTGTTTGGGCGTATTTCTAAGCGACGTGGACGGTCAGTTGCCAATATTTTTTGTGTTAACTGAATCTTATAAAAAAACAAATGCAAATCATCCTTCAAAATGCGCCGCAACGTGGTTCCACCGCTGCCAAAGTGCTGAGCGCGGTGACGATACGACACTTTTGGGTTCTGGGCAACCCTGTCTTTGACCGCTTCAACCAATTCATTGGAACGTTTTGGTCGTCGATTAACGTATGTTGACGATCTCCCACTGTCCCGTACTTAAGAAAATTCGAAACCAAACGACGGATAGTGTTTGCCACGATATTTTCGACAATATGCATGTTGCGTTAACACAACTGAACTACGATTTTCAATGTACACTGTGACTATTCGGTGCGTTCTTTCGGTGTAAAGCGATTCATGACTAAATTTGTAGTAAATTGACGTTTCAGAAACACGTATAACCAAATCACTCGGTTGGTAAATATCAAAGTCATTCGATGTTTCAATACCGACATAAAAGATGGCGCACCCAGTACAAATCCGCATTTATTGTCAATTCAAATATGTCACTACTAGGGCAAATAAAGCTAATCCTAAATTGAGAACATTAACTCATCTATATATTTATCGAAAAAAGACAGAACAAGTAACATCTGTTACCAGAATCGACAACTTCGAAAGTGAAAACAATTGTGCTTTCTTATTTGCATAGTCTTTATACTATGAATAGAGGATAGTTGCTCAGCTGTCGTCCATTGTTCTACCTGAGACCAAGCCTACACCATGCTGAGGAGTTGCCAAAAGGCACGAAACAGCTGTCCATGGTTGGCCGTCTGTAGTCGGACGGATGAAAGATATGTATATTTCTATATCTATATATTTGTTTAGGAAAATTACTAATGGTACACCTCCATCAAATCCGTTGTAATTTATGGAATCCTCATTTCATTTCTTTCGCGTTATTTCCCATTCTTTATTTTAGATATTTACCTAACTGTAGGTAAGAACACTTAAAAACATTTATTTTTTACTTATCGCCCTTACATCCATTCTCAAGCTTGTGACTACGAAGTATATACCAAGTTTTGTCAAAATCGGCACAATGTTTACTGGGGTTACGGAATGACAAAGACAGTACGACAAAGTATGACAGCACTGCCCTGTATAAAGCAATAAAAAAGTGTAAGACCCCTTCAAGTCAGGCTCAACAAGAGGAATCCGACTTCTTGAAATATGATGGCATCTTTAGAAGTCACCAAATCAAAGGCTTTTTCGCAAGTGCCCCTTCTACTGGTAACTCTGTATTCTTTGCAGTCGACATAGTTATAAATTTGTCATAAATGAAATGCAAGTGTTAGAAATTAGTGTGACAGTAATAAATTAAATAAGTTATGCATTTACCTCCGCCTCTCGTACTTTTCGATCATAAAATCCCTAATGGTATGTTCGTCGTTCGAGTTGAGCACGGGAGCAGTATCCGCGCCCCCACTGCCGTACAACCCCAACCACACCCGCCGGCAGTACTCGTTACCGCGACTACGTAGTAGTTCCACCTCTTCTGCGGTAAAAGTCGCCATTGAGATCGACTTCACCCGATGTGGAGGCGTTAATCCGCGTCTGTAACAAAAGATGTTATTTAGCATATATGTAAAAATAATAATTAGCTTTAATTCTTTGTCTTCCTACAAGAACCGCACACAAAAAATGGTGTCAAGTAGATTGACTCTATACTTCTCACGCCTTTGTGCAAATTTCCATGTATTGCATTGGCACCAAAAAGTTTTGTCAGAGCGAGTAATACATTATTTGGGCTGAAAAAAAATCCTCGGATTGCAGGTTTGAATATGTCGACACGGTACCCTCATTTCTTTGGATCTCTGGTTTAAAATTAAATGTTTCTCGAACTTATAAGGGCAAATGTACTGGGAAATCTTTGCTGTGTTAAATATGTACTGAGAGGTGCGTAAAACTACCAAGGTTGGAAGCGTATTAACATAATGCCGCCAACAAAATGAGATATACCTTCCCCCACTCCCTGCAACTCCCAACTACCCCATTTTGAACCGCTTACAACATGTGTTTCCGAGAATGATCACGAGTCTCTGAATCGCCAAAAAACGAAATTTGAGTAATTTTTATTTTTTTCGTATTTTTGGCCAGCGCTCCGCCGCCATTGAACCGATTTTCACAAACTACAAAGCCTTTTCGTCTTTGGCATCATAGTAACATTGTGTAATAATTTCATCAAAATCCGAATGATACAGTCAGACTGACCGAGACAGAAATGCATGTCGCGGTTTTCAGTTATGTACACGTCATATAACATCCAAAAAAAATAATATCTCATTTTCGCCAGTAGGCGTGTGAAGTAAAACCCTCGTTCGACAAATAAGGACTTTCAAGGTCAAACTGATTTTTGTCTAAGATCATATATGAACGTGAAATTTTCGTCTATGACTATACCTATTTCCGGGGTCGAAATAACAGGGTCAAGGTCAAATTCGAGGTCAGCACTGACAAAAATCCCATTTTACTTTTATCATACCCCAGAATACTCAGAAATATCTTGCCAAAATGCATACTCGCCAAGATACATAACCGAAAAAAAAATATTCCGAGTCTACTAAGAATTTTTTTAAATGCAGTTCTGATAGCAAGGCCTATAAAATACAAGGGTTGTCGTGCCTAAGACCATACCATTAACATAGACATAGAAAGGTTTGTTCCCTATGAAGAAAAAAGAATGTTACATACGTAAAATATGTATTTTATAAGAATAACAAAATGAATCAAGCTGCCATTTGGTTCACGCCACCGCTCGGAGCTCGTCCGGTGGTAACTCAAAACATTTTATAAATTACTACTTGCCGTCCTGACTAGTCAAGAAATAAAAAAGAAATGCATCATACAACCCCCCATCCCTAATTACCCCTTATATTTTTTCAAAAATGATCAGGATCCTCTGAAATATCAAAAAACAAAGTTACTGGACCTATTTTCAACAACTCCAAACCCTGTGTTAGAATCTCATCCAAATCCAGGCGGCAGTTTCCCAGTTTGAGAGGTCAAAAATAAGCGGACAGACAGACCGACCTACCGACCGACGGACGGAAATGAGTGACACGGTTTTTGGTAAAGTCATATAACATCTAAACAACATAATAGCTGATCTTATAATTTTTCCTGATAACACATACTCGCCAGTAGACGTGGAAAGTAAAATGAACAATGGGGCCCGGTGGATTTATCTAAAAATTCAGAATGATATATTTCTCGCTTTTTCACATGCGACCAAAAACGTTCTTCGATTAGTTTATGTGAAATAAACGGCCCGATTTGTAAAAATAGTGAATGTGCAGATTGTAGTTCTCATACTAACTATACTTAGATAATTACAGTACTGGAAGAAATGTTTCAAAAAAAACCTTGCAGGATTGTGTTCGATGGTGTCATTTTGACCATGGCCCTTGCAAGGTTAATTACAGGTAAATTTATTTTTATACGTTGATCTGACACTAGTTGTTTCTAGAATTCAAAAAAATACACTCCAATGAACAGTTCTCTTCACAAGAGCACGGAAAAGTCGGGGTTGTTTACTTGTCTTTCAGCATGACCTTTAAAATGTCAAATCAAGGTCATGCTGATTTTGCAGGCGAAAGGGAAAGTAAAAGCATCTAATGTAAGAATCGCTTTAGGGTATTGTAACGAACGAGATATGATAATAATAGAATATAATGATAAACGTGAAAACCACAAACCCATCTTAGAAGGTTTCGATAGTACCACCCTGTACCATTTCGTTTCTTTCTGCAATGACAGTACGTAAAAAATTCGATATGGGCAACAATGTAAGGATAATATTAAAGCCACTTACTAGGTGACGGAACGGCAACGAATTATCCTCCTTTGGCAAGCGGTAAGGGCAATATGATCGGATTGTCGGGGCCAGTATCAATTTTTAAAAAAATGACTTGAGTACCTCCCATATTCAACCGACTCATAACAAGCACTACCTTAGGATTACATTAATTATCCGCAGTGGTACCAATTCATCATTATTTATTTATGATTTATCATATACTGGTCCGCAGACCCTAAGAGCGGGGGCACACAGCCCCCTGGGACACACAGTCCCTCATGGACACACAGCCCTCCACTTGGGCAATTTTAATCACACAGCAGCCAACTTGGTAAATCTGCGACAGAGACGTTTGATATGATCAAGCAGGCTTACCCAGGTGTTGCTTTAGCAAGAAGTGGTGTGTTTCTGGCACCAGGCCTTTTTCGAGGGCCGGGAAGAGGTCGCTGATGAAGACCGTACTGGAAGACCTTCGACTTCGACAAACACCGATAATGTGACTCGTGTGCGCACAGTTTTGAACTCAGATCGTCGACTAAGTATTCGTTTAATTGCCCAGATGTTAAATTTACCAAAATCTGTGGTTCATGACATTGTGACATAGCATTTGAACATGCGCAAGGTGTGCGCGAAGATGGTCCCAAAAGTGCTCACTGACGACCAGACATTGCGGCGAGTGGAAGTGTGTCAAGAAAATTTGAACATGTGTGAAAGTGACCAATTTTTGAATAACGTAATCGCAGGTGACGAGTATGATCCCGAGACAAACAGGCAATCTTCCGAATGGCACACGACGGCGTCACCTCGCCCAAAGAAAAGCGAAGAATGAGCAAATCCAAAGTGAAAACGATGCTCATTGTCTTCTTTGACATCAAAGGCATCGTCCACCATGAATTTGTTCCTCCTGGACAAACAGTCAACGCCAAGTTTTACGTGGAAGTGCTGAGGAGACTCAAACGAAGGGTCAGTCGGGTCCGACAAGACATCGCAGCCGACTGGAAGTTGCACCACGACAACGCCCCGGCTCACACCGCCTTTCTTGTGAACAGCTACCTGACCAAGGCCGGCATCCCAACGCTTCCGCAGCCGCCCTACGCCCAGATGTCCCCCCCCACCCCGGACTTTTTTTTGATTCCTCGCCTGAAAGGCCGATGAAAGGCAAACATTTTGAGACGACAGAGGGGATCCAAGCAGCATGCACCGCGGCTCTCAAGGCTATTCCGGAGAATGCCTTCCGTGACGCCTTCAATGCTTGGAAATCGCGCTGAAAGCGCTGCATCAACGCAGAAGGAGCCTATTTTGAAAGTTTTTAAAGAATTGTAACGATTGGCTCAATAATTTCGGACAAACCCTGTATGTGATCAACATAGTTTTAAGCACACAGCAACCCATGTTGATACCCAGGCGTATAGACAGATATGCTGAGTTTAACGATTGTTACGAAAAGCAGTCCAGGATCCAGGATATCACGTTGGCCAACGGCCGTTGTGTCAATATCCAAAGGCTCCGACATTACCTCTTAATCAGAGATAACCGAGCAAGATGACAAGCTTTAGAATATCAATCCCTACGCACATCCTGCCATGAGATACATTCAGATGCCAGCGGTTACCAAGAGAAGATGGTTAAGCGCTCATTCAGACCTAGGATGCCACGTCGGTCAAAGGCCATCGTATCAACATCCAAAGCGCTCCGTCGTTTCCCCTGATAGAGGAAACCGAGCAGTAATTAACATAACCACCTAAACCCAGCAATCGGGTTCCGAAAGCCCATAACAACCCCCAGAGACTGGAGGCGTCACCCCTGTATGAACCACCTAATCCTTATCCGCAATTATTGAGTCCGTAAGCCATTGATAGAAATATGGATATATGATCCAAGCATCTTTATAAATATGGATATATGATCAACGCCTCATTATAAAATATTGATATATTATCAAAGCATATTGATAAATATGAATATATTTTGCTCAAAGCATCTTTATAAATGGGGCTATACCATCAAAGCTTCTTTATAAATATGGCTTACGACATCCATAATCATAAATATAAAAGTGTTATAGTTAACAATCTATGCAGTACAGCATAATAAAGGAAATACTCAGTGATTGCTCACCTTTCAGGTAACCAAAACACTACACCCAATGGCACATCAATAGTGTAATTAGGTCCACAATGCGCACTACTTGGTCTGAGAACCGATGACTTCCACTTCCATTAATTTGAAATTTCTTGTTTTGGTCTGCTTCCGGCATATCGAACAGTATCAACTTTTTCGAAGGATAAAACCAAATGCGTCTAGGGTTCAGGCGCCAGATTCATAACTTCAATAATGCCTATTAATTACTGCATGATCAAAAGAAAAATTCTCGTTATGTTCATAAACTTGTCCGGATATCCATAGTCGAAAGGAACTCTCCGGTATTTTCAAAATTTACACGATTGGTGTTTCAAAAGCTCAGTCAACAAACAAACGCATTGTGGGCTAAAAATAAATAAATATAATAAAAAAATTAATCGCACCATATCAGCGGATAACAAATAATCAGTTATATTTCTTCAAGTAGGAGCAGGCATAATCGTTTATGCATTTTACTAAACTATAACGATAGAATCAATCAGTCATCTGTTCTTGTAATGTTTTACCAACATCCACCAAATGATACTGCAAAATCTCTGAGTTCAAAATTCCTCTTAACCGTGATTTTGTTTACAAACACTGGAAATTGACAGGTGATAAATTCATCGAGTTATCTGAAATCGCATACGCTCGAACTCGTAGAAGCGTGTATAGTTCTACGTGTTTAACAAACATAAGTATCGTTAAAACCATAATTGCGCATTTTTATAATAATTATAATGGCATTCTCGTGAATTATTGTGGTATTTGCAATATCTTGCTTCCCAGAAATATAATTGTTCAATGCAGTATTTACATACTGGCAACTGGTTATAAGCTTGGTTAAGATTGTATATTTTAAGTGAGTTGTTTCTAAAATCCAACGAAAATAAACAATGTGGTATTTTCCGACGAAATATGAATATATTCCATTCAAGAAGGGATATTCTGAATGTTTTTACCTTTTTCTATTAAGCAGAACCTATTAGCT
This sequence comes from Acanthoscelides obtectus, assembly GCA_963669975.1. Classification (NCBI taxonomy): domain Eukaryota; kingdom Metazoa; phylum Arthropoda; class Insecta; order Coleoptera; family Chrysomelidae; genus Acanthoscelides; species Acanthoscelides obtectus. The sequence continues at coordinate 596,035 of CAVLJG010000565.1, read as the reverse complement.
GATTCTGTGAGCAGGAAATACAGAGGGTTTAAATGAGCTTTCTCTCAATGGACAAAAAAATTAAGTCAAGTAGATTGACTCTGTACGTTTTGGCAACTTCACTGTTCACAGCTGGTAATGTTATAGGATGAATAAAATCGAATTGTTAGTTTTATTTTTTAGGATTAACGATTAGATGGACAGACATACCAACCCACGGAATTGAGTGAAACTGTTTTTCGTGATGTACAAATAATACATCGAAAAAAAAAACATACCTTATTTTCGAAATTTTTCGCGTTTACAATATTTTCTTGCCCAGTGGCTTAGGAAGTAAAAATGGCAACAAGCATATTGACTCTGCCTATCTACGCCTTCGTTGGAGGTTTCAAAGAAAAGGGATGAGTCAAATGGTTTCAAAAGGCGAAATCGAATCGCGATTAAGTAGGTTCACTTGGGTTCGACCTCTGCATATCAAACTGTAGCAAATCCATCATATTTCTGTTTCCATAGCAGATTTAAGGAAAATGCCTGTGACTAATAAGCACATAGTATAACTGAGATGAGCAGCTTCTTAATAATAGAATGTCTTTCACTGACACAAAATGTTCAACAATTCACCGCATACAGCTGAAATCCTACAATTTTCATCTCCCCCAAACACTGTTTGGAAATGAGCAGGAATCTACGAAAGGTTGTAATACCATGTTCCAGCGATTTTATTTCCGCCAACTCTGAATCAATTTTCAAAATCCAGCACTACCTAGACGATGGAAGTATTAAGCTCGCGATAATATTCGATCTTCGATTCACAAGTTTTCTGTTGTTTGAAGATATCTACACCACACAAGTCTGTTTCTCATTTATTTCGGTTTGTCAGTCCGTGACTGTTGTATATCAATGCGTCAAGAGCAATGAGTCCATCTACTTAACGAAATATTCAGAGAACCATCATGAACGGAATAACACAAATTGCAAGTTATCCGAAATGGCTGGTACATTTAAGGGTCACAAAATTCAGAAAAATATATCTGTAGATATAAAACCAGATAAATCATAATTTACAAATGCACCGCAGAACCCTAAAATGGTAAGTATTCCTAATATCCAAATATTGTTAAAATATATAAATAGTACTCCTGTAGCGGTGCGTCAGTGAAGACACCACCGCAAACAGTTGGGGTTTGCTATCCATGGCACAGTCGGCAGTGCCCTACACGACGTACTCTGCAACATAGCTCCGTGCACGCAACGCCGATTGCCATATTATTTCAATTTATGCGCACATTATACATCAGACCTTTATCATTTAATTTTTCGGTTGTCTACCGGTATCAGAAGCTTCTTAATGATAGAACGTCTTTGGCTAATACTAAAGACGTTACATTTACAAATACCTATCCCCTACAACTCCCAACACCCAAGTTTCTACGCCTACAAAAAAAATTCCGAAAATGATCAACAGCCTCTAAAATGCCAAAAAACGAAGTGTAAGTAATTTTTATGTTTTTCGTGATTTTGCCCCTAGCTCACCATCACACTGGACCAATGTTCAAAAACTACAAAGCTTTTTCATCCTTGACATAGTAGTAACGTTATGCGAAAAGTTCATCAAAATACAAGTGGTACTTTCCAAATTATAGGCGCTAATAAAATTAGCGGACAGACCGACAGGCAGACAGACAGACCGACGAAAATGAGTGACACTGTTTTTCGTGATGTTCATGTCACGTTACATCCAAAAAACATAATATCTCATTTTCGAAACTTTTTTCGTTTACAATACTTTCTTGCCCAGTAGCATAGGACAAAAATGTTAAGGTAGAAAAGAAGAACTCAGAGTTTAAAATGCATGTTATAATCCTCAAGTTAGGGGGGGGGGGCATAGTAAATAAAACATCAAATTTTTACCCGTGGTAACGTGGCGAACAAAAGTTAATTGGTCCAGATGTATGTTTAAAGCCATTTCAAAATCCTTTATTGCAACAGACTAAGCGTAGGCAACCCTTATTTGTTAAAGAGCTTTGATATAAACTGCATTTAAAATACGAGTTTAATGAGGGTAGATGAAGCGTTTTGAATCTGAGCCTATAAGTAGTTCATTATATGAGATCAATTATATTTAAGGGCAAAGATCCAAGCGTCCTGACAAGCTGATGACGAAGAGCACCAAAATAAAGCGTGATGATACCCCATCAAATTAGCGACATTGATCTTCATAAAACAGCGAGTTTATGCTTAATTTTCCTATTTTCTCCGTTGGTGTCCGTTCACAACCATCTATTATGTTCTACGTATACCCAATTACACAAACAGTATATTATCGGCAGCTAACTTTCTCTTCTTTCTATAATTACTGACCTATTACGGCTTGTGAAGCACACAAAGGTACAACGGTGTCATATACATAATTATGTGCTTATACGTCGCAAAATGTGTGCAAAATGTAGTTTCTTATCGGCCGTCGACAGTGCATCAACATACTATAAAAGTAGAGAGAGAATTGATTCATAGTTACAACATGAAAAATGTTAAATTAAAACATAATAAAAATATCAACCACAAGCCGTTTCCCATCAGAATTATGCAGTAGGTCAAAAAGGTTTGGAAACCGATTATTAACACATCTTGAAAACTAAATCCGCATGGTGGCAGCATAAGTACCAAATGCTCTATTAAATCGAAAGCCTTGTCCACTAGTCGCAGAACATAACGTCGCCAGAACGACCTACGTTGTGCTGGCAAAAATATTCAGTCGGCCAGTGCAGAATTCTTCTATTGTCTCTATGTCTCCTATTATAGTTTCTATCATAGTTTCGTATCAGCGCTCTATTTTTATGTTTTGTTACAAATATCTATTTGCATCAAATTGTTTATGCTTTTGATTTATATCAGTTGTTATATAAGCCTACAATTCAAAAGGAGAGCGTTGACGCTGACGCAGAACAGTAGAAATCTAGAAATATACCAGCCTTTCTGAAGGAGTGAAAAGACTATGAAAATCAAGGAGGCCATAAAGACTGACGATACGGCCCTAAGAGCCTCAACATTCTAACTCGTGCCTGTCTCTACATTTATGAACTAAGTATGCATATCCATCCTAACAACTGCAGTTAGAGATAGCATGGCAATGCAACTTTTCGGGAGACGGGTTAAGGATTTTTTGGTTTCTCATCCGTATTATACTTTTGAGGGTTTTATCAGGACAAATTACAAACATATTCATAACTATCGGCTCTTTTTACTTCCTTTTGTGAATCTTGTTTTATGTCACTTGTTTGTTGATTTTTTCTTTTGCTGTTTCAACGTGATGTATTCTTTTATTTTTTGTTTGACAGTTTCCTACATTTTTGAACTGTCAAATATAGAATAAAGTTAAATCTGAGTCCTTGCCTGTCGAATTTGGTCGTGCTCTAGTCATATAGAGATTAACAATTAAAATCAAATTCTACCGGCTGATATCCCAGGTGGAAAATACAAAGATTTTTAATTAAATTGATCTTACATGAAAACATGATGCCCCACTCAGTAAAGATCGTCTTCAGTTGTACTTAGCAAATTATTTATACAGTATTAACTATTCCTCGAACCTTATCGAAATAAGACAGCGCCATAGACTTACATCCTGGATAAAGTTCCTATGCTTTTGTTCGGTGTGCCAGATACCGAGCTAGACCATGCTGATAAGTTGCCCACAAAGCACGCATGGTTGGCTGTCAGTGGTCGGCCGCAGCATAATTAAGTTAAAAACATTTGATATAACCCTGTCCCACCGCCCCATTTTTTACCCCTGATTTTTTTTTCTAAAATTATCAGGATCTCCTGAAACCGCGAAAAACGAAGTTTGAGCCATTTACGGACATACCAACAGACAGACCGACAGGACTGAATGACACGGTTTTTCGTGTTGTACATGTCATATAATATCCGAAAAACATTTTCGAAAGAAAGTTTTCGCGATTGTAATACTTACTGGCCAGCAGACGTAGGAAGTCAAAATGATCGAATTTCTATGAACTACCGAGTTAAACTACTCGATCTCGTAAACGTAATGATCTCATCAATGACGTGTTTCAAACGCGGCAGTATCGATACCGATTTAATGATTATTTTAGAAATACGACCTGCGAGGACTTCTGGGCACCTTCGTTAAATTGACAGGATGATGTATGATATACCCCGTTGCTGTTACTTAACACTCACAAATTGGATTAAAAAGGTCACGTTGAACGTCTGCTTAACTTTTACAGCACCCGAGGATCACATCAACAACGTTAGTATCGAAAGTTTCTACGCTGCTGATATAATTTGGACGGAAAAAAGGTTTTCCGTTACTCTACAGAAAAAATCTTGCTGAACTTAGCTTCAAGGTCGCAATTCCATTTTTTTCAACTGTTTGGAACAGTATTCTAAATCTTTTTCATCAGATTATATTTCATGGTGTGTATAGAGATATCTAATAAACAATCTTATCAAATTGTTTGTCAAAAAATGCATTTTTTGTGCATTTGTTCTTCAATCGGGACTTGTTAACAAATATTAGTACAGCTCTGAAATTGTACATGAATATTCCACTTTTATAAAAGAATGAAGCGGGTGATTACTTTTATACTTATAACTTTTTCTCTTCGAAAAATCTTTGATTTTCTTGAAACATCATTTTGCAGATTTTCCAATTGAAGAGATCGTGTCATTAGTAGAGATCACCGAGTAGAGATACTAGACTACCAGACGAGTTATAAGGAATAGTTGAAAATAAGGCGAACGGATAGTATGTACCTCTATTAATAATAATATTACAAGCATATACAGGGTGTCCGCAAAGTTGGGACTTCCCTTCAATCAAACCTAAACCAAACCTAATCCACTATCTCGATCAGATCAAAAGTGAGAAGACACGACGCACGTCGGTACTCAACTCAGGTGGCGGCATCGTAGGTAAACTAAACATTTATTTACTAATCGGTTCGAAAAAGAAAAACAAAATGGCATGCACCTACAGCAATATCGAATTTGTCGACATGACCTTAATTTATGGTGAGGGTCTTCGAAATGCTACCGCGGCTTCGCGAGTGTATGCAGATCGCTTTCCCAGATTATCATTTGGGGCCGCATATATTAGTTTACCTTGTGCAAAGTTCTAGGCATACAGAACCCTTGCACGGAATAACAAGGTGGGCACAGTGGGAGTCCTAGATAACCCCAAATGATGCAAACCTAGGAAATATTATTGAATCTTGTAGAAGAAAATGTTTCATCAAGCACTAGGGAAGTGGCTAGACAAGTGCAAGTCTCCAAGACTGAAGTGTGGCAAATGCTGCGTGATCATGGATTGTATGTACCCCTTTGTACAAGCCGAGGATTTTCTTGCGTTTTTGTGAGTGGTTGTTGCATCAACCTTCACGCGTAACGGGATGCATAAGTTCCAAAATACTCAAGTGTGGTCATTAGAAAATCCTCCCGTAGTCCGTCGGTCATATTTTTTTTTGCGCTGACATGGCAACAGGTATTCTCAGTGGACATTTTATTTACCCACATCAATCACCCCGCTTCAGATGTATTTCTCCTCGGTGATTTCAATGCCGATAATACGCTTTGGTTGGGCTCAAACAAGACCGATGAAGCAGGTCCTGCAGTTGAAGCGTTCGCTCTTACTCAAGGGCTAACTGAGCTGGTGACGATCTCTACTTTTTTGTACTTGCTGTACTGTCCTCCCTGGGTAACTCAGACCACAATGTTGTGGAGGTTAGGCTTTGGTCAGAACCCGCTGTGGCAGCTAAAACTCGCCCAGGCCGCGAAATTTGGCGTTATGGACATGCCGACTGGGAGGGGCTCAGAGACTTCTCTACTTTCCTTGCAGAGATGTTTGTTTCGCTGACGCAGATGCGTCGGCTGTGTGTTCTGCGATTACAGAAATTATCCACGTGGGAATGGAGAAATACATCCCTCATACAGTGAACGTGCCTAAGCAAGGGTTCTACGGCTGGTTCAACAAACCGTGTGACACTGCAAGCCAGCTGAAGATCAAGGCACACAGAGCCTTCTTACAAAACCCCACTGTAAAGAACAGACAAGCCGACGTCGAGTCCAGAAACAAATACTCATATGGTGAAGCGGTCCGCAATGCCAAAAACCAGCACGATATAAAACTTAGGCACAGGGTAATGTCGCAGCGCAACGGCAGTCCGTCTTTCTGGACGCTGACCAATCAGATTGAAAAGACCTTCTCACAAAGTAGCCTTCCACCACTTATGTGTCAGGATGGACCGATTGTAAGCGACTCAAAGGCTAAGGCGAAAGTGCTTGCCAAGATCTTTGCTGCCAACTCCACCATGGACGTCCCCACAATGCGAGCAAGTGCCGAAGATTCAAAGGGTTCCCCACACTATGCGAGAAGTAACATTCAGGCCTAAGACCATGAGTGCTCTTGTCGCTCGACATCAACAAAGCTTCTGGTCCGGATTTCTGCCACTGTACTAAAGAGGTGTGCAGCGGAGCTTGCTCCAATTCTTTCACGTCTCTTCCAGATATCTTATGAAACCGGTACATTCCCAGAAAACTGTAAATTTGCTCATCTTCAACCCATCCCAAAAAAAGGGTCTAAGACCAAAAGGGCTAGAGCTCTGCTTTCTGTTATAAGTAAGGTGAAGGAGAGGTGCATAAATCGCGAGCTTCTGGACTACCTCGAGCGACACGGTTTGATTAGCGACAGGCAGTATGGTTTCCGACACCAGCGATCCACAGGGGACCTCCTAGCTTACGTCACGTAATTTTAGAGTAAGGTCATGCTCTTGACATCACGAAAGCGTTCGATCAGCTGTGGCACGCTGCCCTCTTATGCAAACTTCCATCCTATGGCTTTGCTTTGCAGATGGGTGGCTGACTTTCTCTCTGGCCGCAAGATATCCGTCGTCATTGACGGGTTCTCCTCTTCATCACACCAAGTCAATGCTGGTGTTCCCCAGAGGTCGGTCTTGGCTCCGACACTGTTCCTCTTACATATCAACGACATCCTTTCCTGCATGATCAACCCAATCCACAGATTCGCTGATGATAGCACTCTACATGCAGGAATTCAGAGTGACAAGCCGATCTCTGCTGCTGAGCTGGAAAAAAGAAGACTAGCGTCGATTTTCTATCTGACAAGAGACCTGGAGGTTATCACTGCTTGGGGACGCCACAATCTTGTATAGTTTAATGCTTCCAAAACACAATACTGTACATTGACGAACAAAAAGCGTCCTAGCGCTCATCCGGTTTCGATGGATGGCCGAGTTCTGTCAAAGATCCGTTCATTTTGGCTGGTCGAAGTCCAGATCACCGAGGACTTCATCTGGCACGAGCACAGCCCGTCAATAGCGACAGCTGTTTAGGGACAACACGTACTTTTCTCCGTATGACCTCACTCTATACAAGGCCCAGATAAGGCCTAGCCTCGAGTATTGCTCACACGTTTATGGTGCTGCCGCACCGACTAAATTATTTATGCTCGATAGTATTCAGAGGAGGGCAGTTCGAATGATTGATTACTCTTCTCTAACAGACAGTCTCGGAACCCTTCCGCACCGGCGCGGAGGCGGCGACCTAGCTCTGTTCTACCGTTACACCAACGGGCATTGCTCCTCAGAGCCGCCGCGTGATGTGCTTGCCAGACAGACCCGCCTGATTTTGGCCTACCATCCTAACCTTGGGCAGCTCAAAAATTGCATTAACAAAAAAATACAAAAAAAACGAATTAACGTTTAATAATCTTCTCTTCTCTGCTTAGGTAGAGTTCTTTCCAGTTCACTGTACTCATGATTACGGAAACTAACGTATAATTTACGAACCGTAAGTAAAACATTTGAAAAATGATAATTTGGTGGTCTATACTTAGCCTAGTCCGCTCTGCTATAAAATAGCTATTCGCTATAAAATCAAGAAAGCAAACACTGTTGATTACTATATTGCATTAGCAACATTTTCTATCTTTTGGGATGTCTCTCAAACTAGCGAAAAATTATATCACTGATAATCCTCAATCTGCCTGATGCTGTTTTATCGTTTGTCGGGGCAGAATTCATTGCGCTATTAATATAAATTTAAATGCAAGTGTATCATAGTAGGTAGTTTAGTTAGGCTGTTATATAGGTCAAAGCATATAAATTCACGTTGGATATTGCATACTGCACCGCATACATATCGGCTTTGCGTGGGAGCATGGTATAGAAGTACCTTTTGTTTTCTTTGTATATCCGATGTAGATTACTTAGTCATTTACTTTACTACGTTGAAATATTAATATAAAAATCATTAGGGCGATCGAAACAGATAAAGGCGTGATTAGTCATTCTTTTGCAGGCTATTTTTCAGATGTATGCAATCAGATGATAGCTGACACTTTTGGTCAAAACATGGTACTACCCTGCACTCTAGCAGTTGCACATCCCTCCAATTCAATCTTTGTGCCATACATTACAGAAAATGATGTTTTGAGGACCGTAATAAGCTTAAAGGACAAAACAAGTTCTGGTATGGATGAAATTTCTCCCAGAGAATTAAAATCTATTACATCGCTACCTCTGACTGATATAATAAATGTTTCCTTAAGCAGTGGGATTTTTCCTGATCTGTTGAAGCTAGCCTCTTCACAAAAAGGAAATCTGGAGGATACATTACATACAAATGTCACTGCTATCAGAATGTCCTGAGGTCATTGAGCGGATAGTGTACACAATTATTACTAGCTTTGCTGAAAGATTCAACATTTTATCTGATGCCCAGCATGGTTTTCAGACGTAGTAAGTCTGTGGAGGCCGCTACATCTGAACTTTTAAATTATATCAGAGCTAGATCAAGGTAGTTTCGTTGTAAGCCTCCTGTTTGATTCATCGAAAGCTTTTCACCGCCTAAACAAGGTTTTAATACTAGAAAAACTACATTCACTTGGTCTTAGAGGTCTTATTTTAAAATGGATCCAATCATACTAATCCAACAAGTATTATTGTAAGAATTGATAAAATGATGTCTGGTCGATATCCAGTTTACCTTGGTATACTGCAAGGATCAGTGTTGGGACCGTTGTTATTTATTCTTTTCCTAAATGTGCCGATGATACTACCATCACGGTTTCTGGCAGTTTTGGTCAATAACTTTATAAGAACATCTTGACAGTTTTTGGAGAGATGACAATTTATTATATGATGTAAAGAAACCTGCACTTGTGCGAAATTCTCAAATTTCTAGTTCCTTTGGAATGTTATAAAAAAATATTCAATGAACAATCCATCTTCTATTTTATTAGATAATCACAAAAAATATGTAATGTTGCATAGTTATATCCATAACTGCACACATTTTAAATTGGAAGGTCAGTCTAGTTCCTAAAAATTAACCTCGCTTCTTGTTTTATACACGACAGATTGAGAAAATAAATTAAAACGAATCCCATTACGTGATTTGACTATGAAAATACTCAAGGTAAAGGATTGTGTGAACTGAGATGATAAAGAGTTAATGTTTTATACTGATTTTACTTCTCGATAGCATGATTTTTTCTTCTCCAGTATGCACAACTGCACTATCAAATACATATATAATGCAATAGACGAAATTGTGTCAAATATGTTGACACTGTACTTTCTATGCAATTGAGTTAAAATGGGATTGTGTTTAACCTTCGTACATATTTAGATAATGAGAACCATCTTTCATCGAGAATTATTTCAAAAAAAATACCGGAAATCAAATTATAATAGACAGGTTTTTTTATCACAAGTTCAAGTTTCTAGGGTTATGTTTGCATGTACAGATGCACTATTTCTGTCAAATGCAACAAATATCTGTTTTATAATAATAGACAATCATTATCGATACAATTATAATGAAAAATGAAAGTCTGGGAGATTCGACAATTACTAAAGACGAGAAAATCATTATTCTTTGAAGAGTTAAGACTGTAGTGTAGAGATGGGGATCAAATGTGAACCGATATAGCAACGTGTGCTAAAAAGTATTAGAATGGATACTTGTGGTCTTATAATAAAAATAAGTTTAAGTATCTAACAATTAGAATGATTTAATACAAGCTGCTGTACAAGCTTGACCCTCTGTTAGTCTGATGTACGAAAGCAGTTGTAGATCGTTAACACATACGTGTTGTATTTATTTATTGGCATTGGGACATAAAGAGTGCATGCACCCAGCCTTAGTATAAATAATAATAATAACAATAATAAGGAATCATAATAAATTTACCATTACCTAACGAAATGAAAAACACTAGACTCTTGTCTTCACGTAACAGCTATGTCCAGACCTGAATCTACTGCAAGTGGTGCTAAGATTTCTACCAGCGCGTACACTTTAAACCACGGTTTGGACGGAATGGTTTCTTGCACTTGACAGTACTGTGTTCTGCGATCTGAAACATGTTCTTTATAAGAATCACACCTCATCTTCCGGATATCATTTTTGATGCTCGTGATACATTCGTCAACGCACATGGCTTGTGTCTCAAAATGTTGTTCAGCAGCTGCTTGTTTTGTCAAAGTATCTACAGCTTCGTTGTTTGGCTTGTTCGTACAGCCTGTTGGTTGACAATCAGCAAACTGATAGTCGGCGACAAGTCATGACCTGTCTTATTCAGTTAACTGTCCCTGACACGTCACCGACTGTATAAATAGCGTATATGAGAATGTTATGAGTTGGCTGAGGGAGCTTGGACCGATTGCCGACAAATGATCTCTGTTCGTACAGCAAATTGTTGTCCAGTAAATTGTCAGAGCTCGAAATCAAGTTCGTTTTTTTTTTGTTTTCTGTAAACCAGAATGATCTAGGATTTATCGTCCAATTGCCCGGAAGTGCCTGCATTTTCCTCTAGAGGTGATAACAAGGAACACTTTCTAGAAAAATTTACAGCACCAAAAAATGTCAAGTAGATTTACTCAGTAATTCCCATTGAATTCTCATTTAAAAAGTATGGACAGTAATCTGATTCCACACATCGAATGACAAGCTGAAGAAGCAAAAAGTAAGAGTTCTGATTAAACGTTTGCGATGATTATGCATGAAAAATGCACAAGGTATTGTAATTGTGTTTTTATACAACTGGGATAGTAAGGTTTTTGTTCCCTGTTCCTTAACAGTTGTCGAGCAGCATTGAAGTGTATGCACCAATAGTATGTATATTCTAGCTCCAGTTCAACCTAAAGCTAATCGACTGTCTTCGAGAATGGCGGATTGCCAGGCTGTCAAACTTGAGCATTATCGAATACTGTAAAACTGTACTAAATATGAAGATATTTCCTTAAGCTACAGCTGGGTCCCCAGAATAACAATGAGGCTGAAGTATACGTTAGCGCATATCGCAAATGTTACATTTCTTATTTTTAAATGAAAGATTAGGATGTAACTTGCACGAAAATATCATTTTTTCTTTAAGGAACCCTCTACTTGCTATTTTATAGAACTTCAAATGATATATAATCGTATTTTCGAGATGTCTAAAAGTATGAAATAAATGATTACATACGATCGAAGCTAAATGCCACAGCTATTTTAAGCTAATTCTAGGTAAAGTGTAAACATTCAGAAATTGTAACTTTACTGGGTGCATAGGTACATAACTATTATTACACCACCCTGTATATATATTTCTATTAATACTTGATAACGGACCATCCTCTCTTATCTCTTTTTCAATCTATATATGGGTTCCATCTATGATGGTAAAGATTCCAGAAAGTCTATTTTTTATTGTAGAAATACTGCTATATATTTCTTCTTCTGTTGGAAATTTTATGAGTTCTGGTACCAAACTACTCAAAAAGTTTGTCATTCCGGATATAACTGCATGCAGGGTACTCACTGAAGCATTGAGTCTACCAGCTACATCCCTGAAGATGGCTGTTGGATATCCAGCAAACCATCAAAATATACAAGTTCCTTTATACGGAGTTAGCTTTCCATATGGAGCGGCCTGATATATTTAAAATGGTTACGTCCACGGAATTTCACAAAATTCAGGTTTTTGAGCTTCATTCTCTCTTCCAGTAGGACTTGAAAGTCTGCATCTTTCGCAGAAAACTCCCGAGCATTCGCTGCTTGGTATGTCGCTCATAGTTATTTTACTCCCAAGCAGCCGCACAGGAAAGCCTAAAAGCCAGGGCAACGAGGCTGCTATTAGGAGCTTAGAGAAACTTTATTAATTCTGCCTAAGTTTAATAGAACTGGGGAAAGCCTCCTTATTCCCCTCACAATCTCGATATACTAGGGACCAAGGAGCGGTCGTATCGGCTAGTTCTGGATGTACGAAGCTCGACACATTCAGGATGGAACGCCAAAGTCAGGTGGGTCTATCTCGCAGGCACGTCGCAAATCATAGAGGAGACCTCTGAGAAGCAAAGCCTTAGCGGTAGGAGACAGCTAGATTGCCGACGGCCTACCGGTGCGAAAGTGTCCCCAGACTGTCCGTTAAAGAGGACTCATCGGTGAGTAAATGCCTTTTGCGAAGCAAAATTAGTCCTCAAGACAGTTTCGACACACTCTGATACCTGTCACTGTCACCGATCGACTGACAGACTGACGTTCTCTGACCTGTCAGAAGGTTCTGTACGAACAGCGAACTAGCTGTCGGCAAACAGTCAGAAACTGTACGAACAGGTGACATTCCTCTGATTCTGATTTCGATATTTCGACGTTCAACATCGTCAGCTTTCTATGAATCGCTCATCTCTAGTGAGTATGAGGCACGGTCGTGGTACCACCAAGGCACGACTCGACTGCCGGCTGGTACCGACTGTGACGGCCTTGATGAGCTCGCTCGGTCCGGGAAGCGCGGCAGACGCAGTTGGCGATGATACTGCTGAACAAAAAAAAAATAAACAACGGAGCTGTACCGATTAGCGGAACCTCTCGCACCATTCCAGTCAGTGGCACAAGGCACGACCTCTTATCACTTGGCGACGCTAGTCGTGATTGCGTTGCCTAGCGACGATACGACGCGACGCGCATACAAATATATACAGAGTGACCCAGTATTCCGTGGACAAAGGAACCACGTATTTTTAGAATCTAAGTCGATTGGATATGATTTACCTATATGCAAAAATGTTTCGTTTGTTCGTTGGAGCGCGTCTTTTTAAAACGCACTTTTCAGATATTTTTGGAACCGATAGTCGAATTTAATGAAATTTGGAACAGATGTGATTTGCTAGATGTGATAATATTTTATTTTTACAAAAATAAATAACGAGAGGATTCGATAAAGGTGAAAATCATACTCCCCCTCCCCTTCATAAGTTATAGCAGAATTTTTTGGCAACTCTCCCAGCGGCTCTGAATTTTGGTATTATAATCATTTTATTTACTTCATTTCTTATCTCTTAGGCCATATCGCATACTTTCCGAGAAAAAAATATTTTTCGGAGCTGGTTTCTAAAAAGATTGTTCTTACATAAAGTGTTAAAATTTAGTTGGAGAAATGTGGAGTGTTACGTCAGTGTCAAATTATTTTTGACAACAAGCCTCATAAAGTTAAAATTAACAAGCAATGTTTGGGTTTATTTTTGGTTGTTAATTTGCTATTTGTTCCTAATAAATTTGTAGTAAATTGACGTTTAAGAATTTTTTGGTTAAGATGTTTTCCTCGTGAATATGGAATATTCTTTTGACGATTAGACTGATATGTTGTTGGTACTGGGTTGCTGCGAAGGTAATTGCAAAAAAGCGTCGAACGAATTCCAAATCGTCAGTCTTTTGCAAGCATAAATCACCGACTCCAAAAAATTGGCCGATTCCAACCTCTAAGACTCAACGCTGGGAAACCGCGGCAAATCCGAATACCGCTAATGGAAGAAGCTGTCCTTGATTAGAACATGCACAACGAGTTCAAAAAAGTACTGTACCATATAAGGCCAAGCAGTTATTATAGTGCATTGCCTCCCTTATTAAAACAGAGAGAAAAGAATAAAAATTATTTTGATGTGTCCGTATTAGTGAAGATAATTCAACAGTACAATAGAACAACTACAAGTATTGTTGGCCGAATTTTAAATGAACAACTCATTCGTTCTTTTCACGCTCAGCCTGTCCAGGAATTATTGCATACTGACCGTCACTGACATGCATGGACTGGTAGAGGTCAAAAAGCTCCTATACAATAGCCACCTCGTTCCCCGGATCTTAATCCTTGCGATTTTTTATATGGGGAGCATTAAGAAATAGAGGTTCAGATAGACAACGCCAATCAGTTGTGGGATAGGATTCAGAATGCTACTAATACATTAAAAAATAATGACATCTACGAAAAAGTTCATTACAATTCTTTGTTATCTACATGAATGAAAATGTTGGTCATATTGGAGGCCTTTTAACACGTTAACTGTCCATGAATCACATGTGATTCATTTGACATGTTTGTCTACACGCCCTTGAATCATATGCGATGCATTGTACTACTTGCTTTGCCTTACGATATATTGAAAATTGGACATTTTGAGGGATTGCATTGTATAAATTTTAACCTTCTTCTGAAAGAAATCACTTGCTCGGGTATCATCGGACTTATGTTCACACATGATTAATGGACATGAGATATATATTATTCCAACTTACACGTTCCTGAGTCATATGTGATCATGGAAGATGGAAGGCAGAGAGTGATGTGATTTTGTCTATAAAACATAGTTGAAAACATTGTAACGGTTTCACCGTCCGATCGTATTTATTAAATCACTTCTCGATTATCATTTCATTAATCCCATCTCTAGCTTTTTTGCTTGGAAAATTTTCCGCTTGGAGCGCTTGATGCGGAGTTCCTGATCTGCGATCTTCCTCGCGCTTCCTTTTGACTTGAGCCGCCGATCGAACAACGGCTAGAAATTTCTTCTCAGTAGCACAAGGTTATATAGCACCATGTGCTAGAATTTTCTAGAACGTGTGTCCGTATAGGACAAAAATGATTGGGGCCACCCCCTTTCTCTTTCCCTTTCACTTTGCCTAGCCTTGGCCAATATTTTCACCCATGCATGTACCTTGGCAGCGCCATCGCCTTTAACTTCGCCTACAACTGGTTGTGAAGCCACTATATGGAGGTCACCCCTCATAACTGGGACCTCCCCTTCAAGCCCCTGGCCATCCTGGCTTCAGTCGAGTAAAAATGGACCAGCGAAAGATAAGTCGATAGCGTTATGGCAGCGCCAAAGATGTAAAACTTATTTTGTTATTTTTGTAAAATTGTAATGTAATGAAAATGCCTTTTTTTTTGTTAAATAAAATCTGTTAAATTTTTGTGTTGTTTGTTCTTCTATCCTCTAGCCATGCCATGGTCGACACACAGCTACACGCCTGTAGATGTTTTCATGCCACTGACTGAGCTACCGGAAGCTAATTGTAACCCCCTTTCTGTGATTGTGCAGAAAAGTTGGAATCTTCATTGCATTCCATCTTTTCTGGACTTTTTGCGGAAAGGAAGTGTTACATAAATTGGCGCCCAACGTGGGGCGCGATAGGTGTTTGGCTTTGTCGACAAGTGGTTTGCTAGTGGAAGATTGGCAGACAGAACATAGTTTTCAAAATTCTTTACAATCTTTGGCAGCATTTTTATTTTTAATTGCTTTTGGTACTCAAATTTCTAATTCCTTAATCATCCTTACTTTTTGCTTAATGTTTAAAATTTTTATCAAAAGATTAAAATTTTTCCACCTGTTTATTTCATAGGCATACTATTAACTTTTAAATTGTCTTGTTTAGTAGTCAGCGAGATCATTGCCAGAATTTTTTTTCTCACATACTACTATAGTTTTTATTTACTGCTGGGGACAGTTATAACTTCTTTCTCATTGTACTTTTGAGATTGATGATATTTTGACAATTTTTTGTTGTTGAATATTGATAGTCTGGGGACTTTAGGTTTCCCAGCATTTTTGTCGAATATCATCAAACTTTTGATTGAGGTTGTGACTATTGTTGTTGATAGTTTACATATTCTTATATGCTTTTCATTTTTGATCACTAACCTCTTAGTTTTTGAAAGTATTTCTTCATGTGCAGTTTTTTTATTTCTTGAGACTTTTCATGTACGCATATATAGCCTAATTGTTGGATCTCTGGTGTACTGATATAGCTCTCATGATGTTTGGTACGTAGGAAATTTACTTTCAAAATTATTTTTGCCTTCCCCAAATGTATTTACTTTTTGAATTTTTGACTGTACTTGAACTTTTGATCATTTGTTTTCATTCTGATGGCAATAATCTACTGACTAGAGTTATCTGGAGTAAATCATTTTGCGATTTATCCATTTTTCTGAATTATATGAAATTGATATTCATAATTTTTCGTATATTTTGGCGGTTTACTTTTTTTGGACATAGTACTTTGATCCTTACCTTTCTTTTTTTTCAAGAAACAAATGATGTTTTTCTTGACTATATTTTTGCTACTTTTCAATGAGGGGGTGACTCCTAAATCATTTTTACCTATACAAAGACACACATACTCATTTATGGTAACTAAATGTCAACTTGTTGTTTAAATATATAGTATACGTTCCTCAGTAACTATTGTAGTAATTTTGTCTCTTGTTTGGAGCATAAGTTTTCATAATTTTAATGTTTTATAGTTTTATCTGGCATATTCTTTGGGGGAAATTAGAACATTAGTGTCTGATTTTCCATTGGATTAACAGGACTTGAACGTCTCTGTACTCTTTTAATGTATGTGAGATATAAAATAATTTTTTTTAAGATTCGGCTGCTCCTGTTTTTTGTATTGAAACTTTTTGTTTGTATTGTTAGTTTTTTATAGTGTTTAAGATCCTTGTCATTTCTTGACGTATTCAGGTTTTTAACTTTAATTTTTTTCTTTCAAGTGTTTCTTTGAGGTTTATTTCTCAATCATGGTTCAGTCTAGACTAAGCCCAAATGACTTATTAAGTCATGAACTCCACTACGAGATTCATATCAGAGGTTTGGAAGTCCCTAATACCGTGGAGGATAAACGTAAAGTTTTACGTGGCTTATTAGCACAGGAATTTCAAGGGCGTAGTTTCTCAGAAACTTCTGTGACTATTCCTTTTGATGAGGATGAGACTGAGATAAGACTCTCATTCAATAAACTCACTGAGATGATCTCTAGATTTACTGGTGCATTTGATTCTGTTGAACATCGCAGAATTTGTGTGCGCTTATTGCATCTATCTGGTAGGATAGATCGAATGTCT
Source organism: Acanthoscelides obtectus (assembly GCA_963669975.1). Lineage (NCBI taxonomy): Eukaryota > Metazoa > Arthropoda > Insecta > Coleoptera > Chrysomelidae > Acanthoscelides > Acanthoscelides obtectus. The sequence goes on along the minus strand of CAVLJG010000565.1, from coordinate 578,853 downwards.
CCTACTTGTGATGAGGAGATAAGTACAAAATCTAGATTAAAGACACAACTTGTTGTGTGTGAATCGGATCTTTTAGAGAAGCTTGAGATGCCATCTGCTCAATCATCTCCTCCATCAGTTTCATCTCGTCCTATTCCATTAGCATCAAATCCGCCTGTGACTGTTGCTAATCCTCAAGTATTTCCTCCAGTACATACACAGCCACTCTCTCCTATAAATTTTGCTCCACATAAAAAGATACCAGTTTTCAAATGGGGAATCAAAAAATTTTCTGGAAATAGCTCAGTTATTGAATTTCTAGAAATTGTCGAATCTCTAATGTCTTCCCGTGGTTGCAATGAGATGGATCTCTTTGCATCTGCAGGTGATCTCTTTGAAGATGTAGCCTGGACATGGTGGCATAATGGCCATCTAAGAAATAGCTTTCATGATTGGCAGGACTTGATTAAATAACTCAAGGATGCTTTCCTACGTGACAATTATGATATGAACCTAATTGATGAGATTCGTAGACGCAAACAAGGTCAGCATGAACATGTTACGATATTCATTTCGTTCATGGAATCTCAATTCAATAGATTAACCTACAATACATTTACAGAAAGGGACATGGTCAATATTGTCCGTAGAAATTTATTGCCTGACTTCATAAAGTCACTTGCTCTTCATGAAATTTCCACTTTTCCTGAACTAACATCACTTTGTAGGAAATTAGAGGATTCCTTCTTGACTTGTCAACCCCACAATAGACTTTCCACTTCCAGCTTGGTTACTTCTGATAGTACTCCATCATCTCACAGAAAAGCTCCTGTATGTTGGAACTGCGAGAAACTAGGACATTCTGTTCGAGACTGTAGAGCTCCTAAGGCTGTTTATTGCTATACCTGTGGTATGAAAAATGTCACACGCTCTAATTGTCCTTCCTGTTCAAAAAACGTGAGGCAAGAAGTTTCCAATCCGACTCCCGGAACTTCTTTCGCCCAGACTCGAGGAGTCATAGACGTAAAGGGCAAAGCAACTCCAGGTCTCATTCTGAAGTCAAACAAATAGCCAAGTTAAGACAACCTTCAGCAATTAATCCCGATTTTGACATTAATCATTCACAACTTGCAGGTATGCCATCAAATGATCATTCAGAACCATTTATTCAAAAACCAAATGACAATCGTCCACATCTTTCAATATCCATTGGTGATGAAAACATTTTAGCTTTGCTTGATACTGGAAGCAATGCCAACATTCTAGGTTCATCTGGCTTATACTTATTACGTAAATTAAATCTCAACATCGATTACAGTAGTACCTTGCAAATAACAACTGCTGATGGCCAGATGCAGAATACTTTAGGTTTTGCTTTGCTGCCAGTAGGTTTTAATGGCAAAGTTCATGTCATTAAATTCATAATAGTTCCTTACATTACACACACATTACTTTTAGGCATGGATTTCATCCTAAAATTCAATTTCAACCTTGATTTTCATACTTTTTCATATCAATCTTGTGCTGTAAATTGTATTCAAGGTGTGGAGAAGCTATCTAATATGGAAAAGGAACAATTATTTGAAATTGTTGAACTTTTTAATAGCATTGCACCTACTCACAGTATTGGTTGTACACATTTATATACACATCACATTGACACAGGTGATGCAAAGCCCATCAGGCAAAGACAATATCCGCTTTCTCATGTAATGGAAAAAGCTCTTATTAAGCAAGTTGATGAAATGTTGGACATGGGTATTATAGAACCTTGCAGCAGTGCCTGGTGTTCAGCGCTCTGGCTGGTTTCCAAGAAAGACGGTTCATATAGAGTTTGTTTTGATGGTAGAAAACTAAATTCAGTAACAATTCCTGACGCGTATCCTCCTCCTTTAATAGACTCTGTAATTTATAAAATCAGAGATGCCAGATATCTATCATCCATTGATTTAAAATCAGCATTTTTCCAGATTCCACTTGATGAAGAATCTAAATTAAAAACAGCTTTCATAGTTCGTGGTAAAGGAATGTATTGCTTTCGAAGACTTCCTTTTGGCCTTTCTAATAGTTCAAGTGCAATGTGTCGATTATTAGACATGGTTATCGGTCCTGATCTGGAACCATATGTTTTTTATTATCTGGATGATATAATTGTGGCAACTCCTGATTTTGAAACTCACCTAAGGATACTGAAAGAAGTTTATAATCGATTGAAAGATGCGAACGGAGAAGAATTTCCTTTGATAATGATTAAACTTATTTGCTGTAAGAGGCAGCTGAATGTTTACTTTGGACATTTAACATCGTTGATCCTTCAACCTTTTGAAATATTACAATCAGTCCAATACATATTACCGCTCAATCGAAGGGGGCGAGTTTTTCGATCTGTACATTGGAGCGAGTATTTTTTCCTATATTTATTTCCTAGTACAGATGCGAACGGAGAAGAATTTCCTTTGATAATGATTAAACTTATTTGCTGTAAGAGGCAGCTGAATGTTTACTTTGGACATTTAACATCGTTGATCCTTCAACCTTTTGAAATATTACAATTTGTCCAATACTCATATTTCCGCTCAATCGAAGGGGGCGAGTTTTTCGATCTGTACATTGGAGCGAGTAGGTTTTCCTATATTTATTTCCTAGTACAGATGCGAACGGAGAAGAATTTCCTTTGATAATGAATAAACTTATTTGCTGTAAGAGGCAGCTGAATGTTTACTTTGGACATTTAACATCGTTGATCCTTCAACCTTTTGAAATATTACAATCAGTCCAATACTCATATTTCCGCTCAATCGAAGGGGGCGAGTTTTTCAATCTGTACATTGGAGCGAGTAGGTTTTCCTATATTTATTTCCTAGTACAGATGCGAACGGAGAAGAATTTCCTTTGATAATGATTAAACTTATTTGCTGTAAGAGGCAGCTGAATGTTTACTTTGGACATTTAACATCGTTGATCCTTCAACCTTTTGAAATATTACAATTTGTCCAATACTCATATTTCCGCTCAATCGAAGGGGGCGAGTTTTTCGATCTGTACATTGGAGCGAGTAGGTTTTCCTATATTTATTTCCTAGTACAGATGCGAACGGAGAAGAATTTCCTTTGATAATGAATAAACTTATTTGCTGTAAGAGGCAGCTGAATGTTTACTTTGGACATTTGTCATCGTTGTTCTTTCAACCTTTTGAACCATTACGTCAGTCCACCATTTACAGAATTTACAAGTTATAATTATTTTTCTGATTCCAATTTAATGTGTATACTTCATCTTTTGAATATTTCATTTTTCTGAGTGTACTCAAAATTTAAATTGCATTCCCGATCTAAATCATGTGACAAATACTGTGTATAATATTTTATAATGTTTTTATGCGTATATTTTCTGAATTTCCTTTACATACTTACGTACTTCTATTTTTGAAGTCTATTACTTTTGAAGTTTTTGATAGTATCCTCTTTTTGAATTCATTATAACTTTCTTCGAGAGCACAGACTTACATTGATTTTTGGTTCAAACTTTTGATGTTTGTTTACATATTTTTGAGTGGTTTTGAACTTTGACAGTATTTTGTAGTCTGGATAGTTACATAGATTCGTTGCGATGTATGCCTTGAGGGTCTTGTACTATCCACAGTTTCTTTAATTGAAAGTGTTTTCTTCATATGCATTTTATTTTCTTCTTGAGACTTGTCATATATGCTTTCCGCCTAGTTGCAAATCTGTGCGTATTGATAAACTCTTGAAACCTCTGGCGTATAAGTAAAACTCACTTTTGATATAGTAATTTATGTCTCAGTTCAATTCAATCAGTTCAATTTGATTTGAAGTAATTGTCAATTCCTTCTTGAGATTTTTCATATATGCTTTCAGCCTTTGTGCACATTTGTGCGTATTGCTAAGTCTTGAGCTTGGTTGCGACATAGCTTTCATGTTTCGCTATAGATTTTGAAATATCTGGTGATTTTGCTTTTGCATTATTGCATTTGTTTTGATAGTCTGCTCTCATATTTTTTTTCCGACTTCTTATTTCTTTCAATTTCTGTCTTGACTTGAAGTAATCGCCAATTCTTATAGATTCAGTATAGTAATTCTCTTTCCATACTTTACACTGGTAAATTATTATAGTTTTTCTAGTTTTGTAATATTTCATATTTGAACTTAACTTTCATTTTACAATGTTATGGTTATTCTCAGTGTAGACTTTGAAGTGCGCTGATGATATCAGTGATCTACATGAAAATATTCCATAGACTATAGACATTCTTGTCTAGGGCTTTGGAATGCACCTATGGTGACCCTAGAAAGTTGTCTTTCTCTTATATTTTTGCTTTAAATCAAAATTCGAATTCTTACCTATCATATTTATTTCTATTTCTTGTTCACTAGATTTTTTTATAACTCCAATTTTGCACCTACATATATCGTAGTCTTTTACATACAATTTTTGCTTGCGGCATTACTCTCATGTATCATGATTTAATAAAATATCTTGTGATTTTCGTTTCGCTATTTTGCATTTTACATATGCTCACTTCGTTTCTCATTTATTACTCATGAAACTTTTAATATTATGCTTACTTTTAAATTTTTTTGAGAACCCTTTATAAAATCATGCTCATATAGCTTTAATATTTCCTTTCACTTTATGATTTTAACACTATTAGATTTACAGTTGCACTTGTGTTGCACTTAGTTTTTTTGGAAATTTATTTTGCTCTTTTCTATATTGTACTTCAAATTTTTTTTTTGGTCTGGTTCTTATGTTGTCACATGACCCGAAAATTTTGATTGAACTTACTCTTGAATTTTAGTTCATTGATTGAACTTAAGCTATATTTTGACTTTGAAAATCTTACTTCAATATTTCATGAATGTCCCTTATATACTTTAATTCTCTGAAAATATTTTGAATTATTTTGTAGTCTTACAGACTGCTGGCGCCCGACAATTTTTTTGTGGAATCAGAACTGCACTTAGTTAACATCTTTTTTGATTAAAATACCTTCGTGATCAAGTTTTCATTGGTTTAGTACTTGTAAATTGTTTTGTTATATAACTGGAATTCTTAATAGAATTTGTTAATTTCTTTTGATTTTCATATTTTGAAAATAGTAATGCACAGTTTTTTTTATATTGGATATTGGTTTAAAATATCACTATAGATCATAATCTTTTTGGGTTTGGAGTATTGCGAGATAATCTGGCAATTGTTTTGAGAAAGATTATTATTTTTTTTTTAGTACCTTTTATGGTTTAGGTACTTACTTAGTTTTGAAGTTTTTAGTAGTCAGTCGTGCATTTTGGATGCCATTGTGATTCGTGCTTGGACTACTGCTGAAACTTTTGGTTTATTATTTTTCTCGTCTTAGGTATGACGATGTTTTATGTTTTGGGTTTTTCATCATATGATGATAGTTTTTTTAAGTGCAACTTCACTGTACTTTTCAGCGAGTTGGTGCTATAACCATCCCTCTTGTTTGGTAGACTTGAGGCTATCCCTTTTTCTTCCAATTCTCTTCTAACATTTTTGTTTCTACCTTACTTTTGCTACTTGTTATCTGGTCGAATGGTTGTACATTTGTCCTTCCGTGATAACTTTCAATTTCCATGTCAAAAAAAAAATTCTTGTATGCTTCTTCGAATTTTTTTTTGGTTAAGTTGGGGCGAGTGTAACGGTTTCACCGTCCGATCGTATTTATTAAATCACTTCTCGATTATCATTTCATTAATCCCATCTCTAGCTTTTTTGCTTGGAAAATTTTCCGCTTGGAGCGCTTGATGCGGAGTTCCTGATCTGCGATCTTCCTCGCGCTTCCTTTTGACTTGAGCCGCCGATCGAACAACGGCTAGAAATTTCTTCTCAGTAGCACAAGGTTATATAGCACCATGTGCTAGAATTTTCTAGAACGTGTGTCCGTATAGGACAAAAATGATTGGGGCCACCCCCTTTCTCTTTCCCTTTCACTTTGCCTAGCCTTGGCCAATATTTTCACCCATGCATGTACCTTGGCAGCGCCATCGCCTTTAACTTCGCCTACAACTGGTTGTGAAGCCACTATATGGAGGTCACCCCTCATAACTGGGACCTCCCCTTCAAGCCCCTGGCCATCCTGGCTTCAGTCGAGTAAAAATGGACCAGCGAAAGATAAGTCGATAGCGTTATGGCAGCGCCAAAGATGTAAAACTTATTTTGTTATTTTTGTAAAATTGTAATGTAATGAAAATGCCTTTTTTTTTGTTAAATAAAATCTGTTAAATTTTTGTGTTCTGTTTGTTCTTCTATCCTCTAGCCATGCCATGGTCGACACACAGCTACACGCCTGTAGATGTTTTCATGCCACTGACTGAGCTACCGGAAGCTAATTGTAACCCCCTTTCTGTGATTGTGCAGAAAAGTTGGAATCTTCATTGCATTCCATCTTTTCTGGACTTTTTGCGGAAAGGAAGTGTTACAACATGTTATAATGTTATATTGAAAAATATGTGTCTGGCATAATGGACGTGTTGCTGGAATCCCGAGAATATGCTTGGACAGTTAACGTGTGAAGAATGATATTAAATAAAACTGTAATACGTAACACCATACTTGTTTATTTTCGTTGAGATGCTTGGGAACCTCTTGGTGCAAAACTCATTTTGTTTCTCGAAAACTGTCCGAAAAAATGAAATAATTCTAAATAAAACAAATTTCAGAGTCGTCGGGAAAGTGGCGAAAAAATTCAGCAATAATTTATATAGAGGTGGGGGTAGTTTTCATCCTTCTCCAACCCTTTAGTCATTCGTAAAACTCAAAGATAAGAACGTCCAGCAAAACACATATGTTCTAAATTTCATTCAAATATGACTATCGCTTCTTAAAATATATTAAAGAATGTGTTTTAAAAAGGTAAACTGACGCCCTATGACGGACAAACGAAATACTTTTGCATAGAGGTAAGTCATGTAGAGCCGACTTATTTTGAGTCTTAAAATACGTGTTACTTGTAGGTCCACGGAATATTGGGACACCCTGTATATCGTAACGCTATTTAAATTTATTCCAGATGCTTATGGAAACCCAAGAGCTCAGTACAAACATTTGGTGTTGAAAAGGAGGGTGGCATGGAAAGTTTTGGAGAAGTTTTAAAATGTTCATATTTTTACAAATGTCTATATGCCCTTTCTAAATTAACACTTTGCTATCTCCTACTTTTCCCATTCGAGCCGCAGTATTGCAAAATGGTGCATAAAAACATTTTTTCAAACTTATTTGATGACGGAATACCATAAACCGACGTTGAATTAAACTAGAGAAAATTTCCTGCAATTTACGTATTACGGACGGAGTGGGCTTGTACCAGTATTTAATAAAAATCCTAGTCGTACGTTCCGACTTTGGTATAGACGTGTCACATTACCGGTCAATGAGATGGAAGAAAATAATTTACAGTTTTTTGCTTTTATTATTATTTAACTTGACCTGATGGTTAGAATGTACAGTACCGAGCAAAAGTGGAGAAACATTTTATTTTTTCAAAGATTTAAATAACCTATTAAAGTAAACTAAACACATGTTTTATTATAACTTAATGTAACATGTAATTCAAAGCCAACATGAAAATAAAATTTCTGCTTTAATAAAACTATGCTAACAATTATTATTAGAAAATCCAGCGAGCAAAAATAGAGAAACATAATATACAAAGCAATTGTCGTATACAAAGAAGCTAATACTTGGTTGCATAACCTTTATTTTTGATAACTGCTAGACATCTTTTTCTTATAGAACCAATTAGGCTATCTATTGTTTCTTTTGGAATAGAATTCCAAGCGAATTCGATTGTTTCAAATAGTTCGGCACTATTTTTGAACTTTTCTGGATGTTCAGTCCGAATTTTTTTATCAACTAAATCCCATAGGTTCTCTACGGGGTTAAGGTCTGGACTCTGAGCTGGCCACTTAATGACATTAATATGGTGATCTGCAAAAAATGATTTTATTATTTTCGCTGTGTGCTTGGGGTTATTGTCGTGCTGTATCCGCCAGCGTAGAGGCATGTTTTCTTCTGCGGAAGGTAGCATGGTATCAGTTAATATTTCCAAGTATTTGTACCGGTCCATAATTCCTTCAATTTTGACAATGGGTCCCATTTGAAGACCACAGAAGCAACCCCATACTAGAACCTTCCCTTCTCCGTGTTTCGGTCCGATTTTTCTTGGAAATAAAGGGTTTTTTAGATGTTCTCCCTGCTGGTAAATCACTCTCCCTTAAACGTCTTCGAACAGTGTGGATACCAATATTGACTTCTTCAAGTTGAGCCTTTATGTCGACAGCAGTAGTAAATGGATTTTTAAAAGCAAGTGTTTTAATTTTCCTATCAATCCTAGGTGTGGTTTTTCGCGGTCTACCAGTCTTAGGGAGGCTTACCAACGATTTTCTGAGGTGGAACAGCTTAATAGTTTTGCAAATTACCGATCGGCTTAAATTCAGCTGTTTGGCTATGGTTGCTTGTTTAATGCCTGATCGATATTTTAAAATAATCAATTCTTTTATTTGCAAATTCAATGTAATTCCCATGTTTTTGAACTACACTTTACCAAATACACTCAAAAATAACACCTATTCTAATCAACGACTAAATAATATAAAGTAAATATTTACAAAATGTTTCTCTACTTTTGCTCGTTGAACAAAGAACCGACCATATTATATTGAAAAAAAAGAATGTGTACAAAGATAAGCATTTCATTATCTTGAGGTAGTCATACATAAAAAACTTTAGTGTACAGTTTTAGGTCAGAGTAAATCTTTCTGAATTTTTATTTGTAATGTGGTTTGTTTCTCTACTTTTGCTCGGTACTGGATGTATATTAATGTATGTGTAGGACAAAAAATATTGGACTTGAATTTTGAACACCAGCTTACCAATTGAGCTGAAATTTTGTACATATATTTGGTTCGACTGACAATACAAACAGAATGACCTGCGCCATTTTGAATCCCATATGGCGGATGCTACAAAATGGAGGTCTATCAATTCTATAGTAACCGATATGATATGGGTATTAAATATTATATAAGCAAAGGGACACCCTTCTAAATACAATATTGCGACCGCCGCTAAATGGGGATTCATAATGACCATGGTTACCGCTATGATATGGATATCAAATAAAAGGGCTTAATGAGAGAAACAAGCAAATAATAATTTATATGTATCGACATTTTTAAAACAAATAAGGTAAAAAGTGTTATGAAGATTCCTAGAAATATATGCAAATTACATATAAAATGCCAAACTAGTTATTTGACATCATAGATACTAAAAAGTAAAAAATAAATAAAATACAAAGTCTGTTTTTAAAAACAAGCTTTTATTTAGCTATTAATAGACTAAGTTTGAGAATATTTTTTCCGATTGAAAATGTTCAAACGATAATAAAGCTCCTTCATCTCAAGTTTTCAAATAAAGGCGTGTTACGCTTTGACATGAGGATGGAAAACGGGTGTAACATGCTTTTATTTGAGAACTTTAGATGAGCGAGCTTCATTAATGTTTAAATATTTTCTATCGTTTTTTTTATTTTTAGTTCACTTTATTAACATATTATATAGATAAAAGCTTGTTTTTAAACGTGTATTTTTTATTTTATTCATTGCGATTTATGCAAGTCAAATATCGAGTAAAGGTGATTCTTTAAACAAATCCTTGTAAATCAGAGACGTAGCTATACGAAAAACAGTTCCGTTCTACGTTGAAATGTCTCTGGAAAAGTGGAACATACTAATAGTACTTTCGTCCAGTTAGGTGTCCAATAAAAAGTTTCAATTAACCTATCAATGAAAACATTTAAGCATTATCACTGTGTGACACAAATAAGCTTCGTTTGAAACTGGGTTAGAATCATTCATAATTGTTGACGGATTGTCCACTTTTTCAAAGTTAAGCTGAAATAATACATTCATATTTAGTGTACCCTAGAAAAGGGTTGATTGATTTAAATCAATGGTATCAAGTATGTGTTTGTAAAAAATCAGTATATTTTTTTCATGAAACTTCATGGGTTACTTAGAGAACACCAATTTCGCCGCCCAAGTTTTAAACTTGACCGAATGTAGAAAAATCTATAGATGCAGAGGAAGCCACAGTTGTGAACAACTGGTAGAAGATACGCGTTAGTTGACCATGCTCATCTATGCTGCTCAATTGTGATTTCCACCATTGCAATGGTTTTACATTTTTTATTATTCCCTCGAACACCGAAGCAGCCGCATACGTGAGGCCGAAGTCAGGCGGGTCTGCTTGGCAAGCACATCGCATGAAGGCATCATGGAAAAGAGCTCTGAGGAGCAAAGTCCATTGCCGAAGCGGTAGAAGAGACCTAGATTGCCGAGTGCTCGCCGGTGCGAAAGGGTGCCGAGACTGTCCGTTAGAGACGCGTCATCCATCGGTCGGACAGTCCTTCTCTGAACAGCATCGAGCATGGATAATGTATTCTGGGCGGCAGCACCCCAAACATGTGAGCAATACTCGAGGCTAGGTCTTATCTGGACCTTTTGCCCTTTTGCAGGGTGAGGAGGTCACGTGGAGAAAAGTAATACCCCTAAACACGTAGCTCTAGCTTCTTGACAGCAGCTGCCGCTATTGACGAGATGTGATCCAGATCAAGTCCTCGGTGATCTGGTCTGAAACCAGCAGATATGAACGGTTCTTTGGTACAACTCAGCCATCCATCGGAACCGGAAAAGTGCTAGGAACATTCATGATGAAATCATGATTTTTATCAACCCCGCTCTAAATTGCTCCGTAACAGGATAACGTTAAGTGCGTGGTTTATATCATAACTGGATTCATATTTTCATTCTTACTTTTCATTATAAAAACACTTTTAAAGCCAGTCACTTTAATCTTTATGCAAACATACCTCCAGTACGTTTTCTGTATTTAACTTATTACACATCACACAACCATAAAATTAACAAAAATTCCATTTAGTGACTAACAAACACAAAGATCCTTTGATTTCGTGAGAAAAAAACATTTAAACAAATTGTCTTTAAATATGTTCACAATAAGTAATAACAATCTCTTTATCTGACTATTTAAACTTGAACCTAATTTTCTAAGCCATAACATTGGCATCAGAGATAAGAACTGCATACATTTGTGTGTGTTTTATATTTTTTCTCTAGTGATAACCTTTTAATATTTGGTTGAAAAGCAACATCGTAGTAAAGTTGGTGGCTCCAGACATTGCTTAATCGCTATCAGGTTGCTATTTGATGTACCGTTCATATATCCATAGATATTTACTTCCTTTTACGAAAAAATGCGATAAGGCATGCATATTTTTAAACAGGATGAGAGTTGTTTTACACGGACGCACTGAGATTACATTTAGTCTAATCATTCATATTAGCAAATTTCCCCGAAATAATTGTAAAGTCCGCCTCCATTGGGGCAAGTTGTTCAAGGGGGTATTTTAAATATGGACGCATAAAATGGGTACACCAATTTATGTGGGAAAACTTTTTATTTGACAACAAAGAATGAGAGAACGTGTTTTTTGGGAGTCAATCGAAAGTATTGACAGGAACAAAAAAACGTTTCATATAAGATTTTTAGGTATTTATGAGACCTACAAAATGAGACTACACGTGAAAAGATCCGTCTAATAGCAAAAATGTTATGGCCGAAAAACAAGGCAAAATGCAGGTTTTGACACTTGTTGGTATTGTGACGATAATTTCACGCAACTATTTGAAATTTTTCAAATCCGTAGGATTTATACTTCTAAATAACAATAGCAAAATTGAAGTATATTGGTCAAGTAGTTTTTTGAGAATTTTCAATTGTTTATCGCAAAACACCTGTTTTCCGGCCATCACTACTAGTTTATTGAGCAATATATAGGGTCCGTTTAAAGAGCATTTAATATCAAAATACCCGTGTTTACACTGTTTACCTTGCCGATATGAATCACAAACCATCCCGAAAGATAAATATTATTTTTATGCAAAAAACAAAGGTTACGCAAATTCAAACATTTCGTATTTGTGAGTAATTGAACAAATGCGCTACGAAATTCGAAAGACATACGTTACTACGAGCCCCTTCCCACTTCAGTTGGCCCAACTATTGAAATCTTAGTTTTTTTCTTATCAAACACAAAAACTAAAAATGTAGCAGGGTGTTATAGGTTTAAAATATTAATAATGAATATTTTAATAGTATATAGTAAAAAACACCAACTTTATCACTCCCTAATTACAGCATATCAACCTATTTTCATTTCAATGCAAATAAGTCTATAACGCATAGGTGGCTGTGAAAAATAAAAGCCATGACAATTGTTTTTATTAATCACAGCTGTCAGAATACGTTTAAAATAGTTTTGGGTAGTTAAGGTTTTCAAACTAGGTAGAGGAAAGGTGTGAGAAAATTCGGTTACTGATAATTAATTTTTTTAACTCTGGGAAATCAAACTCAGAAATTGCAACTTTTTTAGACTTATAGCGTTACAGTGTGAGAAATATTGTTAGAAGATATACATAACTGGCTCAGTTAATATTAAGCCACGATATGTGAAAAAAAGTAATATCACAAATACCGACCGAAGAGCATCAAGAAGAATAATCGTGAAAAACAGGCGTGCCAATTATTTACAATTAAGTGCTGTGTGGAGTGATGCTGTTGGAAGAATAATTTCGAGGTCCACAACTCATAGAGAGGCCCATAAACTGGGATTTAGCACTATAAAAAAAAGTGAAGTAAAAACCCTAAAGTTGCACAACTTGTTTATAGGCCAAAGAAAAGCCACTATAAACTCCACTGCAAAAGAAAAATCGGCTTAGATGGGCTAAAGAACATAGACAATGGACACCTCAACAATGGTGTGCAATACAATGGAGTGATGAGGCCCGATTCGAAGTTTGTGTTGGTGACAGTCGCAGTAGAGTTATTCGCAAAAAAAATGAAGCATTCCATGTTGACTGTCTGAAGAGAAAAGTGAAATTTCCAGCATCCATTATGGTCTGGGGCAGTATGTCATCAAAAGGAGTAGGAAAACTTCATTTTATTGATGGAAATGTGGTTACAAACAAATATTTGGCAATTTTAGAAGAAGCGCTTTTACCAGTGATGGAAGAATGTTTGACATCCGGCCAAGATTTTGTGTTTCAGCAAGATGGTGCAGCATGTCATACCTCAGAAAAGGCTATAAAATGGATGGAAAAAAATAATGTACCACTTTTGAAATGGGTTTCTAGCAGTCCAGATCTGTCACCTATTGAAACTTTGTGGCATAAGATGAAAAAGGTTCGACGACAACATCCTGCTCGTATAATCACCGAACTGAGACAAAAGCTTCAAGAAATATGGGATTGTTTTACACCAAATTTTTGCCAAAACTTGGTTAACACTATGCCCCAAAGAATTTCAGCCGTAATAAAAAATAAAGGTGATGTTACCCCATGGTAATCTTTCAATTGTTGCTTTGTTAACTTCGCGCATTTAGTCGCACATTGTTTATTTGTTCAGATTAGTTATAGGTCATGGTAATTTCAAATATGTATTTTTTACGACTAGAGTGTATCTAAAATGTTTTTGAGAAAACAAATTATTTTACAAGTAAATAGTTTCGTCATGTTTAGTTTATAAAGGCATATTTTGGTACAAATCTTGAAGTGGGCCAACTGAAGTGGGAACGGGGCTCGTATACCCATTTTAAAACAAAGCGGATCTTTTGTTACGAATTACTCACAAATACGAAATGTTTGAATTTGTTTAGAAGAAAAAACGTAATCCATTCTTTTTTGTACACAAATAACATTTATCTTCCGGAATGGTTTGCGATTCATATCGGCAAGGTAAGCTAGTGTATTTTGCTATAAGCTGCCCTGTATATTGCTCAATAAACTAGAAGTGATGGCCGGAAAACAGGCGTTTTGGGATAAACAATTAGAAAAATCTAAAAAAAAATACTGGACCAATCTACTCCTATTTTGTTGTGGATATTTAGAAGTACGAATCCTTCGAATTTGAAGAATTTCGAATATCTGCAAGAAACCATCGTCGCATTATCAACAAGTGCCAAAACCTGCAGTTTGCCTCGGTTTTTGGCCATAACCTTTTTGCTATTAGTCGGATCTTTTTACGAATAGTCTCATTTTGTAGGTCTCATAAATACCTGAAAATCTTTATGAAGAGTTTTTTCGTGACTGTCAATGATTTCGACTGAATCCCAAAAAACAGGTTGTCCCATTCTTTGTTGTCGAATAAAAAGTATTTTCGTCTAATATAATACTGTTAGAAACAGTGTTATCAGGTCTACAGATTTTTCGGCAGATCTCGAGTTCACAATAGAACTCCATCATTATCATACATCAATTGTTTTATATCATTTACGCGCGTGCCTAAAGTTTTACATAGTTTTGAACGTCAAATCAGAGAGGTGACGTCCTCCATTTCCATACACTGAGTAAACCAATTTCTGGCATTTGGCATGACTCTTGCCACCATAACAGGTGTTATGTTGGCAATTTCTTCCTGGATGTTGGTCTTCAAATCGTGTGGGATTCTTGGACGATCGATCACATAAGCACGGGATTTCAAAAAACATATAGAAAAACATCACGAGAGGCAAGACCCGCCATTCCAAACAGCCCCCAAACTGAGATGGGGCGTGCTGGGAAATGTTCCCTCAAAATCTTGTTGGAAGCATTGTGCAAATAATCTAGTCGTGCAAAATATAAATATATAAAATAATTCGTGTAACGTTTACAAACTTTGCTATAACTTCATTTTACTCAAAGAACCAGGGGCCAATAATTCCAGCTGAGGAAATTGCACACCACACTGTGACTTTAGGTGAACGCAAAAGCCTTTGATGCAATTCTCGAGAATTGGTGCCTTCCCAGTAGCGCATGTTTGGTTTGTTGACGGATCCTCGCAAATGAAAATGAGCTTTCTCAGGAAAGACTTCGAGATGACGCTCACATGCGTTCATTTGAGAATTGAAGACACGTTCAGAAAATTCCTGCACAAATGCCATCTTTTAAGGATGGAAATGAAAATCATCATGAAGAATTCTCCTCACAGAACGATCAAAAAAACCAACGGCAACGCGAAGAACGCCGTGGTGATCGCAGCATTCAAACTCACTGCCTCAATGTTTCAGGTGATCTGATGGGCCGAGCGACTCCAGTTCTTCGTCTTCTCGCAATTGCAGTTTGTCGGAATGTAGTGACCCACGTAACAATTGATTTTCGGTCCGGGACGGGGGCCAACGGGGCTAATTTAAAGTGATGCGCAAGACGCGCTAAGCTCATTTCCGTCGGTCTGTCTATCCGCTAATTTAGGGGTTGTAGGTTGTGTGGGAGGGTATATCTGAATTTTTTTGGTGTTAGTATATTTCAAAGGAAAGACAAATGTTGCACATAAGGCTAATGGATAAAAAAGAAACGAGTGGATAAGAGAAAGAACAAAAATAAGCGATGTTAAAAAAAAGTTGCAAAATCAAAATGGAGATTTGCTGTCCACAATATAAGACAAAAAGATGGATGGAACAAAAATATCATAAATTTGAGACCTTGCGAATATTAACGAATCAGAGGAAGACCCCAAATGAGATGGGCAGATGATATCGAGAAGCCCGCGGGATATACAGTAATGAACAAAAGTATATAGACAAATTAATATTGTGCTGTATTTCTTTTTTAACTTGTTTTATTAATACGCCAACCTGTATACATAATTCGTTATAGCTTAATACTCACTTATACATAAATAAATTCATTAGACTCCCTGCAAAAAAAAATTATTGAAAAAAGCTGGAACTATGCAGGTCAAAAATATATAGACAAAGCAAAACAATTATAGAAAAAAGAAGCAAAGTTCATTGAATTATAGAAAACCAACCATGTTTGTGTTAATATTTTGTAGCATAACGATTATTATCAATCACCGCCTGGCATCGTCTCGGGATAGATTGTAGAAGTTTCTTGATATAAGATTCATCAATCTGTCTCCACTTTTGCTCTAAAGCGGCAAAAAGTTCATCGTTGTTTGAATAGTTTTTATCTCGTATTTGCTTATCTAAGTATTCCCATAGATTTTCAATGGGGTTTATATCGGGAGACTGTGAAGGCCATTTAAGAACTGGTATTCTTTCATCCAGACAGAATATCTTTGCGAGATTTAAAGTGTGCTTCGGGTCATTATCTTGCTGGAATATTGATCTTAAGGGCATATTGCCTTCCATATAGGGTAACATGACATACTTCAGTATGTCTGTGTGTACAAACTCATCCATAATGCCAACTATTCTATGTAAATGTCCCATCCCAAACCCCGAAAAGCACCCCCAAACCATAACAGACTCGCCTCCATGTTTGACAGTAGGCAAAGTGTACTTGGGGTTCAATCTTTGTCTACTAGGACGTCTAACGTAATGAACACCATCTGATCCAAACATATTGAACTTGGATTCGTCACTGAAACATACCCTCTTCCAGTCACAGATGCTCCAATCGAGATGCAACCGTGCAAATTGTAATCGGTCCTTACGGTTTTTCCTCGAGATTAGCCGCTTCTTACTTGGGCGACATGCAAATGACTTCAAATCATTTAATCTTCTACTTATCGTTTTCGTAGAAACACTGGCAATCAATTTTGTCTTAATTTCGGCTTTTATTTGTCTTGGGGTTTTTAACGGATCTTTGGACGAAATTACTTTTATTAATCTAACTGATCTAGCATTTAGTTTTCTCGGCCGACCACTTCTTTCGTAGGCTTCTAAGATACATTTTTGTTTATATTTGTTCAATATTGCCCAAACTGGTTTACGCTTCAGCTTGAAATTTTTGACAATGTCGACTTGACCTTGACCATGTTTGATAACTGAATGATCTTAGTTTTCACATCGAAAGAAATTTCTGGACCACGCGGCATGGTCTTAAATCACTCAACTTATTCCACAATACTTGCTGACACTGTACTAAAAAAACTGTACTAAACTAACGTTGAAAAGAATTTGTTTACATATTTTTGTCCCTCATAAAAAAGTGCTTATATTCATACTTGTATTGTGTTAATTGCAGATAATGTAAAAACAAGGAATTTAGTTTTTCTAATAATACGCCAATTGTTTATGGAGCAATGATGTATGAATTCGTTTTCTAAAGGTATTTAGGTAAATATTCATATTTGTCTATATACTTTTGTCCATTACTGTAGGTGGAAGTGTAGAGTCAACCTACTTGACCCTGTTTTTTATAATCAAGCTAACTGCAAAGCTATAAATTTGTCTTGTTTCCGTAGAACTTCTGAGACCATACTTAATGAGCTTCAATTTACAGTATTTTATTCAGCTTGTACAATTTACCCTTTTGTGCTCGACTTCGACTATTTTGAGTATTTTGTGACATTGAAGGATTTTGGATTAATTGATGGATGTTTACTTTTGTATGATATGAATGCTGATGTGTGAAATTGTTATTTGTTTTTATTTCTTTTCCATCTCTTATTCTCTTTACACATGATTAAGTGTAAGAATAGCTGTAGCCATAGTGAATCGCACTTCAATAAGAAAGACGATATTATTGTCTACAGATTTCAGTCTATTCTACCGTTCTACCGATTTTAATACGAAATCCACCGAAAAAATTCCCTAACCCTTTAAATAGTATATTTCTCATATAATTACGAAACAGAAGCATAGATCACGCAAGCCGGTAAGACGGGTGAGTTCTATCCCACTTTCAGAGGTAGCAGACCAAAAAATAGGAATAATTCAAGTTATTAGAAATACCAATAATAAATAGACGCAGACTTGGAATCAGATTTATAGTCATTCCTTGAGGCGTGAGACTTCCTTGGAAACAATGGATATCAGATATCTCCTTGGAAACAGTGAAACAATGGCGCTTCCTTGCGGAACGTTCAAGGAAGGATTTAAATTTACATTTCACAGAAGGCTGTAGCAGTTCCCATCACAGCTGTCATCTATGTCAGGGAGATTTTTCTTTGCTGGCTGTATCTATTCAGCATTTGTATGATAAAATTTGGACGATTTGGTTTATTTGTGCTAAACATCAATAAAAAATCCAAAACAACCATGTGTTTACTTCCTCGAATTACAGCGCAATCGCGAGAACTGAAAAATTCGATGTAGGCCACCGTTGCACCCAACTGCTGTACTGGTTGCAGGTTGCAGGTTGTCGATTACGTATGTAATATTCAAGTACTGCAGCATTTCACAAAAAAGCATATATTTTATATTATGAATTATATCTAATGTGCGAGAGTTAAAATAAAAGAATTTTAGTCAGAGGAGAAGATGAGGGAAAATAAGAGACAAATTCAAAGAAATCATTGGAAATAAAAACTCCTTAATAAGTTTGAAGAACAAATTTCAGAAACCTTCAATGAAAGTGATATACCCAAAATAATACATAAACACATAATAACAAGCAAACCATTCAAAAACTTATGGAACAACATCAAACAAATGTAAGAAGAACTATTTTGCAACAGATAGCTGAATAGCCATAGTCTCTATGAATTAATTTTTACAAATCCATCTTTTTCAATTGGTAGGGATGCTTTATAAACATTGTTTCATAATCTTACTTCCTAGCAGTTAGAAAAATGTTCTACTTACCTTTGTTTGGTATTATCCCATAATGTTTTAGCTATTTATTCGCTCTTTTGGGTGTAGTGGTCTCTATATATTTTTGTTACTTCTTCTCAAGCATTGTTTTTTAGATGTATGGAAGAGCCGTGGGTTTTCTTATTTTCAATGATAAATTTAAATTTATCCATCATATCAACCAAATCATATTCTCTGTCCCGCTAAACTTCTTTTTATATTCACTCTAACACATTAAGACCGGTCCAGTTTAGTAAAATTTTAGAGGTTACAAAATATTTGAATTTTGAACGTGTATTTACGCTGAATGTGACAGCCGTAATCGACAACCTGCAACATTTAGAGCAGCTAGGTGCAATGGTTGCCTACACATATATTCAGTTCTCGTGATTGCGCTGTAATTAAATGAAGCAAACACATTATTTTGCATTTTTATTGATGTTCAGCACAAATAAACCAAATCATTCCAATTTTATATCAAAATCCTAAATTGATGCGGCCAGCGATGATAGCTTGTGATGACAACAGCTACATCCTACTGTGAAATGAATATTTTGATTCTCCCTTGATCGTTCCTCAGAAAGATATCTGATATCCATCCATTGTTACCAAGGCAGCCTCAAGGAAGGTCTATAAATCCAACTCTTGATTTACCACATACTCAACGATAGGGTGCGGTTACTCCCCACTATACTAGGTCCTCTACCTTTCTGTATCTCTAGCCACTTGACATAATGTAAACAAAGTAGACGCCTTCGATGCATTACAAGTAAACTGATCATTATCCTTAATATACAGGGTGGCGCATCGAAACCGAAACAGACGCATTTACTGGCAGCTCAGTTCTTTTTTTGAAAAACGCTCAGACCCGTCGATTTTGTTTTCGAGGGGGACACAAGTTTGGCAAAAAATCACGTTAGCATGCAGGCCCCTAAGCGGGGGTGACACCAACCCCAAAATCTTAAATGGAAAGGGGGGTCGAGTGATACCTTATTTTAAAGGTCTTTCAATTCCCTTTATAATGATATAAAATTAATCTACTTCAGTTCAGTAGTTTTGAAGATTTATTGATTTAAAGCTTAAATAAAACTAATACATCATCATTAGTGGAGATCAATACATTTGGCAGCAAAGTAATTTAAAAATGAAGAATGAACCGACCCGTTAGGCAGGTAAATGTTGAAAATGGCCACCACGACTCTCCATGCAATAATAAAGATTTTGCTCAAACCGTTGCCGCAGATTTTGCAATATTTGAGGAGTAATTTGAAGGCACTCATTCACAATTCTTTGTCGCAGGTCTTCTAATGATGTTGGCTGAGTAGCATAGATTTTGCTTTTTAAATGACCCCACATAAAGAAATCGAAAGGTGATAGATCTGGCGATCTTGGGGACCATTCAATGGCACCTCTTCTACCAATCCATAGATCTGGAAACGTCTGATCTAAAAATTGTCGAACACTTAATGCGTAATGTGGTGGGGCACCATCCTGTTGGAACATTAACCTATACGCAATATACCGCCGATCATTCTGATTTTCAATTATGGCTGTTAATGCAGGATCTATGGCGTCTTCCAGTAATTCCAAATACATTCCACCGGTCAAATTTCCAGGTAAGAAAAAAGGACCAACTAACTGATCGCCAAAGATACCAGCCGAAACATATAATTTTTTGGCTGCCGTGTATGAACCTCATGATAAATTCTGGGATTAGAATCGGACCAATATCGGCAGTTATGACGATTTACTACGCCATTTAAGAAAAAGGAACATTCGTCGGAAAAGTGTTGAATAGAAAATGTTCAACGTTTATAATTCGTTCACTCATATCTTCACAAAATTGTAATCGCCGATCAAAATCGTCTTCATTAAGTTCTTGTACCAGGTGAATTTTATACGGATGAAAACTATGGGCCTTTAGAATTCGTTGGACAGTACGTCTACCAACAACACACACAGTCTCCAATTTGCGGGTACTTAACGTAGGATCTACATAAACTTGCCCTAAAAACCCCACTTCTATTGCTTCGTTCCTTATGGGACTTTCAATGTTGCGTTTTTTATTGGCGACTGACCCAGTTTCCCGAGATTTAGCCACAAGTTCTAGAACATATTTTCAATGCACGTTACTGTTGTCATGTGGCTCATTAAATATTTCTGCTGTTCTATTAGCGCACTGATTATTTCCGAAAAATATTTCGATAATTTCAACTCTTTCTGCTGTGGAATATACCATGGTTAATTTATGTAATAAAGCGTTACAAGTTATTTTAGCAACAAAGTTTCGTCAAATCAATCTACAAACTATGTACTAAATTCCTATTTAAAATACGTACGAGATATTTCCTTATTTTTCTCCAAGAAATAACGTTTTTGCCCCAAAAAAACGCTCCAATAGCTATTTTCAACAACAAAATGATAAACAAACCATGGTCGTAGTGAAGAAAAGCATTTACTCATTAAATTGTTTTAGTCAAATTACTTCTGAAAGTAGTACAAACTAATCTGATGTACCTATTAAAGTCTACTTTAAGCCTTAAATCAATAAAACATTCAAAACTACTGAACTGAAGCTCATGTATTTTACATCATTATAAAGGGAATTGAAAGACCTTTAAAATAAGGTATCACTCGACCCCCCTTTCCATTTAAGATTTTAGGGTTGGTGTCACCCCCGCCCAGGGGGCTGCACGTGTTAACGTGATTTTTGGCCAAACTTGTGTCCCCCTCAAAAACAAAATCGACGGGTCTGAGCGTTTTTCAAAAAAAAAACTGGGCTGCCAGTAAATGCGTCTGTTTCGTTTTCGATGCGCCACCCTGTATATTATCTCATCATCGGTGAAAATGTCGATAGCACTTATAACTTTAGATTTCGATTAAAATGAATGTGGCTTAGGTACCATCGTGCCCCAAGCCCCTCGATCATCCCGAAGGGGGGACCTTTCTGAAAGGCACTGTAGATAAATTAGTATACGTGAGTCATATCTAAAGTGTAACTAAGTGAACAAGCTTGCTTTCCCCCTTTTAAATGTCCATACTGCACGATAGGGGATATAGTTTTTGTTTGGACTGGGCACTCGGCAGCAAAACACCTGGCGCTGATTAAGAACGCGTGCTACGGTGCAAGCTGATGACGAATCCAACGTCGCCGTCTGCAATTTCCCGGAATCGAGTTTTGTTTCAAGTTTCGAAAGCCGGTTGACGAACGCAGTGTTTCATTACATTCACGGGCCGGTCTGGGTGGTAATTTTAGCATACGCCTTTGTATACGTATGCCAAGAAGTGCATAAGCACGTACTGCGCTCGAACAGGCGCTAACAGGTTAAAACAAACTGTTTTATGCGAAAACTGCCCGGCTTTATTTTTATTACAAATTTTTATTTAACTTGACTTGTTTGTTATGTATTTTAGTGTTAGTATGTGTGGGACAAATCTTTGAACTGAATTTTAAGCTGGTTAACCTCAACCAATTGAGCTGAAATTTTGTACACGCGTTTAGTTCACGTAACAATACAAAATGAATTAGCTGCCTCCATTTTGAATAGAATATGTTAGTTGCTACAAAATGGCGATTCATCATTTCCATGGTATGAAAGGGCTTGATGAGCGAAACGCAATAAGTAAAGTGACGTCATTCTAGATCCAATATGTCGACCGCCCCTAGATGGCGTTTATAATTACCGTAGTCACCCCTATCGTATAGGTATCCAATTAAAGCGCTTGATGAGAGAAACATAACAAACAACGTGACGTCATTCTAAATTCAATTTGGCGACTACCGCAAAATAGCGATTTATCATTTCCAGTCACCACTATCAAATGAAAGGGCTTGATGAGGGAGACAAATAAGCCAAGTGACATCATTCTGAATCCAATATAGCAATCGCCTCTAAATGGCAATTTATAAATGGCGACCACTATGATATGGATATCAAATGAGAGAAACACAATAAGTAAATAAAGTCATTCTAAATTCCATAAGGCGATAGTCGCAAAATATCGATTTATAATTGTTTTTATCTATCGAAATGTTATAATACAAATAAAGTGAAAAGTTTTATGTAGTCCTAATAATGAAATAAAGTATATGAAAATTATAAAGAAATAAAAAACACTAAAAAGTAAAAAATACATTTTTTAAAACAAGTTTTTATTGGGCTCTTAATAAAATGAACTAAATACTACAAAAAATATTTTGTTCGATTGGAAATATTTAAACGATAATGAAGCTCCTTCGTCGCAAGTTCTCAAATGTAAAAATGTATCTTTTTATTTCATTTATAGAAGTGTTGCAGTATCGACCGAAAAACTTGACAAAACCAGTAAATGATGAATAAAATAGTGTCACGGTATCTGAAGCGAACTGGACGCAAGTCACACGTGAGAGAATATGAGGACATGAACCTTCAAACTTTAAGCGTCAGTAATCATGATGGAGTATTTTCCAAATTTTACTTCCTGCGCCACTGGCGATGGAATATTGTAATTGCGAAAAATCTCGAAAATGAGCTATGTTTTTTGGAATTTGTCACTCATTTCCGTGGGTCTTTCTATCCGCTATTACTCGGGGCTATAACTTGGCAAGTAGCGCTCGAATTTGGATGAAATCTTCACTACTCTGCCAAAATGCCAAAACCGAAAAAGATAAAAATCGGTCATGCTACTTTTTTGGCGTTTCAGAGAATCCTGATCATTTTTTTTTAAAAAGTAGGTGTGAAAAATTAGGATTTTATACGCTCCCAGCTGGTCTTCCACTTAACCCAAAAATCTCACTAAACCAACGTATTGTCGTTTTCACGAGTATCCATTACGGTAGATTCATCTTATACTTGGTAACAACTCTCTTATTTAGAACAGTTTATTTGCATATAAAAAACGTTACAAGCAAGTTTTACTAGATTTATACCTGTATCATTATTGCCAACGTTACCTACATACTAATACAAAGATATCACTTGCTGATCAGCTGTTCACCTCAGTTGACGTCAAAACGTGATGGATACTCTTGAAATGGGGCGTATCTAATATAATTTAAAAAAATACATAGATATAACAGAAGGTAGAAAAGAATGGAAATGCAAAAAAGGCATGAAGATCAAAGGAGAAAATATACATATAGAATCAAGTAATTACACTGCACACATTCCTATTAAAGTATACTCAGCAAGAACAAACAATTATAGTTTCTAGATATTCAACTTCATTCATAGAATCGGGAGATCTCAAAAATGAGGCGCAATTTTGCAACGGTATCTAGAAATTTGGATTTCAAAGATTGAGATACAGCAGTACATGTTTTGGAAATATTATGGACTCAGGAATATAGTATATGATTGGCTATCTTCAGGCAAAATACATTAATCAATATATACGCACTTAATAAGTTTGCCTAAGTATCAGAGTTCAGGGCTACTTCTGACGATAACACGAGTGGAAACCAAGTTGGAAATAACTACCACGCCATGTAACAATAAATAACGACTTATTGTTGCCGGACCTGGATTCCGACACGAGCTTGTGAAGACTATAAACCAAAAACACCTACCGGTGACCGCTGCCAAGTCATGCCAAATACGTATAGCCCAGTAACATTGGAACGCTTTTCACTTTCTCTTCTATAGTCACGAGTAAAATCGAAAGCAATCTGATGTTTTGTATATTAAAATAAATAACTAGGTATCTAAAATGACATACAGGTAGGGATTCATCAAGTCAAGTAGCTTGATATTTTCATAAACTATAAATCTTAACTCGTGGTTAACGAATGAAAAGCTAATTTAGAATTTTTCAGTTTTTTGTATCAGCTGATGAAGACGTTTCTTCAACTTGAGTTTACAATTTACACGTGCATTATTTGTTAACCGATGAAAACATTATTTTGTTCAATATGTATTGTTTTCTCTGAAACTTATACTTGACTTGGTTTCAAGTCATTTTTGTATTCAGCTATTGTAATTTGTTGAAGTGCATCAAAGCACAGAAATGTTTTGATCTGTAGATTTAGCCACAAAATAACAAAAACATACGCATATGAATAGAAAAATCTTAGAAAAATAAGACTGGTTGTCCCGTAAGATCGTTCCGAAATAAGACTTGCGACTGTCTCAGAAATGCATCTTGTCTTAATTTACAGCTTCCTCGTCGTTCGATAATCAAATACAATACTTTTTAAGAGCGCAGTGCGGCGACTTTTTTGAAAAATGAGCCATCGAGGACCTAGATTTCCCCGAAAAAGCGGTTCTATTGTTCGAATAATGTAGGAAGAAAGCCACTCAAAAATAAGAAAATATCAGGCTTGAAAAATGTAAAGACGAATCTGTAATAGTTGAGGTGTATATAACATTATTATTTTTTAATAAATAGATTATATTTTATTGAAAAATTAGAATGCCTTTATTGGTTAAAAAATATTGATAACTGCTTAGCCTCTGTTGAATTTAGTAACAATAATAATATCATCTTCATGAACAAAGCTACATAAGTGCGATTCAACAGTAACTAAAGACATTCTTGCACTTAACCATATGAATACGAAATAAAGATGGTAAAAGAGACACAAAAAAGCACTGAAGTTAAATCAAACATCGAACTAGTCATATAAATACCAACAAATATACAACCAAAGCGGCCATAAACTAACTTATATATTATGTGTTATTAACAAAAATTGATCAAAGAAAAGAAAAATTATAAAGCAGAGCTCTGAAAGTACAACCTGATATGCTTACGGAAACAAGACTGATTCATGGTTTTCTGGTGAACAGGAATACTTAAAGGGTGTTTCAATAAGGACGCAATATTTCAAGCCTCTATAAAACATGGTATTTCGTAAGAAACAACTGAAATATTTATTGGATTATGGTATATACACTTTGGAATTATGTATGAAACAACATCCGGTAAATGGCTGCCACGGCTGCCTTGGCGCATGTGCACTCTTTTAATGAAATTTGTGATAACATTTTTGAACACATGTCGTGGTATCTGGTTGATACAGCGTCTGACTTCAGCTTTCAATGCCAAAAGTCCGTAAGTATTAAATCGCAAGAGCGTGTCGGCCAATTCTGGTCACTAAACCGGGAGACGACTCGACCAGGAGCTAACTCGTGCAAAACTGCCTACGTTTCACAAGCAGTATGGCATGTGGCACCATCCTGCTGATTACCATTATGTCATTAATAGCCATGGCGTCTAATTGTGGCACAAAAAACTGAGCAATCATCGCTAAAAATGATTTTGTCCGCAAAATCAGTATTCACATCTTGTTGGCCAAGGATCCAATTGCTGAACTCTCTTCGCTGCGCATGGTCTATTGGCATGAGATGTTGAGTCAATTGCACTTTGTAGGCATGCAGGTGCAAATCTTTAGTTAGTATATGCTAGAGAGTGGCTGGTTTAATGTCCAATTCTTGACCGCGATGACGAAACGACGCCCCTGGACTCTCGGCTACACTCTTGCGAACTGCTCTGACATTTTCTTCTAAACCACCACTGCGAGCTCGTCTCGTATGTTTCACATCATTAATTGAACCAGTATAGTCGATCAATATCTGCTTATTGATTATACGGATCAAAAGAGTAGAGCAACTGGGTACCCTCTGCGAATGACTGTATTGTAGAGTTAAATGCTATAGAAGGCAAATCGGCAGTACATATTAGACATAACAAGGGTCCCAAAACAGACCATTGTGGAATACCAGATATGATGTTAGTAGAGTTAGGGCCGTTCCGTTCCTAAAACTGTAGGACGCCTTTATGGCCTCCTTGAATTTCATTGTCTTTACTCTTCTTCAGAAAATAGAATCACTTGTAAGCAAATGCAATAAAATAGGCCGCGTTCGTGTCTTGTGACACCATAGCTGAATTTAAAATAAGAAAAATACTACCACTTGAACTTTTATGGAACATAAACATCCAACTTGCGCATATAGTCTTGTAATAACTTGTAAAATATGGAGTAGTTCTAGTATATCGTGTATGAAACTTACATGGAACACAAAATCTCGTATTAGTACAACATACAAGGAAAATCACTGGTAATTATTACATCATACTTTTTATGGATAGGACCCAGGTAGAATACGCAAATCCATGCTCTTCTACGTTCGCCAGTATTTTCTAAATCCACTCGACTATATCCAACAATGCGCTCTTTTACGGCACAGCATGAAAAACGCGCTTTCAAACGAATGCGACTCTTAAAATGGATCACCTTTGCATTTTCCAGCTGAGCCGGAAAGGTCATATGGCTACGGTCGACCAGCCATAGAGAGTGCATATTGCATGCAAGATTTATACAAAATTTTTGGAATGCAACACACGCAAACGTATTATCCCGACGTATAATCCTTGCAATCGATAGTACGCTCACGCTGCAATTTGATACTTCGAACGGAGCATTGAAAGAAGACTGACTGATGTACGTCATATGGATTCACGAGGATTACAACAGGGCACTTCCATAAAGTTAAAAGATGACGCCAAGTAGGCTGACTCCCCACTTCCCACGCAAAACTGTCATCAGTTCAACAGGATAATGTTCAGCATAGACCCTCTGAGAAACGAAGCGACGAACATTTGTTACAGACAAATTAAACGGATCATGTCAGTGAAATAGACCCACACAATTAGTCCATGGACAGTCTTTCCCTGCCCTTCCATGCCATCTGAGCCTTTAGCACCGCGCGACGTATTCAGACTCGGCAGCGCGGCAGCAGTGTTTCCGAACCTACAGATTTTTCGGTATTTCAACATGCATGAGAATAATTCAAATATTTCCAGATTTTTCACCGAAAAAGAGCTGAAACCAAAAATAAAGCTAAAAAAATTAATTACATACATTGTATACTAAGTGACATATAAATCCGAACACCCAGTTTAAATGGTTTTATTTTAATAAAAGTTGGTGAATGTATTTATCTTACTGGAAATAATAAGTGAAAAAATTTTCAGCCTTATCAGTTGGACATTCCGGTTTTTATACTGCTTTTTTTTAATTCACTAACGCTCTAAAAATGAATATTTCAGCCGCAGTAAAGAATCAACGTTGGCGGATTTTGGTTCTTGACATCCTTTATAATCGGTTACGATGCCTAGAGTACGGAGACCTGAACGATTTCGTCAACTTAGAGAGTTTGATAGGGGCCGTATAGTGGGACTTCGGGAAGCTGGACTTTCTTTTCGGGCAATTGCAGTTAGAGTGCAAAGAAGTGTAGACACTGTGGTTAGGTGCTATCAGGCATGGCTTCGAGAAGGCCGTACGTAAAGAGCAAGGGGCACTGGACGCCGCCGTAGAACAACAGACCGTGAAGATCGCCGCCTAAGATTATTGGCCTTAAGAGACCGTTTCTCCATTACCAGGTCCATTGCAAATGAATGGTTTGCAGAAAACGGAAGACCTATTGGCATGCGAAGTGTTTACCGACGAATGAGAAGTTTTTGCTTGTTTTCATACCGGCCACACTGGGTCCTCCCTTTAACCCGAGAACACCAACGTAATCGCCTTGAGTGGTGCAGACAACGGTCACTCTGGGATCAGGAATGGAACAGTATTGTCTTTAGTGACGAGTCTCGATTTTGTTTAGGCATGCACGATGGTCGTGCCAGGGTTAGAAGGCGACGTGGTGAAAGGAGGAATCCACAGTTTTTTGTTGAAAGACATGTTCATCACACTGTTGGAGTTATGGTTTGGGGTGCTATAGCTTATGGTTCCAGGTCACCTTTAATCTTCATCAGAGGTAACATGAACGCGCAGCGTTATATCCACGAAGTTCTAGAACCCCATCTTTTACCCTATCTTGACACCCTGGCAGATCCAACTTTCCAACAAGATAATGCCCGACCACACAAAAAACTGAGCAATCATCGCTAAAAATGATTTTGTCCGCAAAATCAGTATTCACATCTTGTTGGCCAAGGATCCAATTGCTGAACTCTCTTCGCTGCGCATGGTCTATTGGCATGAGATGTTGAGTCAATTGCACTTTGTAGGCATGCAGGTGCAAATCTTTAGTTAGTATATGCTAGAGAGTGGCTGGTTTAATGTCCAATTCTTGACCGCGATGACGAAACGACGCCCCTGGACTCTCGGCTACACTCTTGCGAACTGCTCTGACATTTTCTTCTAAACCACCACTGCGAGCTCGTCTCGTATGTTTCACATCATTAATTGAACCAGTATAGTCGATCAATATCTGCTTATTGATTATACGGATCAAAAGAGTAGAGCAACTGGGTACCCTCTGCGAATGACTGTATTGTAGAGTTAAATGCTATAGAAGGCAAATCGGCAGTACATATTAGACATAACAAGGGTCCCAAAACAGACCATTGTGGAATACCAGATATGATGTTAGTAGAGTTAGGGCCGTTCCGTTCCTAAAACTGTAGGACGCCTTTATGGCCTCCTTGAATTTCATTGTCTTTACTCTTCTTCAGAAAATAGAATCACTTGTAAGCAAATGCAATAAAATAGGCCGCGTTCGTGTCTTGTGACACCATAGCTGAATTTAAAATAAGAAAAATACTACCACTTGAACTTTTATGGAACATAAACATCCAACTTGCGCATATAGTCTTGTAATAACTTGTAAAATATGGAGTAGTTCTAGTATATCGTGTATGAAACTTACATGGAACACAAAATCTCGTATTAGTACAACATACAAGGAAAATCACTGGTAATTATTACATCATACTTTTTATGGATAGGACCCAGGTAGAATACGCAAATCCATGCTCTTCTACGTTCGCCAGTATTTTCTAAATCCACTCGACTATATCCAACAATGCGCTCTTTTACGGCACAGCATGAAAAACGCGCTTTCAAACGAATGCGACTCTTAAAATGGATCACCTTTGCATTTTCCAGCTGAGCCGGAAAGGTCATATGGCTACGGTCGACCAGCCATAGAGAGTGCATATTGCATGCAAGATTTATACAAAATTTTTGGAATGCAACACACGCAAACGTATTATCCCGACGTATAATCCTTGCAATCGATAGTACGCTCACGCTGCAATTTGATACTTCGAACGGAGCATTGAAAGAAGACTGACTGATGTACGTCATATGGATTCACGAGGATTACAACAGGGCACTTCCATAAAGTTAAAAGATGACGCCAAGTAGGCTGACTCCCCACTTCCCACGCAAAACTGTCATCAGTTCAACAGCATAATGTTCAGCATAAGTTAGACCCTCTGAGAACAAGTTAGCGACGAACATTTGTTACAGGCAAATTAAGGATCAAGTCAGTGAAATCGACCCACACAATTAGTCCATGGACATTCTTTCCTGCCCTTACATAACCATCTGAGCCTTTAGCACCGCGCGACGTATTCAGACTCGGCAGCGCGGCAGCAGTGTTTCCGAACCTACAGATTTTTCGGTATTTCAACATACATGACAATAATTCAGATATTTCCAGATTTTTCACCGAAAAAGAGCTGAAACCAAAATAAAGCTTAAAAAATTAATTACATACATTGTATGCAGTAAAGAATCAACGTTGGCGGATTTTGGTTCTTGACATCCTTTATAATCGGTTACGATGCCTAGAGTACGGAGACCTGAACGATTTCGTCAACTTAGAGAGTTTGATAGGGGCCGTATAGTGGGACTTCGGGAAGCTGGACTTTCTTTTCGGGCAATTGCAGTTAGAGTGCAAAGAAGTGTAGACACTGTGGTTAGGTGCTATCAGGCAT
Source organism: Acanthoscelides obtectus (assembly GCA_963669975.1). NCBI lineage: Eukaryota > Metazoa > Arthropoda > Insecta > Coleoptera > Chrysomelidae > Acanthoscelides > Acanthoscelides obtectus. The sequence goes on along the minus strand of CAVLJG010000565.1, from coordinate 548,528 downwards.
GGCTTCGAGAAGGCCGTACGTAAAGAGCAAGGGGCACTGGACGCCGCCGTAGAACAACAGACCGTGAAGATCGCCGCCTAAGATTATTGGCCTTAAGGGACCGTTTCTCCATTACCAGGTCCATTGCAAATGAATGGTTTGCAGAAAACGGAAGACCTATTGGCATGCGAAGTGTTTACCGACGAATGAGAAGTTTTTGCTTGTTTTCATACCGGCCACACTGGGTCCTCCCTTTAACCCGAGAACACCAACGTAATCGCCTTGAGTGGTGCAGACAACGGTCACTCTGGGATCAGGAATGGAACAGTATTGTCTTTAGTGACGAGTCTCGATTTTGTTTAGGCATGCACGATGGTCGTGCCAGGGTTAGAAGGCGACGTGGTGAAAGGAGGAATCCACAGTTTTTTGTTGAAAGACATGTTCATCACACTGTTGGAGTTATGGTTTGGGGTGCTATAGCTTATGGTTCCAGGTCACCTTTAATCTTCATCAGAGGTAACATGAACGCGCAGCGTTATATCCACGAAGTTCTAGAACCCCATCTTTTACCCTATCTTGACACCCTGGCAGATCCAACTTTCCAACAAGATAATGCCCGACCACATGTTGCAAGAGTCACAATAGACTTATTTCAACATAATGATGTCACATTGTTACCATGGCCACCAAGATCTCCCGACTTATCCCCAATTTGAGCACGTGTAGGATATGATGGGTAGGAGATTGCTCAATTTGCAACGTCCTCCTCAGACTCTAGAAGCACTTCGAGAGGAGTTGGTGGTTGCCTATACGAATAGTCTATGTAGTCCTATGTCCCAAGTGAAATGTCAGGTGATGAGGCTTCAAGATCAATGATAAACATAAAACTATTCACAATCTTAGAAAGAACAATGGGAAAAGGAGTTTTTAGGACGGTTGCAAAGGAGTTTGAAGAACGACCAATATGCTCACTGTACCAGATGTAATAATGTAAAGAAAAATGCCCTCAAAAAGCTGTGTTGTAAGTGCGCGAGCAATACAAAAGCCTACTACTTCCATACCCAGCGCTGCGTGACTCAGGCCCTTGGTCCTAATACTTCGGCAACAATGCGCGGCAGTAACGCCAGGGCATTTATCGAGATCATGACATCGGTCAACCCAGACAGCAGAAGCAGACATGTATTAAAAAGATTTCTCCATCATTCAAAGTTTTAAGAGCAAATGTACGGGGAAATCTATGATGTGTAATAGGTGCGTGGAATTTCCGGAGCTGGAAGCGTATAAATAATTATATTAACACATACCCTCCCTAACTCCTAGAAGCTCCGACCTCCAATTTTCAACTTTGACAAACATTTTCCTGAAAATTATCACGAGTCTCTAAAACGTCAAGAGTATCAGCGCTTTTTATTTTATTTTTTTCGTTCCTTGTCTAGCTCCGCCGCCACTCGACCGATTTTCAAAAACTATAACGCTTTTTGTCCTTGTCCTGTAACACCGTGTAAAAATTTCAACAAAATCCAAGCGGTGCTTTTCACGTTATAGACGGGAATTTTAATTTCATTTCAAACTTGTCAAGTCGCATGAAATATAATAAAAGGAAATTATAAAACGGGACAATATGAAAACCACTTATATTGACTGGCACCTGGTACCTATAAAAGCTGTCAAAATCAAAATATCTCACCCTGTCAAATATGCACCACATATCATATTATAGTCTTGTGATATAATGTATAATATGAAAACAAAATGAGGTCTATTTTTCTTTCTTCATACTGAAAACTCAAATACCGTATATTCACTTCTATTTGAGCATGTTACTTAAAAAATGATGTAGCCAGTTGCTCATCTACTAGTGTCATTACCAGAACAAAAAAACTACTGATTCATATACTAGACCTCACATTTTCAGTTTAACAGTTCCTGTACATCATAGAATCCAGTGCAGTGTGGTGTAAATATCCTCAATTATGGTGTAGTACTACCAGTTCCATCTAGGAACAAAGCACATCCTTATTTGTTATGTTTAATATTATACCATAGATTGTATTATCTAACTCAACTGTTTTCTTTGTTGACTATTGTAGACATGAATGTTTTGATTTGCTACGATTGCAGGAAATAAATTTGGGTATATGAAGTTTTTCTACATTGGTGACCAAGGTTTGTCGTTCAGGATGTTTATTTCACACATTCTCACTATTTGGGACCAAAGCGATTGCAGAGATACCAATTTTGATGTCAGGTTTGAAAATCTCTAGGTTTGGGTGTTACAGTCATCATGATGTTTCACCATCATTAGTTTACTTGTAACAACATAGAAATTTTGCATTCAGAAACTGTGAAATTCAAACACGATACCTATTGATGAACATTTTCATAACATAAATTTATTGTTTTTAATACGAGCGACACTAGAAAAAAAATCTGCCTAGCCATGGAAAAACAAATGAAACGCATAAGCATAATATGTCAAATAATGGCATGTGTTCTAATCTTACTTGCGAAATTTTAATTTTGATAAGAAGTTTCGAATTTATATAGTGATTGTGAGGAAAAATGAGTAACTTAAGATTAGAGTATTGCAATGTCATAAAATTTTTGGCGAAAGAGGGCAATCTGCCGAATACAATTCTTAAAAGTGGATAATGCACCAGCATATTACACAATAAAAATGTTGTCGTAACAGTTTCGATGGGTCGTGAATCCGTAGAAGGTGATCTGAGAAGTTGAAGACTCAAAAGAGCAACAAATTTAATGATGAAATGACTCAAATTGAAGCCATGCTTCTCGAAGATCATCGTGTGAAGGTAATCTAACCTTAGTATGGCATTGATTATATCGGAACCCAGCATAAAAACCATCTCGCACGACGATTTGAATATGAGTAAGATATCGGAGTACGTGGATCTTTGAGTATGATCCCGATACAAAGAGGCAATCTTGCGAGTGGCACACGGTGGCGTCTCCTCGCCCAAAAAAGGGAAGAATGAGCAAATCCAAAGTGAAAACGATGCTCATTGTCTTTTTTGACATCAAAGGCATCGACCACCATGAATTTGTTCCTCTGGACAAACCGTCAACTGCCAAGTTTTACGTGGAAGTGCTCAGGAGACTCAAAAGAAGGTCAGTCGGGTCCGACAAGACATCGCAGCCGACTGGAAGTCGCACCACGACAACGCCCCGGCTCACACCGCCTTTCTTGTGAACATCTTCCTGACCAAGGCCGGCATCTCAACGCTTCCGCAGCCGCCCTACAGCCCAGATGTGCCCCCCCGGACTTTTTTTTGTTTCCTCGCCTGAAAAGGCCGATGAAAGGCAAGCATTGTGAGACGACAGAGGGGATCCAAGCAGCATGCACCGCGGCTCTCAAGGCTATCCGGAGAATGCCTTCCGTGACGCCTTCAATGCTTGGAAATCGCGCTGGCAGCGCTGCATCGACGCAGAAGGAGCCTATTTTGGAAGTTTTTAAAGAAGTCCTATTACTTTCCGGACAAACCCTGTATATGGAAACAGGGTCTGTCTGACAGGCACATCGCGCGACAGCATCATGGAGTCTGTTGACATAGCGGTTCAAGAAAGCTAGATAACCGACGGCCCGCCGGTGCGAAAGGGTTACAAGACTGTCTGTTAGAGAATAGTCATCAATCAGTTGCACAGCCCTCCTCTGAACAGCATCGAGCTCCCCAAGTATGTGAGCAGTACTCGGGCGCTATTTCTTATTTGGGCCTTGTACAGAGTGAGAAGGTTATCACTGATATCTTCAGCTTTAACGGTATATGAGGCTGTGTATTATAAAATTCAACATACCACATACTCATGTAGCAAGTAGCATTAGAAATTTTTATTTAAATCTTAAATGTCACCTTAGAATAGTTTCTAAAAATAGGCTGCATTGTAAATATGGAATAGACGGTATCTATTGCAGCTTAAAAAATCTTGCCACTTCATTTTATTAAACAGGAAATCATCGGGCATAGCCTTGCATACCCACCATTAAATCTCGACTGAACAGTAGAGAGATAGTCGAATACCCACAATGAAATAATGAAGTTATAGTACGATCGAAGTGGTTAAATAATAAACATTTTAGGTTGTACTTTAAAAGAGGCATTTACTGCCAGTCTTCACCTGTCAATATCTTGCATTTCGTTGATATGAACAAATACTCCCAATGTATATTAAGTATACATCATTTACACTATTCACACATAAGGCTTGTTCAAATCTACTTTTCTCCTTATCAGTTCGATCAACTGGGGGTTAGTAAGTTCAATCAATTTTATGAATCTACGTAAGGTATACTGTGTATACAATCACATTGTACGGAACGTTTACGAAACTGATATGGAATGGAAACGGAATGTATAGTGAGAATCAACGTTAATGTGCATACACACGCAATAGCCTGCTTTAAGCGAAGGCGAATATTTAATTTCAATAATTTACGGAACGGTTACGGAATGGAAACGGAATGTATAGTGAGAATCAACCTTTATGCGGCACTTTGAATTAGAGATTAGAGTTCCATTTTCATTCAAACTTCTGCTGGACCTATAGCCTTTTCCACGAGTAACCATTACGGTAGAACGATTATCTGGTAGTATTTCAAATTTCCCCATATCGACAAAGGGCACATAATACCCTATTTCACGAGTATCCATCACGCTTTGACGACTACTGAGATAAATAGCTGATCAGCAAGTGACATTTTTGTATTGGTCTTCAACATTGGCAATAATGAATTGGGTATACATCTAGTAAAATTTGTTTGTGACACTTTGTTTTTTGTATGCAAATGAACTTTTCTAAATTAAAAAGCTGTTGTTAGCAGGTACAAAATGAATGTGTAGCGTACAAAAAACCAAAACAAACACGAATTCGTCAGAATTATGTCCTGTGCCGATATGGGGAATTTTGAGATATTACTACTACTACTACTACTACATTCTACCGTGATGGATACTCGTGAAATAGGGTATAATTCTGATGGATCCGCCAATGCCAGGTAGTCAAAACTATATTTAGTTTAGTTTTTTTGTACGCTACAGATTCATTTTGTAAAGTCAGCTTCAAATATTAAAAAAGAGGAAGATAAAATAAAACCCGGTAATGAATCACAACAGCAATTCGAAATTCATGAAAGTACAGATAAACAGAGAGCAAAACCTTCTCAGGAAGCTATGAAAAATAAGATTGCTCTACTCGAAAAAAATCTGAATGCTTTGTATTCTGCCAGAGATACTATGCCAAGCCGTGCTGAAGTTGATAAACAGATCATTAAGTTGCGCGACGAAATAAAAACAGCAAAACAGTCTTTAAACAGGAAGGTTCAAAACGCAGTTGCCCAGAAGAAACACAGGGATGGTATGAAAAGAAAGAAGATATTTTCCATGAAAATCCAGAAATAAAAAAAAAGACTCTCTGAGGGATTCAGTGGGACGTCCTAATCTTGAAAGCAATCAACATTCACTATTGAAAACAATCGCGGATATAGCTTTATTTGGGAGTGCAGCAAATGATAGAAGACGAACGGAATCAATTCGCAGCGTAAAAACTCTTGGTGAACTCACACAAAAATTACGTAAAATAGGATTTGACATTAGTCGCAGTGGGACATATCTTCGTTTGATTCCCAGAAAATCTAATTCTGCAGAGGGACGAAGACATGTATCGTCAGTCCCTGTTAAGCTCATTCGGGCTCAAACTGATCACCACAAGAGCCACTTAGATAGCAAGTTCACTGAAACATCAATCCATTATTTAGAGAACATAGCATCCATACTTGGTCCAGATCAAGTACTCATATCTCAAGATGATCAAGCTCGAGTCCCTATTAGCGTAACTGCGGCAAATAAGCAAGCACCTCTTCTAGTCCACATGGAATATAGAATCAAATTGCCTGATCACGATTGGGTAATCGCTGAGCGTCATAAATTAATACCATCTGTTTATGCTAGGACAACCGCAAGCCGTTGGATATTCTGGACCAACATACATCGCTATTCGAAGTGGAAAGCATAATTCATCTACTGCTGATACTCATGCTCAGGATTTCGAGACGCTTCTCGAACTTGAAGAGTTTCGACCAGTAGCTAAAACTGACCATGGACTAGACTAGTAAAACCAGTGGTAATCATGACGGTTCATGGAGGGCCAGATGAAAATCCACGTTATCAAAAAGTCATAGGGTTTGCTATACGGGTGAATATCAGGTATTTGGGTTTTTAGTGGTACCTAAGAAAAATTACTCATTTCAGTTTCATATTCATTACCTCTTAAGATTATACTATTTGTGATGCATCTTTGACAGGACCAGATAGTTTTTTGATTTTTAGAGTTTTTACAGCTACCAGGTGAAAATGTGTAGTCAGGGGAGTGACACTATACACAGGGTAGTGACAAACTGAGACAGAAGAGTGACAACTTCTCATGTGAATGATCTTAAAGGACACTTTATAAAAGAATATAAATACCAATAGGTAAATAAGTTATTGAAAATAACAAAATCCTACATGTTCTATTAGTCTCTTAAAAAATAACATTTGGATCAACTGAGTGAACCCTGCTCTCACAAGAACTAATATAAATAAAAACCACTATAGCTGTTTATATCTTGCAACTTAATATAGATAGCAATGTAGGTACCTGAGTAATAATAATAATAATAATAATAGAAATAAAATTATAAAAACTTAAAACAAAAAATTGACATAATACTTATGGTCAGTCTTTGAATCGCAATCAGTGCTTATAAATAAAAAATGGTAGCTAGCATAAAAATAAAATTAACATAGGTATAACCCGATTTTTTATGAATTCGAGTAGATACTCATTTTTCGAATACAGGTATAGGAGTGTGAATTTATAAAATAATCTATTTCCTCTCATTACTATATTTGGCACCGGCAGTCTTTCTAATACTTTTCCAAATTTATGTCGGAAATGTCATGCGATAGATAGTAATTTAGCATTGCTTGAAAACTCATAAAGCCTATAATTTTCGTTCTTCTTAAAGAGAGCAAAATCAACTCCATATTTGCATGAATTACACACAAGCATTTTTCTCTGCTATGAACGTTTGGATATACAGTCCAAAAAGGTCTCAAACGTCAAAATGAAGTATAACTTATCGGTACTCCTTTGTTTTTAACGAACCGTTCGTGTAAATGCTTCATTGAGTCTAGTAAAACCCTCTTTTGTTTTTTACTTTGTTTTTCTTAATGTAGTCATTTTTTCCTGCGCATAAGCGACTGTTGCAGTCTCCTTCAAAAAAAATTTTAATTACGTTCTTTATCTTCTCTCTAGTTTCATTCATTCTTGTTCTCCTTGTCACGTCTATCAAACCTCTCCCACAGTGGGTTATCGTTTCACAGGCTTAATATCAATTTGACTTAAAACATTGTACTTTCTGACAAACCTACCTCAATACTTTACGTGTCTTCTCATTTTTCTTTTTGGTATGCTTTATATTTTCTTTTAGTTGATTTTGAACTACCTTACTGAATGACAGATGCTTCTTCCACGTTCTCCTGATTACTTGGTTTCGTTTTTTTTTTTTTTTAGTAATCGGTCCACTTTCGACTTTGGTGACATTTTTAGACCTCTTACGTGATCTAGTTTCCTTTGAAATCTCTTCACCGATCAATTTCGTTTTTTTGTTTTTTGATAAGCTCATTTATCCGTTTCCTCTGTTTTTCTGAGGCACCTGAAGCTCTATTGTCCAATATTTGAGGATCGAAGTGTGGATCTTCATGGTCCGAAGGCGGCGGTGACTCTGGATAATTAACAATAGTTGTTTGCCTCACACGATCCCTATATCTTTCAGTTTGCTCTCTCCATATCTTTCTCATAGCTCGCTGTTCCCTATCTGTCAGATCTTTTATACTTCTAACTTGTACTTTCTCCTCCTTTCTGTGATACTTCTCTTTTTCTTTTTCTTTTAACTCAGCATTCTTGATTGGATCATTTTTAATTCGCTGGTCGCGTGGTCTTTCTGCTTGGCGTTTTTTCTCCAATCTTTACTCTCGGGTTTGCTTTTTTATAATTTTGCCATTTTAGCGAGTTCTGTTTTTTTTGGTATCTGAAATTAATGAAATAGTTCTATACCACATTCAACTTCAAGAGCAGGAAGCAGGCCCCTCAGAGCCGTAAGCTGGGCCAGGCAACTTCTTAGGTGCAGCCCGCTGATTGATGTAACAGATTGGTATGAACACTGACAATGAGCGTTTGATCACTGAATACGGCCCTAGGCGTCTGGCCGTGTCTGGCCCGGCCCCTCATGCCTGACCTATTTCAGATCTACTGCCTCTTGAAGTTGAATTTGGTATAGTAGCTACACATCTTATACAAAAAGGTGCCTTTGTATTTCCCCTGGGCAGTGTGTATTTCCCCTGACTTAAAAAATGCCAGGGGAGTGACGCCAGGGAAGTGACAAAAACGTGCGTAAGCCCCAAAAAAGCAAGATATGTTGATTATTATATTATTTTAACGTGATTCGTGGCTTTTGTATTAAAAAATCTTAATTTTTTATAAAGTCGCAAAAATGTAACTTTTAAATTCACAAAGATATGCTTACCAGGGGAAATGCTTCACTCACTGGCAAAAGGGTATCGGACGACTGTTAGTGGGCTACTGACGCGTCCCTGGTCTTCGTTTTCCAAATCATGATAGTTTCGCACTATCCCTTCTTCATTTGCTACTTGCTGCTCAAGGTAAAGTCGCATAGTTGCCATATTTTGATGAATATATGCAATTTGAATTGCGCCAGGTGAGGGTGACACTGTTCTCAGGAACCACTAATAAACGGGATTTTTTACGCATTTATGTATATTTTTAGTGTGCCTTTTGCGAAAATATGTTATCAGATGTATTAGGTAATACAAAGAGTATCCGTTTATTGTTATACCAGTACATAATACAGAGATTTGTTGATGTTTGTAGTGAAAATTGGGAATGGAACATGCCAGGGGAGTATACATTTTGTTAACTTTCAATCAGATTTTTCATAAATCTTAATGGTTAGCTCAATTTCGCCATATGTTCCAACTAAAGATTGACATCTTCCACTATTTGGATGGTCTATTTCCACAATTTGTCCATTGGATTAAGATTTTTTTGCAGGAACATTGAATTCCCCAATAACTGATATTCACCCATACAACACTTTAAGCGACATGATCTCGATGCATTGTTTTTAGCTACCAATGCTCCTGGAAGAAGTGCATATAACAGAGTAGAGCGCAGAATGGCTCCTCTTGGTCGGGAACTGGCTGGTTTAATATTGCCTCATGACCATTTTGGGTCTCATTTGGATGAACGTGGCGTTACAATTATTGATGAACATTTAGAAAGATCTAATTTCGAATTTGCAGTTCAATGGAAATTGATGGCTATAATGTTAATGCAAAATATGTTGGGGCAGGTGAACATTGTATGGTATTCAGAACATGTGCGTGAGAGCCAATAGTTGCTTCAAATTGTAAAATGTAGAAATACAGAATGCTGTCGCACAAGAAGTGGCCTATTTAGATTACTAGACAATAGGTTTCTTCCACCACCTGTAAAAGTAAAACAAACAGTTGATGACTTGGTTTTGGATGAAGGAGGGCAATTTCTTAATCTTCCAGTCAATTTAGCTCTACGCTTAAGTGCTTCACTCAAAGATTTCCTGCAAATGCCCTACAATTATGTTTGTCCGACGGTAAAATTGAGGCTATCAAGTCGAACATGCAAAAAGTGTGGTCTTTATCATGCTTCCGTCAAGAAACTAAATCGTCACATCAAAAATAAGAGCTTTGCTTACTTTTGCTGACTAGCGGGATGGGGGGGTACATAATTGTAATAAATCTGCTTACGTAATACTTGAACAGCCCATATGCAAGTGTCTCTTCGATGGATTTGATAAAAGCTGAGAATTTCACGATACCTTCAATAAATGTAACATTTTGTGAAAACTATGAAAAACTTGACACATTCAAATGTATTCCCATTTTTATTGCTTTTCTGGAACCACTGGCAGTAGGCCAAATCGCGCTAGTCTCAAACTATCATTTATTGATTTGAATGCATTAAGCAAGCTCAGATCCCAAAATTGTCACATCTACACACAAATATGCAAACTTGAATTACGCCACAATTTGTAATTTCCCTAGGATTTTTTTTCTGAGAAACATTGATATCCGAAATACCATATATTCACCCTAATATACTACTTGATCCCCTTCTTCCTTTGCTTTTACCAAACGTCTGGATTAACTGAACTATTTATTTTAATGAATGACAGAAATTGATAGCTGCCATTAGAATATCATTCGACAAGAGTGATACATTTTTCTACCTACTTCAATCCTGACTGTGAATAAGTGTTCGGAATATCAAACAGAAATTATTCTAAGGATGAATTTTTCATGACATTATCCTCAACTTGCATTTAAAATTAAAATTCTAAAGAAGGTACAACCATTAGTAGGCGCAGGTAGTATTTTTAAATGTAAATTCTACCTGCCTGTTGATGGCAGTACCCAGTACTAACCAGCTTTCCTATGTTTTCCTTTTGATGCCACCCAGAGTTTCTTTTAGGCATGTATCGTCAGTCGTCCCTACAATTGTAGGGTGCGTTTATGGCCTCCTTGATTGTCATACTCTTTTCTCTCCTCCAAAAATTTCTAGATTACACTCGTCCGGTGTCAGCGTCAGCGCTCTCCTATTGTTAAGATATGTTTTCTTTTTAAATTGTAGGAAATTTCATGCTGATAAAACATGATATAACTCAAAAGCAAGCACCATTTGATGCAAATAGATGTTTGTGACATAACCTCAAAATAGAGTTCTGACACGGAGAAGTAGAAAACTATAACAATCAAGGAGGCCATAAAGGCGCCCTACAATAATTGTACAATTATTGTAGGGACGACTGACGATACGGGCCTTAGTTTTGATTTGTCAGCGGTTGAATACTTCAGCCAAAAATATTGTAAGACCTTGTACTGCCCACGCCTACTGGCAGGGAAGTACTGAAATCGCGCAAATTTTCGAAAATGAGAAATGTTTTTGGATGTTATATGACACGTACATTCCGAAAAATCAGGTCCGTCGGCTGTATGTCCGCTAAACTTATAGTCGCTTATAACTTGAAAAAACAATGTTACTACTATGCCAAGGACGCAAATGCTTTGTAGTTTTTGAAAATCGATCCAGAGGCGAAAGAGAAAAAGGCCTAAAATGAATAAGGTTAAAAAGCTCAAAATTCGGTTTTAGAGGTAAAAAAACTTTGAGCAGGGGATTGTAAAGCAGAAGCTTTCAGAGCAACGGGAGTACTAATCCAATGGAAAAATCGTTGATAAACTTACTATACATCCAGACTAGGTGTACAGATTTACCAAGTACTCAGTTTGGACTGGATAAAAATTACAGAACATTGCATGGATTTTGGGACACCCCTTATAAGAAAAACAAATAACTGATTTGATTATGGCATTTCACAGTTATATTGTACATTTTTCTATTTTTATGAAAAAAATAGCCAATCTTGGATAGTTCCCTGAACCTATATACCTAATTGTTTGTAGATATAGACTATTGTGAATAAACATAAAACCGAGAAGACTTCTGTGGGGGCATCTGCTAGCTTGTCGAGGTGCGTGGAGCGGGAAGGAGGTCAAATCCTGCAGTTCGAGTCTGTTCACTTATAGCGCAGTCAAATTACGTATAATTGTTGCTCATATCGAAACTATGCGATTTATTTTCGATTCGCTAAGTTCAAAGCAATTATATGGAACTATTAGTGTATTTTACGTTGCACGTTGCTCAAATGTATAATTTATGCACTATATGCGTGTGGGTAGCATAAAAAAGCAAAAAAATATAGACAGACACTGAATATAAGTCTATCGTGGACTATACTATATAGTTTGCAGCAACCTGTGGATCTGACATAAGGCATAAAAAATTATTTATACCTAGCACTGGTGGCATTACAATTGAAAACGCATGGTATCCAAGAGAATAACTTATGAGAATAATCTTCGAATCACTCGTTTTGAAACCTCTAATAATCCTTAAATTAGCAATAAACGCGTAGGTATATTTTCATTAACAACACATTAAAACAGCAAGCACTAAAAGTAGTAACACAAAGCACATAAGAACTTTGTACTTTTATTAGATCTTGTTTAACGATTATAGAAACAATTTGCGCATCCATTAAAGCACTATATAGTTCTTTCCGTTTCGTTTTGATAACTTCGACTTCGAATATTCCACTTTTTTGTAGTCCACTTTCGCAAAAAGTCAGCCACTTTCTTTTAACCGTTCGCCTCACTTCCAACTTTTTCTCCGAGCAAAATCGAGTTTTGGGGACACATTAACAAATCTATAAAACGTAACTGCACTTCTGTATGTAAATAATGAGGATATAATAGAAATGGACAGATGCATGAACTCGCATTTTACCGTTTGTCACCACACTTATGTGGCAAAGCTGTAAGAAGGTTATTGGCTCATGCCTTTCTTCACAATCTCATAAAAAAATGTATTGTTGGAGACAGGTAAAACGGGCGCACCTGCCTTCGCATAGCTAAAGGGGCATGTACTCACAGCATTCCAGAACATTTGGTGCACACAAATGAGCCGATAGTGACGTTCACGTATGTGGGGCCCCGCTGTCCACAGTCGAAGCAGTATTTGTTCTCCGGGATCATGCCAAGCTCTCTGAGCGTCTTTAGGTTCTTTTCATCCTGCTTTTTGCGGGACGAAGCCATATCTTATCACGCACAGCACTATAGACGCGAACACAAACACTCGCTACCTTCCTTTCAGTCGGACTGCGATTCAAAAATTAGGCACTCTGTGACGAAGAGTTGAATCCTTCAAATGACATTTGACCGAGCGTCGTTGACAGATTCTGTCAACTGTCACAAAAAATCTAGTACGGGGTACGAGGAGTTCAAATTTTATGTGATGTTGCCACGTTAATCACTTTGTCGGAAGTATCCGAAATTTTTTGTTTCAATTTTTACCAAGCCGGCCTACCCATAAAATATACGACAAGGATCTTTTCGGACGCCCTAAATTTGTTTGTAAACCTTCAAAGCTTGTTCATTATTAATTCACGACATAGTAGTGTAAAACCTATGGTTGTTTCGTCAGGTTATAAAGGGCTAGTGATCATAGCAGATATGACAAACATACGAAAATAAGTGAAAGTCCGATAAAACATGTAAAAAGGCGTGAATTTTTTCAATACACTGCTTTTGTCGCCCAATATAAATGGAATGTAAAAACGATTTAGAGAGATCCAAATATCACAAAAACAAAAGCTGTTACAGATACATGTATTTGTTTTCTGCTTTCGGGATTGAGTTGGATTGGAATATTATAAAATCACTGATGATTAGAGGTGTTTTAAAACGTCGTGGGCCGTGACCGTTACATTATGTGGATGCCCAGAAGACAGATATAAGAGCAGCGGGAAGAATATTACCCTAATCACAAATATAAATCAAATTCAAGCGGATAACGAAATGAAAATGGTATTTACCATTTTGGATTGGTATTTACCGATCCGTTCAAGCGAGTGTGGTTATCAGTTTGGTTATAAGATCCGTGATGTCATGAATCAGCTGTTATACAGGGTGACGGGAAAATAGATGCGGAGTCGGTGGGGGGAGATAGTACAAGCCAATCTGAGTCGGTTTTACTATAGGAACTACTGTCCGAAAATTAGCCGTTTTCGAATTATAGTAATTTTTAAGATTTTATAAAATTAACGTCCTTTATACGTTAACCAAGTCATAAAACTTGAAAATTGGGTGTTTCATTTGATTTTTTTTTGTTTTACAATAAAAATATTCTACAATACGAAAATTGATACTCAAATGTACATTATTGACGTTATCTCATGCAGTAAGCTTCAAAATAGTTCGATTTTTGTTAAAAAAATCTTCGTTCATCTCAAAAGCTTCAGTTTACTAGAACAAGTCGCCTACAAATCTTTCGTACAAAATAATTAGAACACATCTACGTTGCATTACCTTTCAAATCAGGTATAAAAATCACAAATCGATTAAGAATTGGCAAAAATATGACTATTATAAGAGGAGGAAGGAAAAAGCAATAAAAATACTACACTTAAAAAATCATACCTTAATACAGGATAATTTATTTGAAACTACATTTTTTATTTTTATAATACATTTTCAATATGGTGCCCTCTATTTCTAATGCACACACGTGCTTTTCTTATGACAGCTGATTTTACTACCGCCGAATTCCTAAGAGAGGCTTGAATTTAATGTGCTGCATGTATTATAGTGTTTCTGAGGTCTTCTATTGTGGGTACAGGATTTTGATCAGAGTATACTAAAGCGACCCCACACAGAAAAGTCCATAGGTGTGCGATCGGGACTGCGTGCTGGCCATGGGATTGGTCCGCCTCTACCGATCCATCGATTCGGAACCTGCTCATTTAACCAATTTCTAACACTTAGTCTGAAATGTGCTGGGCACCCGTCATGCTGAAAAATCATTCTGTGTCTTGTGTGTAGCCGCACATCTTCAAGTAATTCAAATAGAACATTTCTTAAGAAATTTTAGTAGGCTTCTCCATTTAAGTTGTCGGGTAGGAAATGTAGTCCTACCAAACAGTTATTTATAATGCCCATCCAGACATTCAGACAAAATCGCCTTTGAGATCCTTTTGGTCTTGGTCTCTTCATATGAGGATTTCCCTCCGCACGTTCACGCCAAAATAGTGAGCGTTATGGTAGTTTGTTATGCCGTCTTTATCAAATTTTGATTCGTCGGTCCATACATACGACAACTTGCAACAAAACCGCGGTTAAAACCAATGCGTTGGAGCGATTCTAGTAACTGACGTATCAATCCGTGTGTCATCTTGAACCATATTATAACCGCGGTACATAACATAGAAGTGTTGGTTATTGGCTTGGATTTGATTTATGACTTTTTCGAGGCAGACTCTCTGGCACACTGGCATTCAGCTTTGATTTGAACATCCAAGGGAGAACTATCGGTACTATTGGCGTGCGCGTGTAGATTACGATTTTGTATGTTGAAATTCCTTTATGGTAGACCAGGGTTGTGAAGATTGTTTTTTATATTCAATATGTGAGTGTAAAAGTGTCGGAGATTGAAGATGACTTATTGCATGAAACAGCGTTAGTATTGAAGTTGGTATTGTTCTTTTTTATGTATAAAGCTTTGACAATCTGAGATGTAACGTATATGTGTTTAATTATGTTGATCAAATGTTGCTCCTAGATCGATTGGAACGTTCCTATTCACATTTAAGAATGGCAGTGATTTGTAGGTTGTTAGGTTTAGTATCGTTTACAAAATTAAATAAGAACAAAATTGCATAGAGGTTATATGTTGACGCGGGGGCATTGGGATGGCGGGGATTGGTCTTCGGGGACTGGCAATAGTGAGGAAATAAGGGATAATGGATAATTATTACATGGGTCAGCGAGTGGAGAGTGTTAATGATGAATCAATATTTGATAGTCCACATCAAAGCCATTTCACAGTCGGACATCTAAATATCGGATCCATAAATTCTGGATTTGACGAGTTCTGTAATTATTTGACAGAATACAATTTTGTTATTTTTGGAGTTTCTGAAACATGGCTCAATCCAACTTTAGGAAGCGAGAGCTTTTGCTTGCCTGGGTACAAATTTCTAAGGAATGATAGGCAGGGTCGGGGAGGAGGCATAGCTTTATACATAAAAAGCGGGTTGAAATATTCAAGAGTAAATGTGGAAATTAACTGTGCAGAAAGCATAGGTATAGAATTTAAGATAGGTGGAAAAACTTATCTTTTAGTTAATAGTTATCGTTCGCCTTCTGAGAGTGTCACTTATTTTTTAGACTCCTTAGAAAATTTTCTCGGTTTTGTCAGTCTTAAATATGATTATTTATTATTGATAGGAGATCTAAATATTAACATTTGAAACAATTCTGCATACTCAAATCGCCTCAAAAATATAATTCACAGTTTTAACTTATCACAAAGGATCAGTGAGCCAACAAGATTCAATTTTTCCACAAGAGAGGCTAGCCTCATTGATATAATCTGTGCTAGTGAGGATATTATCTCTATTGATTCTAAATCATTGGCGGTTTCTCAAAATCTCTCAGATCATAATTAAATTTACTCAGCCGTTCGAAAGTCAAAAATAAGTAAATCACAAAAGACTATTAAATATAGAGACTACAATAATATAGATAGAGAGTCCTTCTTAAATGAAGGGTTTCTACTTGGTGGGAGGATATTTACTATATAAATTAAACCAAAAAAAAAAATGAAGTCTTTAATAAAAATATAGTAACTTTTCTGAATAAACATGCTCCGATAAAAACAAAACAAATAACCGAAAAACCTTATGTCCACTGGATAACTCAAAATATAAGAATTTTAATCAGACTAAGAGATAAATCTCATAAAAAATTTCAAAAATCCAAATCCCAGGCTCATTTTGAAAATTATAAACTACTAAGGAACTATACAAAGCATGCAATTATCCGAGAAAAAAAATACATTGTTTAACTTACTCTCAACAAAGAAAGGTAAGGAATTTTGGGAATCTACCAAAAAGCTCAACATAACATGCAAGAAAACTCACTCAACTATACTCGAACACTTACAAAATGTAAATGACACACAATTACTTCCAACAGACCGACAATTTACTAGACACTTCTTCCCAAGAATTATTTAATTTTTACAAAAACAATGTAAATATTAACGATTCTCTTAGCTTCCAACTGTTAGACAGGGCCAGTCTAATCAAAATTGTAGCTAATATCTCATCAAATGCCTTTGGAGAGGATGGTTTCTCTATGAGAAACCTAAAGTTATGTATCCCACTTTGTACGAATGCCTTGCTGAATATACTCAACACATGTATTTTGGGGGAATTATTTCCAGAAATATGGAAGAAAGCTATTGTTAAACCCTTACCAAAAATAGCAAAACCTAAAGAATTTACAGATTTGAGGCCTATTAACATACTACCCGCTACATCCAAAATATTAGAAAGGCATATTTATAACCAAATTAGATTTTTTTGTGACACAAACGATATCATACCCGATAGTCAATCCGGTTTTAGGAAAAACTTTAGCACAAGTACATCATTAGTTAATATCTTGGATGATATCAGACATCATGAAGAACAAGAAAATACTACGTTGGATACTCTGAATCATGAAATGTTACTAGCCAAGTTACATTACCAGGGGTTTTCGCAGAGCTCCGTAAATATAATAAAAACATACTTAAGCAACCGTTCAAACTGTGTTATGTTAGCAACTGATTCCGCTATTTACAAAACCGATTTTAAACCTATAAAAAGAGGAGTTCCTCAAGGTTCAATTTTATCTCCTTTGCTATTTTCAATCCACATATCTGACATGGTTAAATCGGTAAAATTCGCAAAGACAAAACAATATGCAGATGATTCACAAATATATCTCCCTTTCAATAAAACCACAATCCATATTGCACACAATAACTAAATTCAGATCTCCAAAGTATTGACAGATTTGCAAAGTATCACAATCTTAAACTAAACCCCTGAAAATCGCAGGTAATGGTTATGAATGATAAACAGTAATAAAAGAGAACATTTTGAACAAAATTTAGTAATTTCTATTAACAATGACCACCCATGGTTCAGGAGACAAAAAATCTAGGCATTATATTTGATAACTCGCTTGGCTTCGGAAGTCATATACTAAGTGACATATAAATCCGAACACCCAGTTTAAATGGTTTTATTTTAATAAAATTTTGTATAAGTACTTAATGAAGCATAATAAGTAAATGATAAAATTTTCAAAATGATTGCACTGCTTTAAAGCCCTTTGACCTTTAATAATGTGTGGATGCACCCTGATGTGCTACGCATTCTCCAACGCGCCTAGGCATGCTTCTGATCAGGTGGTCAATGTCCTCCTGTGGTATCTCATTCCAGGCTACCACCAACTCCTCTCGAAGTGCTTCTAGAGTCTGAGGAGGACGTTGCAAATTGAGCAATCTCCTACCCATCATATCCCACACGTGCTCAATTGGGGATAAGTCGGGAGATCTGGGTGGCCATGGTAACAATGTGACATCATTATGTTGAAAGAAGTCTATTGTGACTCTTGCAACATGTGGTCGGGCATTATCTTGTTGGAAAGTTGGATCTGCCAGGGTGTCAAGATAGGGTAAAAGATGGGTTTCTTGAACTTCGTGGATATAACGCTGCGCGTTCATGTTACCTCTGATGAAGATTAAAGGTGACCTGGAACCATAAGCTATAGCACCCCAAACCATAACTCCAACAGTGTGATGAACATGTCTTTCAACAAAAAACTGTGGATTCCTCCTTTCACCACGTCGCCTTCTAACCCTGGCACGACCATCGTGCATGCCTAAACAAAATCGAGACTCGTCACTAAAGACAATACTGTTCCATTCCTGATCCCAGAGTGACCGTTGTCTGCACCACTCAAGGCCATTACGTCGGTGTTCTCGAGTTAAAGGGAGGACCCAGTGTGGCCGGTATGAAAACAAGCCAAAACTTCTCATTCGTCGGTAAACACTTCGCATGCCAATAGGTCTTCCGTGTTCAGCAAACCATTCATTTGCAATGGACCTGGTAGCCATGCCTGACAACACCTAACCACAGTGTCTACACTTCTTTGCACTCTAACTGCAATTGCCCGAAAAGAAAGTCCAGCTTCCCGAAGTCCCACTATACGGCCCCTATCAAACTCACTAAGTTGACGAAATCGTACAGGTCTCCGTACTCTAGGCATCGTAACCGATCGTAAAGGATGTCAAGAACCAAAATCCGCCAACGTTGATTCTTTACTACGGCTGAAATATTCATTTTTAGAGCGTTAGTGAATTAAAAAAAGCAGTATAAAAACCGGCATGTCCAACTGATAAGGCTGAAAATTTTTTCACTTGTTATTTACAGTAAGATAAATACATTCACCAACTTTTATTAAAATAAAACCATTTAAACTGGGTTTCGGATTTATATGTCACTTAGTATATAAAAAACAGAACAAATTTAGCTTACATGCGACTAAGAAATATAAACAAATTAAAAAAACATCTATCAAAATATTATTTATGTAATACCTTAATTTTATCACTTTTCGACTATGGAGATGTCGTCTATGGTGATTTGCTATCGTCGCGAACCAAAAAATGCATACAAAAAATTCAGAATAGTTGCATGAGATTTGCGTTTGGAATTCCATATCGAAACCATATCACTGCTTAATATCTGAATAACTACAACATATTAAGCATGACGAATCGCACAAAATATCACATGTATTCTTTTATCTATAGGGTTATAAAAACAAGTCAACCGCCCTATTTAAGAGAAAGATTTGTGCCTTTGCCTCGTGCCCAGAGGAGCAGAAATAATCTCAATTTTATCGCACCTAGGCAAAAAACGCGTTCCTTCCGCCGATCGTTTGCTTATGTGGCGGTTCACTTATGGAATAATTTTCGAACTTTAGTTAAAACCTCATTGTCAAAAACATTTTCAAAACTGACAAAAACGTTGTTACAGAATCACCAGCTACTTTAGCAGCGTTTGTGTGAGCAAAAATATCGTTTTTACATTCCAACTCGCTAACAAGTTGTATAGATTTGTTCTTCGTATCCGTTGCCAGCTCCCAGGGGTTCTTTCTTCGTTTTTGCCTTTTTGTGTTTCACCGCCTTTTCATTTGCCTCTTTATTGTTTTTTTTTATTTTGTTTAAGGACTTTTAGGGTGTTCAGGGCTTCCTCGCATGGACTCTTTGTATTAAAGGGTCCAATGTATCGGTTTTATACTCGAGAGACTGTCCTTTTTCGTCATCGCTCTATACGTATAATTTCCTTTGTTTATGATGTTTATTTATGACGAAATAAATATTTTGAATTTGAATTTTATTTGTGAACCTTTTCAGAGAAACATGAAGTCCAATATGATGATTTTACTCAGATCTATGATAATATTTTTTCTTAAAAGGGATAAGAACCAGCACAAGGTTGTTCATAGACAGGGCCGCTAGATTGTATATGTTTTACAATTCAGCCGTGAAAAGGAGGTAGGGTAAGTCATTTTACCTCTAAATGAGCTGATAATCGAGTAGCAGAGGCCACAGGTGTATCACTCAATACCGTGATTTCAATGAAAGATCGCATACTTAACAAATGAAGATTTTTGTTTTCAAAATAATTTCCTGAAAGTTTTTAAAAGTAACAGTTTGCTCTAGAAGAAACCTTTTCGCAGATAGGAACATTGTATACAGCGATGAGACTTACATTCACAGCTCTCATACAGTGTCAAAGTCCTGGGACGATGGGCCTAATACCTGCCTGCAAGCACCACTGGTCAAAGGAAAACGATTAATTGTGTTGCATTCTGGGGGAATGCAGAACTTCTCTTCAAATCAGGTTTGAAAAGTGGTGATTACCACCTTCCCATACCTTACTTCTTCCATAATAATAATAATAATAATAATAAATGACCTTTATTCGTCACACGATTACAAAATAATTGGTTTAAAAGGAACAGTGACGAAAAGGTGGAGTGTCAGCTTATGCTGTTTTTCAACCCGACCTGGAAAACATTGACACAAACTATAGAGAGAGAGTGCATAAAGTAAAATTTTATCCATCCGACTGCTTTAAACTCATCTTTAACCTTTTTTTAAAATTGCTTAGGCTATATTCTTTATACTCACTTGATAAGCAGTTATATAGTTTGGGTGCCCAGTACGAGAAACTGCGTGTGAACAATGCTGTCGAACGCCGCGGGATAAGTAAGATGAGTTTATTCCTAGAGGATCTTTGATCGTACTGGCAGAGGAGGCTTAGTTTTGTATAAAGATAATATGGCGCTTTAAGAATAAGGGTCTTATGTACCAGAGATAGGCAATGCAGTTTCCTCAATTTGTTCATCTTAAACCATCCCGATTGGTCAAAAGCGCTACTAATATGATCAAATTTACGGATTCCATAAGAAAATCTGATGAAATAGATTTGACACTTTGTCAGCTACCAGCTACCTACGCTACTGTTCCATACCACACCACCCACGCGACGACGGCGAAACAGACATAATAAGGAACGATAAGCCAGTTATATTAGCTCTCAGCACGTCATTGAAAACTTAAATAGTAGGGAAATAACGTTTGGTAAGGGAATCAGATTAAATTCAACATTGAGAATGATATTCATATCATTCTCAATGTTCCGTTAAAGAATACGCGTTCTGTAATTAATTTATGTTGTATCACCACACCAAATTATTTAATAAATAGGAGTGTGACAAAAATTACCGAAATAATTTGACCGACCTACAGCAAGCCTAGTATCAATTATGTTTTTTCAATGCGTGTATTGTGACGCGTCCTTCTCCACAGATTTGAATCCACGCATGTCGTCTACAAAATCCCCGAAAAGTCGAAAGATAGATTTGAACATTTGAAGGAATTAAAGACCGCGTCTCAAAAAATGTAGCTTTCATCTGGCAACGCTGCTGATCAATGTTCCTCATCTTGTACCCTGCTCTAAAGACGTCAATCTCTTCTGTTATAGCCGAACACTTCCGAAGGGCGCCGAAGAAAAGTTTCATAGACCAGAAATATTAGAGCTGACAATTTAGATATTTTCGAATTTCAGTGATTTTAAGGTCTATGTACCATTGCCAATAGTATACCAAATAGTCTATGTGCCAGTCAAGAATCTGCAGTTCTCTATACTTATTTCAAATTCGCCTGCAGTCTATCTATCTGTCTATATATACCTGATATGTTTTTCTATTTCTCAACAAAATCTTTTTAGCACTTAGACGCTTTTGAATTACCACTCTTCAATTGTAAAAATATGCTGTGGGTATTATTATTAGTATCAAGATAAATAAATCGACATGTTCTAATTATTAATGTCATTGTATATTACACAAAAATGTGATATTTTTTAATTCAGTAGCTATATGTACAAAAACACCTATTAAAACTCTTTCTCTGTCATAGACAAAAACAAAACGTATTCAAAGTCATTGCTAACAAAGGTAATGTCATATTGACGGAGTTACATTACTGACGTTTCCTTAATTTATCAACGTCATATAATCATCAACTTAGAAACTCGCTGTAAATTTTAGCTATCAATCTAACCATCTAGAGAGATCAAAACTTGTCAATACATTCACAAGGTTATTCAATATAATCGCCTGGAAAAGATTGTAGCAAATCAAAAACCAAACTGGTCACCCAGAACCCTGAAGTCAAAAAATGGTGGCCTCGTACAAAGTCGCGTGTTCCAAACAAAAAATACCATAGAAGGCTGATTTCTCAACAATTTTATTGGAGTACCTATGACATAACTCAGACAACTACATAACTTCAAACCATATCAGTCAATCTTCATATAAAAAAACTCAACAAGTTCTAGTGTACAAGATTTTTCAATTAGATTATTCACAAAATGTACATATACATGAAAGAAAATCTTTTTACGGTAGTTTGCACCAAAAAGTATACGGTACGTGTCAAAATCCGAGGATCTGTGAAGTTTAATTTTTAATAAATATAGATTTATGCAGAATCTAAAATTCTGTATTATCTAATTATGGGATGGTTAATCCACTATTCCTTATATTCTGAGTCGCAATATTACTACATTCGAGAGTTGAACGTTCCATGCCTTAGGGCCTTATCGTCAGTCATTCCTTCAATTATAGGACGCGTGTATGGCTTCTTTGACTTTCATAGCCTTTTCTCTCCTTCAGCGCTCTCCTATTGTGAGGTTATTTTTCTTTTTTAATCTTAAGAAATTTCAGGCTGATAATACAGATGATAAAAATCAAGTTTTTATCAGAAAATATAACTTCAAAATAGAGCGCCGACAACAGTAGAAATTTAGAAATACCCCTGCCTTTCTGAAGGAGAGGAAAAACTATGAAAATCAAGGAGGCCAAAGGCCTCCTATAATTGTAGGAACGACTGACAATACGGCACCCTCAGGCGCTTGCAGGATAATATATCCAAAAAAATTCACCCACCTCTTTTTAGCACCTTGAATTTTCAATATGTTAAAATAGCTAATGTTTAAAACTAGGGACTAGAGATTTATATATTTAGGTATTTCTAAAAATAACTGGTAATTATCTTATTTAAATAAAAAAATGGTACACGCACGTGAGGAAAAATGACAAACATATTGGCACATTCTATACAATACTAGCTATCCTTCATTCAACAGCAAAAAAAATAGTACAATTTTCTTATAATGAGATAAAAAACAGTTATTAAGGGAGGATCTGTGATTAACTCCTGATTTTGTTAGAAAAAATTCTATGCAAAATTAAAGTACTGAACAATCTAGATTCAATCCCTACTTCAATATACTCTTTGGGTAAGAAAAGATAGTATTAGTCTTTTTACAAAAGTGTTCATTAGTATTGCACAACTGCAAGTTGAAACTAAGATAAAACAATAAGAACAGCGATTGTCGTATATCTAAATCATTGAAAATCGGATACCGTTCTTATGAAATGTAAATAATATTGTCACTTAACTCGTACTTTCGAGAATATAAACTGCATATTCGTGACATATTGCGATATATATTATATTCGATAATGACAAGTATATCTTAGAAAAAGTGGCTTTTAGCTCACATAACTGAAGACTCCTATGTAAGAACCGGTTATGTCCGATTTTTAACTATGTCGAGGATCCTCATAGTTTAAAATTTTAAGACGGCCAATTGGGAAAACAAAATACTGTCTTATTAAATAAGGAATACAGAACATAGTATGTCATGATCGAATCATTCTACATACTTATATGATCTTGTTTTTCGATGTCGCTTCAGATATAACCGGTTGAATTGGAGCCTTCAATTACCACGTATTTTATGCAAGTTTATCACGCTGCTGAAAATTGTCTTCCACACATTTCTCCATTACATCCGCCAGATCATTCGCTTACACATTTCTCTTTGCGAATAATTCATCATCTATAACACTACTTAAACCCTGTTCATCTCTCTCAACATCCTATCCGCCATTCCAACTAGGTAGAGGGCGTGTCTCAAAGAAACGCCCCCTGGCTTTGGTGGGCGGTGCTATTGCCCGAAAGACCTCGGCGATTCACTTACAACACACATTAACCCTGATCGTTCCCTTAAGCGATGCTATCCGCCATTTCGTGATCCTCCTTGTGCATCTGCAGCTGATGCATCTGATGGTGCATTTGTGGGTCTCCGGCACCGCTTGGCGAAGGCGCGTCTCCCGAAGCCACACCGCCTGCGCTTTGCAGAGCGGCGCCAGTGCGCGTGAACGACCTTGGCGATTCGCCGCCTGCGCTCGAGACCGATTCGGGCGTGCCGGCTGAGCTCAAAGAGCCTGGTGGGAGGGGCGGGGCTCCGGAAGAGGCTCCGCCCCCTGTAGTCGTGAGGAGACCGCCCAAACCGCGGTATGAGGAGAGGGACGAGACGCAACCGCCGGAGTAGCTGTACACGCGTTTGGCACGGGGACCTAATGGTAGAATACAAAGTTTGTTTGACAAAAATAGATCAATTCCAGCCAACGAATTCGAATAGATTAGAAGCACTCAAGCCCATATGATTACATTGCATTGTTTGTCGCACAAATTTGCGTAGTTGTAGGATAAACTTTTGACCAATTTGACTACCATTGCCTACCAAAGTGTTGTATCAAGATGATGATGATGATGATGATAATAATAATAAGATCTACCTTTACTAGGCTTGTACTGCTCTTTGCAAATTATGCAAGAAGCGCCATATCTTAAAATCGCCTAGCACAACAATTAACAACAAACGAACTTAATGGCAGATTTGTCAAAATATGTACTTATGTCAAATCCACTTGTAGTATGCACTTTCATCCTGATTGCAGACTAAGATTCTTGACAAACAAATCCTAGGCTTGCTCCTTCTACCTATTCGAATTCGTAACTTCCAGCAGTTTCTTCATTTTGATGGAATTACCAAAACTGATTTATTGAATACCTATAAATGTTGCATAATTACGAAATCCAATACTGACCTTCCTAAAATTTATTTTTTTATTAATAATTCAAAGCAAAGGAGGTGGGTGGATATCGGCTATTTTTATAACACACTCAAAAAAAAAAAGTTCAATTCCAGACTATTATTGAATGTGAACTTCAAGACGTGTATTTTTTCATTATATAATATTTACGGTATGAACAATGTAATATGCTCCAGAAATTATTGCCAAGAAATAGAGTATTTAGCGATTTTTGTACATTTTTGTTGTTTTTCGATCTTTGAATCATGTTTTCCTTACGAAGCGTTCCATGAACCACATTAACTTTAATGCTCAGTAAGTCCTCTTATTATAAGCTTGTATATGAGTATTTATTTGTTTTGGTTCAGTGAGCGCATCAATCCAAAAATACGTAATATATGCTACAGGAGAGTGAGAGTCACGCTACAATCGCTGCGTGTTCAGACATGATTTTTCGCGCTCGAAAAGTATTTTCGTAGTAAAGGTATAGGTAGGTCTGATAGTTATTCGAATGAAGATGACAAGGAAGAAGATTAGTCAAAAATATATTATGTATATGAAAACTGATTATCTTTTATTATTGTTTAATAAATTTATGTATACCACGAATTTCAGTTTTCATTTGAAATAAGTATGTTTTCTTCTTTGTAATGGAGTATACTCTTCATAAATATATATATATATATATATATATATATATATATATATATATATATATATATGTCATATCTATTCACTGATGGGCGAAAAATGGTTCTTATCAGCCCACCTCCTTTCAAGCATCTACAAATGCTTGCCTAGATTTAGGCCCGTATCGTCAGTCGTCGCTACAATTGTAGGGCGCCTTTATGTCCTCCTTGATTGTCATAGTTTTCTGCTTCTCCGTGTCGAACTCTATTTTGAGGTTATGTCACAAACATCTATTTGCATCAAATTGTGCTTGCTTTTGAGTTATATCATGTTTTATCAGCCTGAAATTTTCTACAATTTAAAAAGAAAACATATCTTCACAATAGGAGAGCGCTGACGCTGACACGGGATAAGTGTAATCTAGAAATTTTAGAAGGAGAGAAAGGAGGATGACAATCAAGGAGGCCATAAACGCGCCCTACAATTGTAGGGACGACTGACGATACGGGCCTTAGGGCCGTATTGTCAGTAGTTCCAACATGTGTAGGACGATTTTATGGCCTCCTTGCTTTTCATAGTTTTTCCTATCCATCAGAAAGTCGGGGTATTTCTAGATTTCTACTGTTTAGTGTCAGCGCTCTATTTTGAGGTTATATTTTCTTTTTGATCAGGCTGATAACACTTGATTTTAATCATCTGTTTCATCAGCCTGAAATTTCTTAAGATTCAAAAATAAAACATAACCTCAGAATAGGAAAGCGCTGATGCTGACACGGAACAGTAGAAGCCTAGTAGTAGTAACGACTGACGATACGGCCCTTAGAGAACGTTCCATACGTTTCTACGTGCGTCGGTGTGTTCTAATCTATTTTTCATCATATTTTGAGGTTTATTGAGCTGGCAAGCCTAGACAAACCAAGTCACACGTTTGAATTTGTAATGGTTGTTGAAGTTGGCAAGCCTATGAAACGAAATGGTGAATTGTGAAAAAAAACATACTTAGGTTTAGTAAACATCAAAAGATCGAAGAAATGTCGAAAATTTGGCCTACCTGCACAGAATTCTGACCTGTCTTCATCTAGTTTTCGTTTCACGCCAAGTGGGCTAGGCCTTAGAACAGGACTAGCACTTCGTCTAATGATGGTTCGGGACCTACGTTATAGCATATTAAATTATAATGCTTAAACCTACATCGGTTCTCTAGAGTGAGTTCCAAACTCAGACAATAGGGATATGAATGATTTTCTTTGTAGTTTCTATCGATAAATTACTTTGATATAATACTGTAACCACATATTTCAATCATGGAATTGTCTATATTTAATATTGCCTAAAAATTTAAAACTGCAATGCCCACGGCATTGATTTAAACGACTTTTTTTTACGCGCTTCGCAGTGACGTCACCGTCCACGACATGTCATTTAATTGTTTTTTGATTAGGTTGCTGCCGACGTTTCGATATAATAACTGTTTGTCAGATTACAGCATATTTATAGGTTATGTTTATTATTACCAATCACATTGAACAGCTGGAAAGCAATGCAAACATTGACAGGTTGAAATCGTACTGACCAATTCGAGAGGCGACGTGAAATTTCGACATTTTAAATTTACCGCATACTTTTCTTATTTTTTATTAATCAATACTCATAACTTTATAGCTCTCAATCATAGAATAAGTCTGAATGCGTCATTCCACAGCAATAAAGACTACAAATAAAAACAATTAAGCAATATTTGAACCACATGCATATTCTCTATTTTGAGATACAGCCTAACAAAACAGTTATAAACAAAAATTGTTTAATCAGAAAAAGCAGAAGTTGAAATAACAAATAAATAGGTGCATGAACTTCAATTTCCAATGTTATGCTGATGTAATTTTTTACTTGATCAAAGAAGATTGTTTTTATTGCGATTACCTTGTGGGACTTTGGAAGCCTGTACGCGTAGGCGATGGCGAATTGCACATGAAAGCACTGCCATATGAAGATGGTAGTGATATCTGCAGAGGGGTAGTTTTGTTCAATGGTTTCCAATCACAGCTACTGTTGCTACTGTTGTCATTCATAAGGCTCAAGTCCTAAGAGAAAAATACAATAATTCATTTTATGACCCAAACAATTTAGACTTGGATCTAAAGACCTGAATTACAAAAGGCTACACTAAGAATTTAAGGCCCGTATCGTCAGTCGTCCCTACAATTGTAGGGCGCGTTTATGGCCTCCTTGATTGTCATAGTTCTTTCTCTCCTTCAAAAATTTCTAAAGTATACTTGTCCCGTGTCAGCGTCAGCGCTCTCCTATTGTGAAGATATGTTTTCTTTTTAAATTGTAGGAAATTTCAGGCTGATAAAAATGCAAATAGATGTTTGTGACATAACCTCAAAATAGAGCGCTGACACGGAGAAGTAGAAAACTATGACAATCAAGGAGGCCATAAAGGCGCCCTACAATTGTAGGGACGACTGACGATACGGGCCTTAGTGATTTAAGTCATAAAAGAGATCTTGTATGTGATGACTCAGAATGCTTTTGTAAATTCCTAAAATAAATAAGAGTTTCGAGTATAATGTGGAATAGCATTAGGAGGCGTTTTTTAACACATATAAGAAAAAGAGATTGCTAAAAAATCTAAAAATATATTATTCACCTCCCAGGATTGGGATATCTGCATGGCATGATGTATTTCCCTCTCGTGGGCGAGTTCCCGGGTATTGCTGATACCTTCGTGTTCTTCCTGTCTTAGTTGATTTATGCGGGGTGTCAGCCTTGGCCCTGATATCTATTTGAAAAAACATATTTTAGTTTTTAATTGATGTCAGACATAGAGATGACTGATATCGTTATTGTTGAGTTACTGTGATATCTCATATCGTTACTTTTTGATATCAGTGTTTTAAAACCGTGACGTGGTCACAACGATGAAATCGCATCGAGCCAACTACAAAAGTCTATAAATCACAATACTGCTTGTGAATTTACAACACCTGAGTCATTCGGTTCTTTCCAACACTGAGTTTTTTACCGCCCAAATTTGCAGCAGACCAGATTAGCTTGGTCCACATCTAGGCAACACCCTATCATTGATTTGTGAAGATGACTGTATTTTACAGTCCCTGATAGTTGAATATACTGGTTGGAACTGAGTATCTCTACAGATTTCAATATTTTTACTCCATAAATGGTTATATTATATAATATATATTCTATTAATGTAACCATTTCATTACAATAACAGTTTTTCTATTATAGAAACTACACCAAACGTAATTTATAAAAAGTCTTACTGGGGATCCAGGGACTGGACTGAAACTGGCACTGAATCTTCTAGTTCTATTATTTGGTGTTCCAAACAGGCTACCATATGTTGGTTGGTCCCTAGGATAAATATAAATATTAAATATATTAAGTATAATAAAATGATAAAAGTACTAAAACGTCTTCTGTTTGACTTTCTCCAAATTATAATTTAAGGAGTTGGGGCGATGAAAACCAACACGTAACAGAAAATGATAAAAATCGTTTTAAGATAATGTAATCCTAAAAGACCCATCAGAGTCTTATAAAGCAAGGTTTAAGCTTTAATTTAGATCACTGCAGACCTCAAAAATTATAATAATAATCATTATTCCTGAAACTAAAATTTGATAAATTGGCTAATTGACCAAGCCACTGCAGCATAGCCCAGTTTACTCCTAATAAAAGATGTATATATTGTGTTAAGGCTGCTCACATCAACAAAACCTGACCAGTTTCTGACACAGTCTCCCAATGTTTTTATCTGTGGAAGAGACCATTTCACTTATATGATCAGAGAACGTGAATTTACTGCCAAATATTAACACTAGATCTTTGAATGTCTGAAATCTCTCTTGATTCGTGTTATCAACGTAGTAAATAAACAGGAAGTGAAGCTCAAAATTTTACATTTTGCTACTTTATATTTAGTTTGTCGCCAACACACCATTTACTCAATCTACTCAGGTCTTGCTGTAATTCTATACAGTCAGTGTAATTTTCAATTTCACTAAATATCTTCAAATCATCTGTGAAAAATAGCTTCAATTCAGCTGTAGTGCCAGGTCATTAATATATATTAGATTTGATCCCTGAGGCAACCCTGAAGTAGGAGTATGAGGCAATGAGGTGTAACTTACATTATATAACATATATACATCAGGGATGCTAAGTCTTCAGACCGTCTATATGATCATAATTTTGATAAAAATAAGTAGTGGTCAATAGAGCAAATGTTTTGGGGAAATCCATGTATATCAATTAAAAAAATATTAAATTTGATTTAGGTTACTGTGTGGGTTTATTCAATCCTTAAAAATTCAGATGAAAATTATAACTTTTGTGGTCGCCAGTTAAGTAAATTAATGTTAAAACTTTGCTCTACAAGACCTTGAAGGGTATTTTGGGATTAGCTTATTTTAAAGCAATTTCAACCTTGGTTTTTCAGATTAAAATTGGTGGACTTTTGGTTTTCACAGACTGTAGCTAAGCCACATTTGAATAAAAAACCACATTTGCATCTAAAAGCACCTGTGCCATAGGTATCCATGTCCAAAAATGATTTTTTGACAATTTGCTGATAGAAGTCACTATAATTTCTTAATGACATTTTTAACAACTATGATATCCCCACACTTTTTACAACAAAAACACAATATGGCACTTGAATTCAAAGATGAGTGTCAAATGGAAATTAGTCCATGATGGAAACAATAGATATTTCAATGATACTGAGAACAAGGATGGTTCTAGATTTAATTCAGATGGCAGTGTGAAGAACACACTATCCTCTTACAGATAGCAGGGCTGATAGAGACTCTGAACAAGTAGCTCAGGTGAATATATAAATTTGTGGCTTATGACTTTACTGCCATTATAAATGTGGCTTATGCTTTTGTTATGTAGAGAAACTATTTTTTGCATTAGTTTCATAATAGATAATGATTTCAAAGCATCTATTTATCAGAGTATATCAAAATCCATATTGACAATGACTATTCTTCACTGGAAATAACTTTAATTGCTGTCAATAGTATGTAGTGTTATGATTAGTGGCATATATGCCCTCTTTGACCAAAAAAACAATTATCTGTGTGGCCTGCTTCAGTGTTCAGGAGCATTTTCAATATTTTTGAAATGGTGAATGCATGACAAAGCCCTAATGACAAAACAGAACTTTTCTCTCATATCTGTTATGAAAAGGAATTTTAATACAGATAAGAAGCGTGTCAAAAATGAAGTGTGTTGTTTCAAGTCCAACAGCTAATACTCAAACTATATGCCTATAAGACAAACAATTTTAAATTACCCTTGGACAACAACTTTTAATTAAAATAAGGCACCAAGCCACAGTATTTTCTTTGTTTACCCAAAATGTAAATCAATTGTAGCGTTTCAATCAAAATTAAGGAAGAAACATGATGTCTGGATTTACATAAAAGTTATAACTTTTTATTTCTCAAAACAAAGTCAATGTGGCTTCCGTACCTTATTACCCCAAGCCCTCCAATTAAAAGCAATTTGAAACAGTTAGCTTTCAATAATGAATTCAAAAATTAATAAATAAAATAATGCTAAGTACTATATTCACATCAAAAGTCTAGAATTCAACATTATTTTCAGCTACTCTTTATCAAGTTCCATGTATCAGAATGTTCTCTTTCTGCTACATACACACATATTTACCGCCTAATGCTATGCAAGTTGAGAAACTCACTGGATTAGTACATGCCATTATAAAATAGCAATTATGTTTTCTGTATTTTTATTTAGGTCTTTATAGTTGTGAGTACTTATGCAACTCATCAATTTCATGCATTTCCGAGGAAAATTAGCTTTTTCATTGGGTACCTGCTGGTGGAGGACCCATTGCTAGTGGTCATAGCAGCATTGGCTTCATTGATCATAGGGGCACTGGAGCACCGTTTGAGCGTGCCGGGGGCCCCACCGCCACTTCCAGCACCGCCCCCTGCGCTACTAGCAGCGCCTCCGCCACTGGGGCTATCAACGTCCATTGCCACGGCTTGCTGCGACTGCGGGTGCATCGACGACATTCCTTCGCAGACCGCACGCTAGAGAGAACATTTGACCACTTTCAACTGCCCAGAAAAAGGTACCGGTCTGTTGGTTTGGTGCGATGTCGATTCTAGTCCTTTACTTTTTCCTATTTTGTGGAATTAATGTCGGTTTACGTGTTAAAATTTCATTCCGCTTTTCATCTTGAAGAAGTTGAATTATCAGTGACAGCTGCCAATTATCGCGGTTGTCAATCGCTGTCAGTGTCAAAAGTGACGTTTTGCTCAAAGCATAGATGAACAGATTCAAGGAATGTGAATAAGTGAACGAAGAAACCTATTCTTATCCGCCATTTTGCACCCCATTTTTGTAACTTTGGAAAAAGTAGACGAAAATTATATTGATTTCTCTTTCATTCACTCATTTAAAATATTATATAATATACTGTATCTACGACAGATTGTAAGGCTTTATTTTGTTAATGGATAAAAAGCACTTTTTTGAATTAGCCAAGATGGCAAAGAGAACACTTTCTACTAATGTACATATTTTCTTACCTACATTCCATGATGAAAAGTCAAGAAGCGTCGATCAGCTGTTTTGTACCAGTGTTGCCAGGATGTGGTGTTATGTTGTTATTGTCTACGTGTTCCAAAATACATCATAAATACTAAACATTATCGTCGCTAAACTTTTTTTGCGAGCAAGTAGAGCTATGTAAATCATATAGCAGCAGTATGTTTAAACGGCAGGTTTCTCCTGAAAAACCAGCTTTTTCCATTAAAAAAGAGGACATCCTGGAAGACATCGAATCAATAAAGGGGGACGAAGAGCAACGCAAGAAATTGTTTTATTGTATAGACGAAAACCCGCCTTTGGAGCAAAAATTCTCAGGTATCGAAGACATCCTGGCTGGCACAAATTCGTTGGATAACACATCGAAACATATCACGGCTTTGATTCAAGATCTACAATCGCTAAGTGAAGACTTACAAGAAGGTGTAGCGAAGATTAGGAAACAAATTTCTGGGTTGCAAAAATGACGGAACTGTTTATTATGAAAATATAATAGGCCTTTTATTGTAATAAAATGTATAGAATAAACAATATCATGATGATAAAACTTGAGTAACATGCATTAAAATTTAATTCTAAAAAGCTAATGGTACATGTGAGGTTCAATTCTAGAAGTTGGGTCATTGCTTGCATTGTGGTCTGTTAAGTAGTAGAAAAACATGCAAGGATGCCCTGAAATGAAGAAAAAAAACAAAAAATTAAAGGATGCAGGATCTACAAGTTGTTGGGTTGGGGGTTGTTAAGTAAAGCTAAAGAAAACGTAACTACCAAGCATTCTATGCAGTATTTTCAAATGCATATCTACTTTAGATAGATTTCCAAAGGCACTACAATGTAATCAAAAAGCCCATTTTGAATCATGTATTATTGTTGCAAGGGGAATTTCCAATTCCAGTTGGTTGTGAGAGATAGCAGGTATATGGTATATCTCTAAAATAAAAATTCCATCACAAAATATTTTGCAATCTTCTAAAACTAATGAACTTACAGTTTTGGAAATTGTTTTCCGACTTTAGGGCACAAGGTGAATTATACTGAGAAAATCATCATTATACTTCATCAATATTTATTTGTAAATTCTATATATAAAATTCACAGATCTTGGACGGAACTGTTACATATAACAGACTGCATTGAAAAATTGTTAACATTGTAAGGAATAAGTATAATTACAATACCAAGATTAACCGCTATATAACATTTCTAAAAATCATTATAAGTACATATTCTCCTTGTGTAAATGGTAATATGAAATTATATCCTCCAAAATAATCATATACAGCAAATCTCGACAAGTTTACGTTAAAAACTAAGAAATGTACCATGTATTATAAACGTAAAATTGCCGAAAGGGTTGACCTAATAACTAACAATATGTATAAAGAATAAAACAATAGTTTATATGCATAGGTATTATTCATTCAATCATGGTGTTTTTGAAAATTGTGTAAAGTACATTTATTTCTGACTAGAAAAGCTTTAATAATTATCCGTTTTGATACTATCATATGAGGTATCTGATTCAACAGTGTGGTAAACAACTATATTTCCGTAAAAATGGAATGTAAGCTTGATATTATATCATCCTTTTCTATGATATTCAACAATTCAGTAACAATATAGACATTACAATAATATTCATCAGGATATTCTGGCATTTGAGTATATCTACATAAGAAAAATTAATTCTACAATAAGTCATGTAATTAAAAAACTTTGTCCCTGCCAGAAGTATTGCTACATGAAATAAAAGGGCTTGTAGCCCCTAATTGCAAGATTACATCATAAATAAAATCGTATACTTACTTTTTTACGTGTGGACCTAGTCGATGAGAAAATTTATTTCTCTAGTACATACGTAAAACTTCGGACATAATAATAATTTTAGGTGCCTATTAAACTACAGAGTACAAATTTTGGGCATGGAGATATAGTTTGATCACATAGAATATTTTCGGTATTTGCAGTACTCAAAAAAATTTTTTTATTTTATTATTGAAATATAAGGCATCTTTGAAGTTCCGTATCCCACTAAACTCAATTCCTAATTTTCGTGTGATAACGAATTTTTATATAGTAGTCAAAATTGTCGTCGGCACGCTGTTAGTTTTCCAGAATATTCTGCTTTTTACTGGTATGGTGGCAAAACAAAACCTGCAATGATGGATCATCGATTGTAGATTTCTAAACGAAACAAGTTTGGTCGTATTGATGCGATAAACATGAGGATGTGATCAGAGGGTAAATTTCGCCAAGCTTTGGCCTTTTGTCAATGTTTTTTTCAATGATCGGCCACAATGTTCCGGTACCGCCATTTTGAATATATGGTAGTTCTGATGACAAATTCGTAATCAGCGATCGGAAAAACTCTACGGAATTTTTGGTGGCTTTAGACCGAGATTCGATAGAGACGTATCGAAACATTGCAGTTTTTCTCAAAAGGGCCCATTCTATTTTTTAGATATTTTTGGCTAAAGTATTTTTTTTGAACTCCAACTTTATTACAATCTGTCTTAAAAATGGTACAGACTTTCAGTAGTACATGTGACGTTAATTTATGAGGACATGGAAGTGATGTAGCCAGTAATACATCTGTAGTTAAGTAGTTAGACTTTTGAAAAAACACAATTTTGAGGCATTAATATACAGGGTGTGAAAAAATATCAATTTGCGTTAGGGTCCATCTCTGGCAACCCAAATAAGGTTATAGGACTCCATTACTGATGAAATCAAACTGAATAAGGAGGGTAAGGGCAGGGTTTTCGCGTTTTCAGAGAACTGTTAGCGTTTTCGAAACGATGGACGACAGGGTGATATGTTTGTCTGTTTTGCGCGGTGCCATCTTAAAATTGCAATGATGGCTTCGCGCCATCTCACCATTTTATAGCACAGGTCAGATTATTGGAGTAACACAATGTATAGGAATTTGAAAACAGAAACGAAATTTCATCTGGAAGATGTGATATACCATATTTGACAATAAATGTCACTTGTATGGAAAAAGACCACAGTGGCGGTCGAAACGTCGTACAACGAACTGAAATCTAAATACACCTATATATGTGGACAATGGAGTCCTACGAACATGAAAACCACAAGTTTCAGGAGTTACGTTAACCAAATGAGTTAATTGCACACCACGATACTGGAGTGCCCTTGGGTAGGAGTGGAACGTCCCCGTGATGTCACCGCTTAGGCAACCAGTTATACGTCCATGCGCGTGCGCTTGCAGTGTTATCTAAAAGGCTAGGCCGAGGTCACGAAGAACAGAGATAGGGGGTTAAGCCGCGTAATATCAATCTCCTCGCCAAGGATGTGGCGTAGTCTATATGTTCATTTCACTCACGTTTTGCCATACTTTACAGGTTTATCAATATTGTCCAATATTTCTGATTGCAACTCGTCCGAAACGTCAAAATTGGAGTTGTTTACAGTGATGATGACAGCAACAGGGAGAGATGCCAATTGAGCAAAACCTGAAATTCATTTTGTGCACAGTGTCCACACGAGAAAGATATCCTATGCGCAGCACATGAAATTCATTTGTAGCGCAGTGTACCACAAACTTCATCGACATTTTTTGCTTCACTTCCACTCCATGATTTTAACCTCTATGTCTAGTATCCATGGCCGAGATTCAAGAATCATCGAGATCCTCCTGGAAGCACCTACCTACCAATTTTTAAAACTGAGATTACAGAAAATCATGAAGATTTTGATAATTTTAAAAAACTTTGTTGCTGTTACAGCCTACTGTGAAATGTGAATGGTAAATATTCACTTAAGGGTTACTCGAAGGTGCATCACTGTTATTTTAAAATCCATGGGTTGATGAACCCTCAAAAGGCAATCAGCCCTCAAGGGTCCACTATAAATGTGGGTCTTAGTGCCGTATCGTCAGTCGTTCTTACAATTGTAGGACGCCTTTATAGCCTCTTTTACTTTCATAGTTTTCTACTGTTCCGCGTCAGCGCTCTATTTTGAGGTTATGTCGCAAATACCTATTTGCATCAAATTATCCATGCTTTTGATTTATAGTATCTGCTTTATTAGCCTAAAGCCTCCTACAACTCAAGAAGAAAACAGCCTCACAATAGGAGAGCGCTGACGCTAACACGGAACAGTAGAAATCTAGGAATACTCCAGCCGTTCTGAAGGAGAGAAAACACTATGGGAATCAAGGAGGACATAAAGGCGTTCTACAATTATTGTAGGAACGACTGACGATATGGCTCTTGAAGGCTTGTTTTCCGCAGGTAGGACTTTTTATGGGAATTTGGTTGATTATTTTTTGTGCTTTTTGGTACCATTTTGTAAAATGTACTACTCTTGACGAATACTTCAGACCTTTTGGCCACTTTCTCAGGCCACCTCACTTCAGGTAACCTCACATGTCAATGCGCTCCATTTGTCAAAGTGAGATGGGATTCCTCACTCCCCCCTCGCTCTTGAACCATGTGCTTCTCGGTAAATGCTTTATATCCGTTTAACAATCTTCCTGTCATCTTCTTGCAACTGCCGGGATCTTGCATGAAAATCAATCAGTTGAATTTTTTATGGAAGTTTGTCTGCAATCTGGTGGAATAGGTAATAACTTGAGAGTTACCAATGATTCAAATGGCCCTGACAGGTCCGGTGATTTTATTTGTTTACAGAGATACGTTTGATGATGTTTGATGTTGGATGGTCGCCGATTGAAACTTGTTTTTGGATATTAAAACCACGTGTACTGAAGTCGTTTAGGTTGGGCAATCTTGCTCATTTGATTCGAGAAAACAGGGTCTTCTTGCAACTGCAAGAGCTTGCATACAATGATCTTGCGGAATGTAAAACAGTTTTTAGAGAGAGTTTTGCCGCACTTGATTAAATAATTAGATGAGATTATTTGTTGAATACGTTTACCTATTTTCTGACGATTGGCGAATTTTAAATAAAGATTTGAATTAAGTTTTAGTTACAAATTTTTAGATATGCACCGATAATACGCAAAAAATTCTCACAGAACATTGAAGTCTGACGTTTTAGATACATGTTCCGTGCTTGTGAGATGGAAATCTTACTTCACCGTTACTTTTGACATGTGAAAAACATAAAAGGCAATCGTGGGCATATCCGGAATAACGGAACAGGAGCAGAAATCAAGGATTGGTAACCCGAGCGGCGTACGTTACTGCTTATTGGCTTCTTTAGGCCAAAATGGATGTGTGTCGAAAATACCGAAGTGAAAACTTATGCCCATCACAAGAAAGTAAATGGAAGTACCACTAGAAGCCATCAACAAGAGTCAACAGGCACATTTGTGGCTTCGACCAGAAGACCTAGTGCTTACGAGGTATCAACCAGCGTCGCCACAGAGGCCAGCTATAGCTACCTATCATGGTACTTCAAGCCCATAAGTAAGCACGAGGTCTTCTGACCGAAGCTACAATTGTACCTGCTGGCTCTTGTTGGTGGGTTCTAGTTACATTTCCCTTTCCATCCTTGTTTTCCATCAGGTTACACCCGTATCCAGATATAATGGGCATATGTTTTCACTTTGGTGCTTTCAATGCACATACATTTGGGTGAAGAAGCCAATCGTTGTATTTCTGTCCCTATTCCTTTATAGTGTCTCTTGTGTTTCATCTAAGTTTCCGCAAGACTACTTGTCTATCTTTGTATTTGAGAAAAATCACTCTTCTCCCTTGGGCAGTGAGCGTCACTCGGTTGCGGAAAGAAAGCAACTTCTGTAACAAATCTACTGTTGCCTGCAAATGGTGGCAATATCAGTAGGTTGCTCAGGCAGCGTAAGGAAATTTCTCATGGGCGCCGACTTGCCTGGTGGTTTGCACATGAGGTGCTCCTCGGTGAACTGGCAGGGGCAGGCGGAAGTGATGCAGTGCCGACCGCCTCTGCTGGTCCCGGCGACGTCGAGACGTCCGCGCACTCGCTCCCGGCCCCAACGGGAGGCGTAGCGGAGGTACAACAACGTGGCACGTTCCTGCAACAGAAAAAAATATTCCAAAATTACATGCGAAAGGTGATCTTGAGAAATTTTTTTTGTAGGGATTGTAGGGGGTTGTAGATGTAACGTCTTTAGTATTAGTCAAATACGTTCTATCCTTGATAAGCTTCTGATCCTTATAACAACGTGAAAATTAAATGACTAAAGTCCGATGTATTCTGTGCTCATAATTCGAATTCACTTGGCAATCGTTGCCGTTGCGTGCACGGCGGGATGCCGAATGTGCAATGGATAACAAACACCAACTGGTCTGCGGTGGTGTCGACACTGACACACCGCTACAGGACAAATATTTATATATTTTAGCAAAATTTGGATATTAGGAGTACGTACTACATTAGCGTTCCGTGATGCTTTTGTCAATGATGACGACTGTTTTTATACGTACGCATATATTTTTCTGAATTTAATGATCCTTGAATGTACCATCCATTTCGTCTAACATTTAATTTGTGTTACTCCGTCTATGATGGTTCTCTGAATGTTTTGTCAAGTAGATTGACTCAGTACTTATGACGCATTGAGATATTCAACAGACTCGGACTGGCAAACCGACATGAATGAGAAACACGGACATGTGCGATGAAGATATGTTTAACCCTTTGTTTCTCAGTGGTTTCACTGTGAAACCACGTATATACAAATTCCTTGCTACGTTCCTTTGCTTGAAACCACTTACAGTATATGTATTACGTATAAGGCTCCCCCCACCTTGAAATTTATTGCGCTCCGCCATTTGCATTCGCGTTGCTCATGTATTAGTCGGTAATAGAACGTGTTTTGAACTGGGTTAGTGGTATAAGCAATTTTGGTGGTTTTTAGATCATTTCGCTATGACAGGTAAGTTTATTTTTTGATTTAAAATTTTAAAAATATTTGTATCGTATGGTTAATGCTCCCTATTACTTAAAGTTATCAACTTACAATACTTATCGGAGATACAAAATGCCGGTTTCACCGTGAAATTACTAGGAAATTATTTATTTTTTTTATTTCAGGAAAAGGAGTGTATACATTCAGAGAGCTGGAGAATATGTCGTCGGATGATTTATATGCATTATTAGAGAGCATTCCTTCGAATGGCGAGTCAGATAAACCGACTAGTGATGAAGATGATTTGTTTGACATTCCGAATATGCCAATAATATTTGAAGATGACCAACCAGACCAACCTGCAAGAGTCGACAATTCTGAGAATATTCCTGGTGGTGAAGCCTTCTCAGACGAGGAAGGCAATATCCTCTTTCTATTTTGAGGGATAGAGAACTAGCGAAAAGGACAACCTGGACCAAATCAACGGCATTTTGCGTTACTAATATCAAGCAGTTCATTGAGGAAACTGGACCTAAAATTCCAGACGATCTGGAGAAGCCAGTAGATTTTTTTTATACTGGTTTCCCAGAACTCTAATTGATAAAATGTTTTTGAAACAAACCTCTACGCTCTTCAGAAACATGGAAGAGACTCTTCATTTACCCCAACTTCTGCGAAAGAAATTGAAATTTTCATTGCAATCAAGGCAGCAGCGGTAGCCGCAGTAGTAGACTCTTCGGTATCCTGATCTGTCGCCGTGCGATGGGCGGGTTCGAATCCCGTCCCAGGAGAAATTTTTCTCTTGACTATGGATGTTGTGATTGTCCGTAGGAGGTAGACGGTCTCTAACTGTCGAACGCGGAGGTAACACCCGGCGGATCTCGTAGGCGGAGCCAGAATGTGTGCATGTTGCATGCACACGTGTTCCCTCGCCAGTGTCCGTGTGGCGTTCCCCCTTTCCCCTGAATCCCCCTATGGTCCCACGGTACCCAATGGGTGTTTCGGCCTTAGGCCTTCGTGGTAGTTGGAGTATAAAAAAATATATTGATGGGAATCAAAAGGTTGCCCAGTTATGTCGATTACTGGTCATCTAGAGAGGAATGACGAGATCACTACATAAGTTCAGCAATGTCTAGAGATCGGTTTCCTTGGCATCTCGGAAATGTGCATTTAGAAGATGGTCGCGACTCGCCAAATTATGACAAGTTGTATAAAGTTCGCCCTTTATTGGAGACTTTATCTGAAACCTTTCGTTCTTCAAATGGCACTTCAAAACATCAATCCATCGACGAATCTATGATTCGATTCAAAGGTCGCAGTTTCTATAGCAGTTTATGCCTCTCAAGCCCAACAAACAAGGTTATAAAGTCTGGGTTCGATCCGATGATAACGGGTATGTCTGCCAATTTCAAATATATGTTGGAAAAACTAATAATCAACCTGAAAAAGATTTGGGCCAAAGAGTTATCTTAGATTTGACTCGAGACTTGGTAGCAAAAGGATATCACGTTTTCTTTGACAACTTTTTTAACTCTGTGCCATTACAGAAAACACTACAAGCAGAATTTATTTATGCATGCGGCACTGTCAGGACTAACCGAAAAGATATCCCAAAAGATTTAGTATCTGACAGAGAATTGCTCATCCGAGGACAATCTGACTGGAGGGTCAGCAACGATGGATTGGTGTTTGTAAAGTGGAGAGACTGAAAAATAGTGCATTTTCTCGGAAATCATCAGAACCCTCCAGAAGAAGCAACTGTTTCCCACAAGCAAAAGGAAGGAAATTCACAAGTCGTAGCCTGCCCAACGATGGTCAAGGAATATAACCAGCATATGGGCTACGTTGACAAAACATATATGCTCAAATCTGTGTATGAGATAGACCGCAAATCTAAGAAATGGTGGCATCGAATTTTGTGGCATTTCATAGATAGGTGTTGTGAATTATTTCATTCTCTTCAAACAAAAAGCGAATTGCCCGGCTCCAAACCTGAAATTTTTCAATTTATCTGTAGCTTCAGGGTTAATCGGCGCCAGTGATGATAAAACTTCACGGAGTAAGGTTACAGCAAAACATTTCAAGAAAATTGTGTTGAAAAACGCTTTGATCAATGTTTGCATATGCCACAACACGGGACATCCAGACGATGTGCCTTTTGTAGCACTAGTAAGGATCCTCACAGAACCAGGTGGGAATGTGTGACTTGTAAGGTTGGATTGTGCCTTACGGAAAAAAACTGTTTTTCGTTGTATCATAAAAAGTAACCTAAGTTTTATAATGTTATTTAGTTATCAGGTTTTTATTGGCTTGCACTAGTTTCCTAGTGGTATCATGTCGAAACCATAGTCAAATAAAAAAATATATATAAACAAATAAATGTTTTTCACTTTTTTGTCTTTTAGGAACCCAATAGAATGAGATTATTTAATTTTTACCTCAATTTTTTGATGTAAAAGTTTTCAGGAGACGAAGGGTTAAGCAACAGAAAACTTGTCCACCGAAGTTCGAATATTATTGCGAGTTTAATAATTCCATCGTTTAGGTAGTCGTAGATTTTGAAATAAAATCGCGTTTCAGTGATTCCTGCTCATTTTCAGACATTGTTTGGAGAGGATGAAAATTGTAGGTTGGAAGCTGTATGCGGTAAATGGTTGTAAATTGTTCCAAATTTGGTGTCGGTGAAACACCTATAATTAAGAAGCTGCGAATCTCAATGATACTATACACCTGTTAAACATAATGAGTGACACATGTTTTCTTTACGTCTGCAATGGACACAGAAATATGATTTTATATAGTTTGATATGCAGAGGTCGGAGATTCATCGTACCTAAGTGAACCTACCTTATCAAGATTCTATTTCGCCTTTAGAAACGATATGACTCATCTCTTTTATTTGAAACCCCCCAACAAAGGCGTACGAAGTATAGAGGCAATCTACTTGACGCCATTATTTTAAAAACCATAGTCATCATACAAAGAACAATCCTTGCCCTTTCATATGTCATTAAATTTGCTTAAATATGTATTTGTTTTGCTGAAATATGGTATTTTGGAATTTTCATTTTCCTGAATTTCACTATATTTAATACTCTACACGCTATGAGTACGTGTCTATCAAAGTAGTGGTTTGGGTTATGATATACCAAAGACTTATAACCCATAATAACAAATTAATGTATTTTTATGAAATAAGATCTGTCAAATAAAAAACCTTTATATTTTCAACCAACCTACCCCCCCCCTCCCTTCCTACGAATCCTGTTGGACCTTAAAATTTGCATATTGTATACAGTTTTGAGAATTTTTGAGCTCATAGACCAATATTTTCACATTTCGGAAATGTTCTTTGTTATAAATAAAATTTGCATAATATTTAGTGATTTAGTGTATAATTTTAGAGGTTCTTAGGATTTGCAAGTTAATTTCTGATACGCCCATAAATTAATAATAAAAAGCCGCGCAGCCCTACTTAGAGTAACAAAATGAGCGTTTTGGGGACATGGGCGCCTGCAGAATTTTTTCTCAGGGGGGGCATCGACAAGACATATTTTTTTTAAAGTGTACCTGCCTCCGAAGCTTTATGAAGATCAAAAGTGTATCTGCCCCGGAAACTTTAAGCAGGGCGAAATAGCAAGGTTCGCCCACATCCTAAGCATCTTTAGTACACAAAATCATGTTAAATATGCAAATTTTAGGGTCCAGTCGGATTCTCAGGGGGGGCTATGGACCTCTTGGCACCCCCCCCCCCCTTCCGAGTACCCATGGTTGGGGTCTCCCAATGACTTCAGCAATAATCTGACATCAGATTAGTGATCAATTTACCTAAAAAAACGGTCGAAATTTTTGAAATTTCTCCTCGGTTAGTTGTTTCTCAATACGCAGTTTACATTTACGTTCTCCATGGGTACTATGCTAAGAGGGAGCGAGGGATAACTTGGAACGCTGACTTTGAAACTCGGATATAATCACCAAAAAATCGTCAAGTTTTTGGGATTCCTCGTAAGAAAGTGACGCCAGATTAGTAATCTACACACCAAGTATATCCAGGAATCGGATTTTAATCTAACAAATTTTGTACGAATATTATATATGCCCATAAATTTGAAATATTTTCTTTAAGCGTTTTTGTTTTTTTCGTACATACTGAATATAATAATCAACGATACCTACACTATAGTAAGACAAAAACTTAATATCAATAACAGGTATATATAAACGAACAAATATGTTTAACTAGAGTAAGCATTGCAACAATCCATGTCAATATTTACAATTTATATCGACTAATCAGATATATCAAATATTTTATTGATATAGATTCTATTTAGTCGTATATTGGGCAACCTAAAAATACAGGGTCCGGCACAAAGGACGGATGTTTTTGAAATGGCTAGTACTCTCCGCCTATTAGGGCAAGGATGGTGGGGAGAGTGCCGTTCGACTTGGGCGTTCTTAGCATTTTTACCAGTAGACATGTATTATGGAGCATTGATGATTTTTTCCTATGGGGACACCTCAAGGCTCGTGTATCTGAGCGCAAGCCCCGAACTCTGGACGAGTTAACTTCGCGTGGAAGTCGCCCAAGTTGAGAGACCCTTTTCGCACAAAGACAACAACACTATTTTCTGTTGTGTGACCAGCACAACGAATTCGAATAGATAAGAAGGGGCCATGTCTATATGTCTACATTGGATGTTTAGCACCTAATTTTAATGCATATTTTAACTCATTTGTCTAGCAATCGAAAATGACCGCGTTCTATCAACATAATAATAATAATACGTAAGGATGAACATATACATCTACCTTCATTAGGCTTATGCCGCACTTTGCAAATTATGTAAGAAGCACTACGCCTCAAAGTCGTCTAACACCTTAATTACCTGCAAACACTCGTAGTTTTACACAAATAACACTAAATATACGATTTTAATGACACAACTGGAAAAAAATTGACTCATGTCACGAGCACA
Organism: Acanthoscelides obtectus; assembly: GCA_963669975.1. Taxonomy (NCBI): domain Eukaryota; kingdom Metazoa; phylum Arthropoda; class Insecta; order Coleoptera; family Chrysomelidae; genus Acanthoscelides; species Acanthoscelides obtectus. The sequence goes on along the minus strand of CAVLJG010000565.1, from coordinate 504,426 downwards.
TTGATCCTCACTACAGACTCTTAGAATTAGAAGACAAACAAATCCTTGACCTAGTCTAAATTCGTTGGACTAGCCCAGCACGACGAAAACATGAGGATTGTCTACTGAATTAAAGTAAAATCGTTCTTAATAGTGATTAAACTAACTTGTGCCAGTACTAACACTCTTCAGAACTATTACGCACACTACAATTTACCCTAGTATATGCCTAGCCTGGCCATTGTCCTCGACCACCACGGACAGCAATCTCTCGCCGCATCCGCTTCAGCACCGGGAGCCTGTCTATCCGCCAGTAACTCCTCCACGTACTGGCACGGACAAAGAGCGGTGTTCAGATGTCTAGGACGGGCACTTGCGCCGGCGCCCAGCGTCTGCCCACCGGCGTCCAGCAACGCCCAGTCTAGGCGGCGACGTAGGAAGTCCTTGGCCCAGCGCTGCATGTGACGGAGGAGGAGCTGTTCGGATCGGCCCTGCAGAAAGGGGCGTTGTTAATTCTTATGTGGTGTGGGGAGCGGGAAGATCCAGGGGCTCGGAAGAGAAACAGATGTTGCAACAACAGACGTAGCCTTTCCGTGAAGTAGTAGGAGCTGTTGGAACGACCCCGCAGAATAGCCGGAGTTACAGTATTGGTGATAAAGGGTGTGGGAACACGGACGAGCTTTGAAAAGGAAATGTGTTGCAAGAATAAGGCGGTATATCAGGACGTTGTGAAGTAGTAGAAGCTGTTCGAATCGGTCCTGCAGAATGGACGGAGTTACAGTAATTGTGGTAAAGGGTGGGAGAAGAACAGGGAGGATCTTAAAAGAGGAAAAGGTGCTACAATACTAGGGCGGGACATCAGGAAGCAGCCTTACTATAAAGTTCGGACTGGTTCTGTGAAATGGGTGGGGTTACAGTAAGGCCGTTTCCTGATTTGTCGGTGCGGCGGCGGTATGCTCTGTTACCGAATCAATACCGGATTGCTCCCATCTACGAATTACCCGGTATGAAATTCTGCAGTACGGCTCGTTTTGTGGAGAGATGTCGTCTTCGAGTTCGAGTGATGATGATATTTTGGCGTGTTATTTGTATCTCCGTATACGTAAATAAAGAAAACCTTATTGGCGTCATCCTTACAGCGAAAATAATATCAACTGTCGACTATTGTTGCAGCAAAAGAAATTTCACATGATGATACAAAATTTTTATCTATGTATAGAATTTCAAAAGAAACATATCAACAGCTTTTGAATCCTATAATTAAACAACGCAGGATGCTTTTCAATTTCCAGTACTAAGTTAATGTATTTCGCCATTTTGCAGCGCATGTACGTATACTTGCGGTGAATCCCGAGCGCCGCCTGGACGAGAGTGCCGAGACGCGGTAAACCGAACGGAACCCTCCCAGCTACCGCACAATCTGCGCCAATCAGAAAGGACTCAATGAAATATAGGCGCTCGGTAAGTTTTCGGTACCGCGTATACCGAGCATTCCGCCGCCGCACCGATAAATCAGAGAACGGCAACGGCCTAATTCTGGTAAACGGTAGGGGAACGCAAGAATCAGCTCCGAAGAGGAAAAGATGTTGCAATAATAAGGCGAAACATCAGGACACAGTCTTATTGTGAAGTAATAACTGTTCGGATCATTCCTGCAGAATGGGTGGGCATACAGTAATTGTGAAAAAGGGTGGGGAAGAACAGGGAGGAGCTTGGAAGAGGAAGATATGTTACAATAAAATGTGTCAGCAAAGCGCATTGAACCTTAAAGTATGGAAATTGCGTATTTAGATGAAGACTGCTAGGATAGGAAAAATTGTTAAGGAATGTATGGCAATTGCGTTCAATAATAATGAGAAGGAATCATTCGGATTGGCCAAATGGAAATGGGACGGGGCTAGCGAACAGATGAGGGTATGCATAACTGCCGCAGTAAGATAATGGGAAATGCCCACGTGGAGTTATTCGGGTTGGCTTTTTGAAATAAGGTGGAGTTAATGCAGCTTCGATGGAAAGTGGGGGAAGAACGGAGAACAAAAAAGGGAATGAGCTAAAAGGATGCATGAATCATTGAGGTGATATAATGGATTGTTGAAGATCTCTAATATAAGTAAATTACAATTAGATTTAAAAGGTACCACTAATACTAAATGCACTTAAATCTGCTTTATTTATTATTACCTCTTCGGAAATTATATACTATACATGCTGTATAATATACAACCATATCAGATACTCTATCTGACTCTATCAAACTGACAGTAGCGCTATTCGTATGACATTAACATAAATATAAATGGTCACAAAGTACACGGTGGTTTTATGAAGAAATCGATCTAATTTTGAGAACAAGTAAATATTCGAGAAAGATTCGAAACCACGTTAGCCGCAGTTTTCGAATTTAGCAGTGATCTTCCAATTTTTGAGGTGTGGTTTTTTTAGTTATTCGCGAAACTCTTCAGTGATGCCACAAACAAAAGAAGCATATACTAATGGGCGTAGTTAAGTTATATGTTCCCATATCTACAAAATAAGATACTTTTTTCGCGTGCACATCATATATAGGTAAAGCTGACAAACTGCCTTTTAATCGCCTCTTCCGTACCGTCTTTAACGGCGTACAAGTGTAGCATGCAACAAATAATTATAGAACGAGGTGACTTGGTCATGATATGAAAAAATAAATATGAATAAATATGCAGTGTTAGTTGTATAAATAAAGCAGAAGCAAGTGTTAATGGAACATAACAAACGTAACAAAAAATATCTGGCTGTGCAACTAAAAATAAATACAATAATGTTTGACAAAAATATACATCCGTAACGTTACATCAATCAGAAACATACACAAAAAAACTAACATTCACACATGTAAATCGAGAACGACAATAAATTATATGCATATAATAATTGATCTAATTATAATACATAAAGGTTGTTATTTAAAACAAGCATTCGTCAAGGTGGCATATAAAAACGTATTGTTTATTATTCTACAGCATGTACGATATAATATAAATACATAAGAAGGCATAAAAATAAAGCAGCTAGGTAGACTCTCATATGGTAAAAGCAACATTTCAACTAAAAAACTAATAAACTAGTGCAAGAAAATACGCACCAAACGGTGACTTTCAAACACTCAACTCTTCTAAATATTCAAACTTCATATCACTCACAATTTTCCAAAAATTTAGAATTAGAAATAGGTACATCAAAAACATTATTTCTTCTATCGTTTGACATGGATCGTAAGCGACTAAGATACCGATGCTTTTACTCTTAGCTCATAACAGTTGAATACATACTAATTATAATGATTTTCAAAGAAATATATGCACTGACCTGTTTTCTGGATAGTCTAGTGGTCCGACTACCCTGGATGACAATATCTCCCGCGGAAATGTCCATTCTCCTTTCCCAGCCACTGGAAGGTTCCCGTTCCTGTTGGTCGATGCTAGACTGCAGATGTGCTATGCATGGTGCGGAGTCCATATAGATAAAGCATAGAGTCACCTAAAAGTATAATGTTTGATGATTTTAAAGAATTCAAAAAGTTTAGAGACTTTAGAAAATTTGAGGAATTGAGAGAATTTAGGAAGTTTGGAGAAGTTACAGGGTTTAGAGAATTTACAGAATTCAGAAAATTTAGAGAATTTAGAGGATGTAAAGAATTGAGATAATTTGGAGGACTTAGAGAATTTACTAAATTTAGAGGATTTAGAGAATAGGGAATTTTGAAAATTTGGAGAGTTAAAAAAAGATAATTTATGGAATTTAGAAAATTTAGAAGATTTAAAAAATATAGGAAAACTCGAAGATTTGGAGAATTTAGAAAATTGCGAGTTTTGAGAGAGTTTTTAGAATTCAGAGGATTTAGAATAGAATATCCGGGGATAGTTCGAGTTTGTTTGAGCAAACTTAGAATTTGTGAAACTTAAACTCACCTTATGGCAGCTAATTTTCCCCCGATCATCCAATGCCAAGACCAGCTTGTGCCTGAGCAGCTGTTTGTTCACCTGGGCCAGGCACTTTTCGAGACCGCGTTGCAACCTGTATTTGGCGTACATGGAGAGAAAAATAGCGCCCGCGTTGAGCACCAGCCAGCCTATACCGAGGCCAAAAAGTGCCAAACCGGTGAGGCCGGAGAAAAGCAGCCCTAAAAGGGCTATGAAGGCCACAGTGATCCAGCAGACCAGCACGCGTTTGTAGCAGACGTTGTACAAAGAGAATCGAACGTCGTTTACTAGGAGCTCCATTGCTTGGACATACTCTTCTACAGTTAGCTGGAATTAAATGTAGTCCATTGGTAACACGAAGTGTAAACAATAATCTAATTCATTTTTCTAATTTTAATATTGTTTAAAAGAAACACCTATTAACATATCTGCATGTTTTCAGGCCCAACATTTCGTCACAAATTGAATAAACGCCTTTTTAAGCACGTTTCAAAAAGACTATGGGCAACGTTTCTTAGGATTTTTGGAGCATTCCGAGCAAAAAAGGTTCCTTAAAGCAGATAGTATTCCAGATATAAGCAAGTTATTATTTAATAAAGCGCAAAATACACCATTTTCGGCCCCGAAAAATAATACGTAATACGAAAAAACGAAAATGTTAATGTTTAAATTTGCAACGTTTGGAGCTGTCTAGCTCTTCTGCTGTGTTCACCACTACGGCATTTGCACGATATAAGCAAACCTACGCTGCTGGAAACATCCAGGACAACATTATGAATACACTCGCGAAGTATCAATATCATCTTGGAGACGCTCACGGTTAACAAATACCAAATCGATGACCACGTTATTGGTGTAGGAATGTGCCAATTTCGGTTTTTTAAATCCGATTTGTGAATTCGTTAACCTACAACGAGCGGTGCCTGATTTAGATTCTGATGCATGTCGTACGTTTTCACTTGTCACGTTGGATATCCGCACGAGTGTTATGTAAAAAACCTATAAAACGTCAAAAAAAAAACCTATAAAATGCCTTCTTGCAGACTAGGTAGTTTTTAGGGTATATATTAAGTATATCTATTAGCTGTGCCCGACGGGTTATTTATTTGTTGTTTACTCTGAATAAAGGTTATGTTCAAGGTTATAAATTACGATTTTTGTGTGTAATTACTTTTAGCATGTATATGGCTTGTAATTCGACAGTGTACAGTGAATATAATTATTTCTTATCAGCGAATTTGCATATGTTATTTTCAGAATGGTTAAGAAAAGGTGGACGCGCAACTAATTTCTAGCTTCGAATCTCAAGTAAGTGTATTTGTGACAAGAATCCAATGGAATTATCATCAACACATTATTAGCACACAAATCCTCACTATGCACCTGTGCATTGCCGTTACATCCAGCAATGCCATCTATGAAGCAGATTTTACATCACATCAGAGCCAAACATTGATAGCTCAAGCCTCACGTAGTTTAGCCAACACGTATAACTACAAAACGAGTTCACAACATGTCCATCTGCTTGTAGAAAAACCTACATGATACGTAATACCCGTGCGGGTCGGGCTAGTCCATTCAGTTTTTTTCGGAATAATATCTTGGTGACCTTCCTGTATTGGTACACATGGAAATCCAAATATCACTGACGTCATAATACGTAAGAGAGACGCAGGAGCAGCGTGCAATACGTGTGTTAGAAAGGGTGCGTCATTGGCAACGCGGCAGGCCGCAGTTGCGTAAGTGGCCTTGTCATTGGAGTTTCTAGGCATTGTGATGTTTCTATCTCTTTCTAACATACGTATTGCAGACTACTCGCGCTTCTCTCTCGTACTCATTACGACGTCAGTGGTATATGGATTCCACTATACTCGTATACATTACTATGAAGATTTGCTTATTGTTACATGAACCATACGTTGCGTAAATGGGAGTCCCTACTTTAAAAAAACTGTATTTTCAGGTTTTCTATCAGACATTTTTCGAAAACCCCTCGTATCTGTCATTTGGATGATCCCAAACGAGAGCCAAATACAGGTACATACAAATTTAAAATGTTAGAAAGGAAGTGAAACAATAACGGCTATCATATGTCAACCTGTTTGTGAGTCACTCAATTCCTTTGTACAAAGTCATTAGTATTACAATCCGTCGTTATCAGAATATGGAAATGTTTGTGCACTGAATAATAACAATAAAGTTGCATTTCTACTGCATATACTCGCGTATACTGCTGGAGAAAATAATCTCAATTTGTACCTATGTATATTCCGTGTTCAAGGTCGCCAAATTATTGTGTTTTGATGGCGCCCGCAATTAGATACGCACATTAGAGCGACAATGACACACATACAAATCTTATGATGCATATTTAATGAGAATATGTCATGTGAACTATGTGAAGAGATGTCTGTAATGTGACCTCGCAGTTACAAGAGTCACACAAAGTTAAAAAACAGCGCTTGTTCTACCCATATTTTAAGTACAACAATTGATTGATGTTTTCTACCTGAAGATAGTCAACCATACGCTGTACTAAAGTCCATTTATCGAAGACAGAAACTAAAGCCAAACATATTCGCGCTCACTTCACGTGATCGGACTCCAGAACCAGAACGATAAGCAGGTTATAGTGCCGGTGAGGCTGTATGCACCGCCGTATCGTCTACCTGGAATTGACGGATCCGTCAGAATTATGTGTCCTTTGCCGATATGGGGAATTTTTAAATATCACTAGATAATCCAGATGTCATTCTACCGTAATGGATACTCGAGAAAAAGATTATATGGGATCGACCAAATTCTGCCAAATAACACTTAACCTCCTCGATGGTTTTGTTTAAATGACTTTTTCCGATAAATAGCTGTTGACCGTGGCCACTTCGCGTGGAAATTTTGATGTGTATATGTGAGAACTGCATGCCTGAGAGCAAGAGAATTCCTTTGCTGGTTGCTCTAAGAGTCTAGTGTCATATGTATCGCTTCGCTTCTCTTCGCCTCAGTGGGCGTTTATCTTGACGTACGCATGATAGTCAGAGACCGACGAAATTACCTATTCATAAGAGGATTGGCTGAAATTCCATCAGTCAGTTCTAGGATTGAAAAGGCTCAAAAATATGACAAGGATTACTTATACTTACAGTTAATCCTTGTGCCATTAGTTCTTCAGGGACGAGTTCTGGACGGAATTGTGCAGGAGTGATCCATGGGCATTGAGTATTTACAGGAAGAAGAGTAACAATTATATCACCATTAGCTGAAAAAATAAACATGTTTACTTATACTATGATATTAGAAAGTGTAAAGAAGCAATGTAGACGCTTTTAGAATTGAGGCACACTACCAACATTCCTTTTTTATTTTTATTTTATTTTTTTAATACCGCGCAGGCAGAATATTAAATGCCGGGACACTGCGGCGGCTATGAAGATCCCAAAGAAATTTTGTTAATCCGATTTTTGAACTGCCTAAGGTTAGTAGAATAACGTATAATCTCGACACCCTCGGGACAAAGGAGCGGTCGTCTCGGCCAGTTCTGGATGTTCAAAGTTTAACACGGTTGGAATGGGAGGCCAAAGTTGGTGCCGGAAACCATACTGCCTGTCGCTAATCAAGCCGTGACGTTCGAGGTAGCCCGCGATTTATGCACCTCTCCATCACCTTACTTATAACAGAAAGCAGAGCTATAGGCCTGTAGTTGTAAGGATCTTTTTTTGCGATGGGTTGGACATGAGCAAATTTCCAGTTTTCTGGGAAGGTGCCCGATTCATAAGATATCTGGAAGAGACACGAAAGAACTGGAGCAAGCTCCGCTGCACACCTCTTCAGTACAATGACAGGAATCCGGACCAGAAGCTTTGCTGATGTCGAGCGACAAAAGCACCCGTCTTACGGTCTTATGCCTGAATGTTACTACCCGCACAGTGTAGGGAACCATTTGAATTGACGGCACTTGCGCGTTGGAGGGAAGTCCATAGTGGAGTTGGCAGTAAAGATCTTTGCAAGCACTTCCGCCTTGGCCTTTGAGTCGGTTATAATCGTTTCATCCTGACACGTATGTGGTGTAAGGCTACTATGAGAGAAGTTCCTTTCGATCTGCTTGGCCAGCGTCCAGAAAGATCGACTGCCATTAAGCTGCCACATTACCCTGTGCCTAACTTTTATATCGTGCCGGTTTTTGGCATTGCGAACCGCTTCGTTATTTTTCTTTCTGGACTCGACGTCGGCTTGTCTGTTCTCTACAGTGGGATTTTGTAAGAACGTTATGTGTACCTTGATCTTCTGCTGGCGGGCAGTGTCACACGATTTGTTGAACCATCCGTTGGACGCTGGTTTAGGCACTTTTACTGTATGAGGAATGAATTCCTATACTACACGGTTTATGATTTCGGTTGTTGAAGAACAGACGGCCGACGAATCCGCGTCAGCGAAACAAACATTGCTCCAAGGAAAGGTAGAGAAGAAGTCTCCGAGCCCCTCCCAGTCGGCATGTCCGCAATGCCAAATTTTGCGGCCTCGCGAGTTTCTGCTACCTCAGCGGGTTCTGTCCGAAACATAACCTCCACAACATCGTGGTCTGAGTTACCCAGGGGGGGGACAGGACAGCAGTGCTGTAAAGGACAGGATGCGGGGTCAGAAAGAGATCCAGCAGGCTACTGGCATGTGATCTTGACTGCGAGGTATTCAAGAAGGTCATCCCAGTTATGGTCCGAGGGAGAGCGATAAAGGCAGCAAATAAATTTTGGGGGATGTTTTGGAGTTGAGGCGAAGCTACAGAATGTCCTTGTCTGCTTCCAAAGAAACATCTCTGGAGCATGAAAGACTGCTGCGGACAAAAGCCACAACTCCCCCGTTCTTTCTCAGATTGAAGTGCACCTCGTAATTTGGGAAGCTAAGATGGTTAATCGGTGCAGACTCAGAGATTTTAGTCTCCGCCAAGAAAAGAATGTCGGTCCGATTGGATTGCAAGTAGTGATGAACAGCATCAATGTTGCTGCTAATCCCGCAGATGTTCGTGAAACAAAGGTTATCTTCGATGTTGTTCCCTCGATTCCACCCTCCACCCGGACATTTTGAGAGTGGAGTGGGTTTACGTCCGGAATTCTTAGTACTCTAGGGATCGATCAGCATTATTTTCTTTGTTGGGGAAGATAAACGACTGCGTAGCTTAGGCGTGGAAACATGCGGACATTTATAAGACACCCTGGGAAAAACTAGCGGATGGTACCGCCTCCGTCGACTGGCCCTTGTCTACCACCTTCTATTTGCGTATTAATAACGTCAAATAGTGGCCCGTTGGCGGACTTGTACCGCCACCCGGCAATCGGTACTGACGTATTCCTTAACTCCTTAACACGTGAACAATCACTTTAACGGGAAGAACTTGTATACTGGATACAAAACAACTTCCTGAACAAGCATTTGCCACGGCACAGCTCAGTAGGGACGAAAATTTTGAATTCAAGAGACTGTTCTGCGAATTTGGTAAGATCTGAGACTTTGGATAATATAAACAATTCTTAGATAGTTTGGAGAATTTAGAGATTTTAAGGAATATAGGGAATTCAGGCAATGCAGAGAATTTACAGGATTTGGAAAATGTTGGCATTTCATAGAATATAGAGAAATCAAATTCGGAGAATTTAAATATTTTAGAGAATTTAGATAATTTATTTAATTGGTGAATTTAGATGATTTAGAGAATTTTAAAAATGTATGAAATTTAGAGGATTAGATAATACAGAGTCAAGAAGTATTTCCAACTCCATAACATTTTTGAACTAAATTCATGTAAATTTTTAATTTTGAAACAGCTTAAGGAAATACAGGCATACTTTTCAAATAGAGCAAAAAAATAGCAGGTACATGATGGCAACAATAATAATAATACGACTTGTCTTTGTTCCTTATTTGTATCATAATGAAGTGAAGATGCAGCTGACCTTTGTTTTGGTTTTATGCTTCTATAGACATTTATGATGCAAACCTTATTTTTCTTATTTTTCCGTAAAAAACAAAATTCTTGAAAATTACTATTATATCTTTAAATTCCAATGCCCCATCTAAAACTTAGATGTTACACCCTCGGCAAATATAGAAATATATGCATACAAGAATATTGTTTATTTTTAAAAAGCTGTCCAAATACGTACAAAATCCTTGCCGGATGGGCTCGACGGTAGCAACTGGCAATTCCACATTCCTCAGCTGCCTTTTGGGGTCCAGCACAGCAACATTATTTGTCGGTGGGGCCTCAATGGACCTATTTAGGCTCCGTTCTAGATTCACCTGTACACTTTCAGCTGCAAGGACCGCGGGGGCATCGTTTTTCTCGGCCCCACCGCCTGCGGGGGGCTCCTCTTCGAATTTCACCCACGTCCTGGCAGTCAAAGCAGGTTGTGGGGCCACCGGGGCCCCATTTCCGATGTTTCCATGGCCTGCCTCGACCGTTGGACCGCCGTTCGACTGTTCACTCATTTTATGAAATACTGCGTTAGATTTATAAAAACATTTTGTAAAGCGTATGGACGGATGTTATTGCTAGCGATTTCACTTCAGCGAGCTACACGTAAAAAATGAAAACGATAACTGATAAGTGGGGGCGTGACTTCGGTGTACCATATTTCAGGTGACTCGACGGACCATTAGCGGCGGACAGGTAAAACGTGAAACGCGTAACACAGGTACAAAGAAAACAGGTGGCAGGAAGTGGGAGAAAAATTCAACGTGCGGCTCTTCTATTTTTTTTATGTTCGAGTTGTAGAAAAACATTTTCATGGAAATAAAGAACGTTAATTCCCTTTCATGCATTTCAATTTGAGTTTTAAAGTTCAACCTTCATCATACATCTTACATTTTGTATAGGCAACACAGAATACTCACGCATGTATAGTGAGTTGCGTAGATCCAACATAATAAATCATAAGGAAATCGTTGTTGACATTGACGTATTTGTCACAACTTTGTGATCCACTTTCCACAACAAATCGTAAATTCCGATAATCCGGAATAATTATTCAATTCCTCAAGAGCTAATGCACCACCATTTTATCACTGAATACAAAAATGTCACGGTCTTCGACTAAGTTCGATATGAAGAAAGTGGTAAGTTCCTAATAAAACTCATGTAATCTATAATTTTACATCAATATTTTTACCCTTGCAGAATTCAGAGCTTGTAACTCTTACATATGGGGCCCTTGTCGCTCAGATGATCAAAGATATGGACACAACAGAAGATGTAAATAAGCAACTAGAAAGACTAGGTTACAATATGGGTATAAGGCTTATTGAAGACTTTCTTGCAAAGACTGGTTCTGGGCGATGTTTAGACTTGAAAGACACTGCAGATAAGATACAGACTGCCTTTAAAATGTATCTGGGGGTGCAGCCAAATGTTGCAAATTGGAGTGCTGCGGGAGATGAGTTTTCTTTTATTCTGGATACCAATCCTCTGACGGATTTAGTGGAGATTCCTGAGGATCTGAAGAACTTGAAGTATTGTAATTTGATCTGTGGGGCTATAAGAGGGGCATTGGAGATGGTCCAGCTTGAAGTTCAAAGTTGGATAGTTCAGGTAAAACTACAAAAATATTTTCATCACAATCACGAATAGGCTCTTGCAATAATAAGGATAGTAATAATAATAATAATAATAATAATCGTCTTTATTGACCAAAACATGTTTCATTACATGGGGCGAGATTAGGCATCTGCTATAAAACCATCAAAGCCAGTACAAAAGCAACTTTAGTTATACTTAAACAGACAAAAAAAATGTGCAAATAGATGGTTTAAGAGACAATGCAACAGAATAAGTACTGCCGATTCAGTTGTAAAAAGAAGAAGAGATAGGTTAGATAAGTTAACAGAAAAATAACTCTGATCAAAAATACTCGTACAAAGTATATGAATTAAAGGACTGCTTAAGCTAGTGGTTGTTCTGTAATTCTTGTAAATGTCCTTTGCATTTCAATTTTTTATTTTTGTTAGCTGTATTACAGGTATATCATATTTGGTACTGTTAGGTATCTTGGGGTGGTGAATAAGAATATGACATAAAAAAATCATAAAGTAGGCTTCAGCAACAAATTGACATCATAATTTGAATCTACACACAGGATTTATCAAGGAAACAAGTTTATGCTGAGATCACTCACGTATATACAGAGCTTTTTGAAAATTCTCTCAGGAAAATAAATCTGAAAACCCTGTGGATTGTTGCATCAAACTGACCTTGGAGTCAATATCTATGTATTCAATTTACTTGGGGTGCAAGTTTTTCTGAAGCAGATGGATAAGGGTTTCTAAAAAATGTTTGATTTTAAACTGCAAACCACTCTACAACAATGCTTCTTTTTTCAATATGTTACAAGAGAGAGAGAGAGAAGGAGATGGATACCATTCAAATTGCCAAATTTCTTCAATTAAAATTTGAAAGAAACATTGGTTTATTGATTTTTTATATTTTCCAGGATCAATTGAAAGGAGACCAAAACACAGAGATTAGGGTGAAGTTTATCAGGCGGTTAGAAGATGCTATGCCAGCTGGTGAAGATTAGGTTTAATTTTGTAAAATATTTATTATATTGGTTAATTTAACATACACAAGGCTTCACTATACATTGACCCCCTTAACTTTCTAATGACCTTCTAGAAGAAAAAGTTATATGCTCTAATATAAAGTTTTCCATGCATTTTGTTTGTATATTTCAGAAAAGTGATAAAGTATTTTTGTAAATGGAACACCATCTATATTTTCTGTGAAAATGATGGTGCCTTTTTCTAAATTCCAAATATACATGATTTGTTAAACTCATTTTTATAACTTATGTATTTTGACTATACCAGATTGCATAGGCTGTTAGATGTAAACTGGTTCTAACTCGGATACACATGGGTTAATGACACACGAAAATTAAAGTTTTTGGCCAAGCTAATGAAAACAAGTTAATAACCATATATATTTTTAATCGGAAAATCATTCTCACCTATAATATACAGGATGTTCCATTTAAAATGATACAACTTTATTCAATAGTACTTTTCTACAAAATAATATATGAAGAATTCCATGTTAGAGCCTATAACTTGTGTACAACTTTTTTGTAAGGTCATGCAAAAAATTTGTAGGGGGGTCAATTCCTAGCCTGATACCCCATACCCATGTAATCATAGAAATAAAATTCCATTATGTATGATAGAGATATTTTGTTTGTGACCAGTAGCCACCTTAACATAAAAATCAAGTCATTGTCCAAAGAGAACCACTGTGTTCATTATAGATTTTAGCTATCAAGTTACTGAAAAAAAGAAGGAACAGTTTACTCTGAAAAAATACTGAGTTTTCCAAGATGGCGACCAAATGCACAGAGATTTAAGTTTAAAAATTGAGAATCCAAATAAGATATTGAAGATCCTAGTGCCATCTACGAAACAGTCCTGCTACTGTCCCATAGAGGGCACAAGTATCTTTCAGATCCTTTTTGGATGCAGGAATACAGCATAGTCTGCCATCTTCAAGTAGAATACTATTAACCAATGTCTCTATTCTCTGACGTTGACCGTTTGGTATGGAATGTGACGTTTTATAGGTATCCGCACGGCTATTACGTAGCTTGAAAAGTGACATTTCGTCGGGTTTTTATTGACATTTTGAAGATTTTTTGTAACATAACGTAGGTTTTTCCATAAGATGTTAGCTTAGCATAAACTGTTGTACACTTGTTGTGAACTCGCACGTGCTGCTTAAACGTCAGCGAACAGTGATCATAGCGAGCAAACGTGGAATGAACTATCTGCACACTAAAAACTACCTAGTATGCAAGATGACATTTCGTGCTTTTTTACGTTTTTCAGGTTTTTTTACATAATACCCCTGCTGGAATGGAAGTCAAATTCTACTGGCTGATCCTTTGGGCAGGAAACACAAAGGGTTTAAGTAATTGGTCCTCTTTCAATATACGAATTTCAAATACGGTTATTTCAAGAGATGAATGAAAAAAATGGGGATAAACTGCATCATCCATGAAAAATAGATAATATTAATAATCCATTTCAGCTGTTGAAATTGCAATTTTTTGCAAGAGGAGGAAATCGTCCTGAAAATTGATAATTCTAGGCGAAGCGTAAACATTTTCTGTTTCCAATGAACGAAAGCGAAACTCTATCCTTTTGTCATCTGATATAGGCCAAGTCGGTAAAGAAATCATTATCATATTTGAATAATTTATTCACTTCAATCATCCCTTCCCATTAATCCATTAAAATTTAAACCAAAATATCGACGTTTCCTATGTGTACTGTACATCCACCATACGGATAAAACAAACCTCATAGCAAACAAAAGTGCACTTCTTTGTGATCGAAATGACTGAAAAGGCGGCGAATACTGACAACCTAAAGTTAGGCTTTGGGGTGTGGTTGACGTTGTGTTTTTTGGTTTGCGTTTGGTTTTTGACCAGTTTCACGAAGGGCCGGAGGCAGTTCCAGAGTAACCTCAGCGTCATTGAAGATGGGTTGAAGAAAATGCAGAAGGAGGTAGGTGGCGCTACGATCGAGTTTTAGAGATTATTGGGTCATCTTGAATAATATGAAAACTTGCCTCCGGAACAAATCAGCAGCGTGTGGTCTGCGTCCGGTGTCAATATAATATGCTGGGATTTTCTACCCTAAAGTCGGCTGCACCTGACTTTAAAATTGCTTGCACGATAATATTTAAATGCAGTCGCATAATTTATGCTGTTTTTCATCAAATAACAGGACGTATATTTGACAAAACGCTTGTGCGCTTATATTGTTTTTTCATGGCAAGGTAGGCTTCTTTTCTGGTGTACCTCGTTGTTTTGGACAATTTTTCACTAATAATAATATAGGACCTGTGTACCGATATATACCTATTAGTTGCGATACTTTGTTCTGTATGCAAAATGCAAGGGCGAATTTAGACTTTTGTCTAGGGGGCGCGATATGTGGGGCTGGTAATTTTTCATCCTTAGTGGAACTTATCCTATTATTGCTCCTTAAATCCATTGTGTTCTATCTGATCAATGCCAGCTTGAAAAAAAAAACATGAAAAATGCTCAGAAATCCTTAGAAACGCAATATTTTATTATTGGGAACAAAATAAGTAATTGGCATTTATAATTAACTAGTTTAATAATGTTAAAGATTAAAACATAAAAAACTTCATTGCTTTGTTAACCGAAAAAAAAACGAGCATGAGCGAAAATTTCACATTATCATATGGACGCCAGACGAAACAAAGGAGGCTGTCTATATACCATCCATAAATCGTGTTTTGAGACCGTTTGCAGACTGCTTATAGACAAATTCCGTATAACTGGATCTACTATAGTGTGTACTAAGCTTAAGGATTAAGACTCTGAACTACCCATTAAACAAATCAAGTAGTTGGTGCAAATACTGACTTCTATTATATCAGCACTTGATAAAAATATCAATAGGTATAATAAATTATTATTTGAAATTCAATACACTCTTAGATGTTACAGTTATTCTTCAGACTCTTGTTGTCGAACTTATTCAAGTGCAGTACGGAAGCTCTTTTTTTGTATACTCCAACTACCACGAAGGCCTAAGTCCTAAACACCCATTGGGTACCGTGGGGCTATAGGGGGATACAGGGGAAAGGGGGAACGCCACACGGACTATGGCGAGGGAACACGTGTGCATGCAACATGCACACATTCTGGCTCCGCCTACGAGATCCGCCGGGTGGTACCTCCACGTTCGACAGGCAGAGACCGTCTACCACCTACGGACAATCACAACATCCATAGCCAAGAGAAAAATTTCTACTGGGACGCACAGCGCACGGCGACTGATCAGGAGACCGAAGAGTCTACTACTGCGGCCACCGCTGCTGCCTACACCAGCTCTGTGATTTAAACGAATTCGATATAACAACATCCATTCCAAAAGACTCTAGTCTTGAGTGTTTGCTAGTCAGTATTAATTTTAAAAAGAAAATGTTCTACAGTATATTCAGATAAGAGATAGACCGGACATAAACAAGACCACGTGATCATCGAACGCTGTAACATTCGGCAGGGACGTATTAAGAGTCACGCAGTACATATTTTAGATAGTAGATGCTGCTTTGCGTAACTTTGTAGTAAATTAGCACAATTCGATGTGTATACGATTGGTGATGGATATAGGATCATGTGGGGGTGGGGTAAGAAATATATAATGATTTAAATATACATAAGGGTTTCAAAATTTTCGCTTCGATTTTGAGCTTCAAATGCCGCCTGATGTTTGGTGAAATACAGTCGAATATAATCTCAAAATGGCGTTTAAATTAGCCTAAATTAAAAATAATCGTATATCTCTTAAAATTGCTTTTATAATATTGATTAGTATATTTTTTGATTTCTAGGTAAATATATAACCAAATTAAAACGTTCAAAACGTATAAAAATGTGCATGGTTGAACATTGTCAGAAAGTAGGTTCTTGAATAGGTTTTGCCAAAATGGGTTCAAAAATGTCAATAATTAATTAAAAAATACAGTAGCTTTATAATTACTTATAACTTACCGAATTTGATGAACGACATCTTTTATTGGAAAGATGAGCTTGGTGAGCTTTCATCATCGCTACTGCCTGAAGTACCAACGTCAATAATGAATGGCTCGACTTGTTCCTCTAAAATATTGTCCAGTTCCCACATTCTGTTTTCAACTTTGTCTTTCACGTGCTTAATACAGTTTTCCCATTTTTGCGCTGTTATTAATTCTAGTGCTTCTTTGAAAAGTCCTTTGAGGTCACAAAATTTAAAAGTTGTATTGTGCTTAGCTATATAATTTTTAACCTCTGCCCATATGAGCTCAATGGGATTGAGCTCGCAATGGTATGGAGGTAAACGGAGCACAGTTTTATTTTGACTTGCTGCCATTTCGTCAATGGCGTATTTTTGATATTCCGCCTTGTGATCCTTGACAATTCTTAATAATTGTACTTTCAGCATTGCTTCTTCAAAGTTGATATTTTTTGAGCGGAGCCAATTTTGAACATCAACTTTCCTTGAAGCCGTTGTTGGGACCTTCTCCATTCTTCGAGAATGATAAGGCGCATTATCCAACACAATTACTGCGTTTTCCTCTAAGTTCGGTAAAATTTTTGAAAACCACTGTTCAAACGATTCGCCATTCATTTCCTCGTGGTAATCTCCAGTTTTCTTAGACTCAAAGCACCACAGACCGTCGACAACAAATCCATCCTCACTGCCAATATGGCAGATAATGAGCCTTTTCCCTTTACCTGGAAATCGAAGTACTAACTGGTGTAGATTTATTTCAATAAGCGGACCTTTTTCAAATGTTTTCATCACATTCAGCGAAAAAACATTGAGACATGAGTATCAGATTGCTATAATTGGGATTATTTAGTCATATTGAAAGAAAGAATATTGAACGTTGTATGATTACTCAGCGCTTCACAATTTAATTTAAATTTATAAACCTTTAAAAAATGAATGATCAGGAACCTGAAATACGCGCAAATATTAATATTAACAAATTATAACTTTATAAAGCTTAAAGTATGAATTAAAATGATTAGAAATATTAGGAACGGTACACAATATAAAACTTAGTAACTTTTTTAAGTTTATAATATTCGACATATTTTAAAATTATATTAAAAAATTATTGAAATATCGAAAACACATAAAAACATGGCTTAAAAAAGTTCTAACAAATGAAAATGACAATAAAACATCCACGCATTTTATCGAAAGTTATAAAAGTTTTGTTACTTGTAATATGTTTTATCTGCCCCTGGAATTAATGTTTAGAACCTTGTTCCCAGGGTTTGAAAAACATCCGATTGTTGTCTATTACTCGTATTTACCTGCTGGATTTTTTAATCCGGTGGACAGTCCATCTAGAAAGGCCCTCCTGGATGAAGTGACAGAATCATCAACCCATACTTTACTTGTAGTGTGTCCTGCGTTTACCCATGTTTCATCAAGGTAATAAATCTTCCTGTTTTGATTTCTATATTTCCCAATTTTTGTTAAATAATCCCTCCTCCATAGCACAATTTCTTCTCTATCCAGTAGTAAACTATTACGACCCCGTTTTTTCCATTTGAAATTTAAATGCTTCAGTAACGCATGGAAAGTTGAT
The DNA here is from genome assembly GCA_963669975.1 of Acanthoscelides obtectus. NCBI lineage: Eukaryota > Metazoa > Arthropoda > Insecta > Coleoptera > Chrysomelidae > Acanthoscelides > Acanthoscelides obtectus. The sequence continues at coordinate 486,333 of CAVLJG010000565.1, read as the reverse complement.
CGTTTGAAATTTGGCAACGTTGTATCTCCATTTACCTCCTGCAGTACTTTATCTATGGTAGATATTTCATTCCTAAAGAAGAATTCATGCACTTTCCTCCTAATCGCATGCTTATCAGCTTCATCCAATGATTTAACAATACTTTTGCGATGTTTACTGGTCATTGGCTCAGAAAAGGTGTGATTTTTTTTGTATTGTCTTAACACATTAAACACTGATGCGCGACACACCCCAACTTTGTGAGAAACCTTCACAACAATTTCTTTGATGGTTGATGCCTCGTTCTCCTCGCGCTCGATCTTATATATATTCAAAATGACCTCTTTCATTTCTGCACTCAGCTGTCTTTTTTTAGAGCGTTTCCTAGGTGGACTACAGGAGTTTACAACTTCATCGGCAGTATCTGTACTACTGGGCATTTTGCGCAAGCAGTTGATAACAATAACAATCAATAACAAGGTATAACAATAACAACGACAAACTCAACAACTTAATAAGATAACAAACGAAAACGTCCAAAGAAATATCAAATTGCAATGATGCACACGACATACGTAACACGTCTGAACCTGAATGTGACTCTGCCTTGATACGACTGCTCTGCCGCTCGGCATAGGCATTTAATTGCGAATTGACCAATGAGGGCTCCTGTTTTACGTCGAGACGGCGGCGTTAGCGTGAAAATCACCCGAACCTTTTGTTTACATCCGGTCTATCTCTTATCTGAATATACTGTATCTATCTGTAGTTTATGTTCCACCAAACGAAAAGTCTCATACGTAGGTATATGTGCAATTCCTCAATTCATTTGAAAACATTTTAGATAAGGATGAGGATGTGATAATTTTAGGAGATTTTAACCTACCATTTTACGTAACCCAAGGCTGTGAAAATAGCATGTTGTAGAATAATCTTACGAGTTTATACAATCTGAATCAGATTAATACTGTGCTTAACAAAGGTAACTCGATCTTATACTGTCAAATATCTCTATAGTTCAAATAGCAAAATGTGAAGACCCACTTCTAGATGAGGATCCGTACCATCCTGCCCTGAACATGTTTATACCTGTATTATTAAAAACTAAAACTAGTAATGTTTACAGTCAGCCTGGATATATCTATGATCTATGATTACTCAAAAGGAGATTTTTATAAGTTATACAATCTGTTAGAAGATGTTGATTGGTCAGATCTTCAGAAAGCTAAAGATGTGAATACATGTACTGACTTATTCTATGAAAAGCTTTATGGATGTTTAAACCAAGCGATAGCCAAAAAAGCAGTGAATAGAGTCACATATAATGGTGGCAATTATCCAACTTACTTTTCCTTGGCACTGAAGAAAAGCATTAAATTAAAAAATGGTCTTCACAGAAAAATTAAGAACGGTAAAGCTAGCTTAGAGGTTAAAAAAAATTACAGTAGCTTAAGAACTACAATCAAGCACCAAACTGCAAAAGAATGTCAGGTCTATTATGAGACAATTGAACAAAATGTCAACAATGACCCCAGCAGCTTTTGGGACTTCGTAAGGTCTAAGCGTGTAAAGCCTGGTATTCCTTCAGAGGTTATGTATGAGGGTTGTGCCATTAGTGGTTCCCAGGAGATATCCGATACATTTGCAATGTATTTTGGATCCGTATTTCAACAGTCTGAGAAACCAAATTTTGATATATGTAGGTAATAGTGACTACACATTCTCCCAAGTCACCGAGGCGCGAGTTTTAGCAAGTTTCAGAAGGTTAAAACCAAAAAAAGCTACTGGTAATGATAACATCCTTTCATATATTTACAAAGGGTGTTCAGATATATTGAGTGCCCCATTGATGACAATTTTTAATCTGTCCTTAAGGACCGACACGTTCCCAGAGAAATTTAAAAATGCATCTGTAACTCCAATATTCAAGTCAGGGTATGCCAGTTTAGTTAACAATTACAGACCTATCACTGTTCTTAATGCTCCTGCAAAGATTTTTGAAAACATATTGTATCAAGATATCCTGAACTCGTGTATAAGCAACTTTGCTCTTCAACAACATGGTTTCTTGCCAGGTGTCTCGACTGTTACCAATTTGAGCATCTTTACAGAGGCAGCAGCTGAGGCTATAAATGATAAACAAGAGTTGGATGTTGTGTTTACAAATTGCGCCAAAGCTTTCGATAGGGTTGACCATGGCCTGTTGGTGGCTAAATTAGGTAGATCTGGTTTTTCTTCAAATGCATGTACATTTATGACATCTTATCTCACCATGAGACCACAACAAGTAAAGGTTGGCAGATCAGTATCAAACCAATACATAGCTTCATCTGGGGTGCCGCAAGGTAGTAACCTTGGTCCTTTGCTATTCTGTATTTTTAGAGATTCATCAAGACAAGTAGCTTGAATTTTTTCTTAAAGACTTGACTTGACTTGAAAACTCAAGCTTTTAAAAATTTGATATTTGACGACTTGATTTTCGGACTGAACTACTTGACTTGATATCAAGTAAAATCAAACTACTTGATATTACTTGATAGTAGATCTGTGAAATGCGCATCGAAGCGTTAAAATAGGGGATTCACCGAGGTTAAATAGGGGATTCACACAGCAAGCAGGCACTCGATGACGACGGACGTGCTCGTGCGATTAGTAGAGCAGCGTTGTTCAAGGATAAAGGGCGACCGCAAAAGAATTATTATGTCTGATTTAAGAAGTGATTTGTCAGAAATGGAGTCGGAACCTTTTCAAAGCAGCGGCTCAGAATATATCGTAAATGAAAAAGTGTCAGAATCTGATGACACCGAACCAGAAGAAGAAAGTGCAGGGTCGGTGCCACCAAAGGGAAAACGAGTTAAAGCTAATAAAACGAATAAAATTAAGGATTATTTCGTAATCGAGCAGGATCCTTTAGAGTAAGAAAACTACTGACAAACAAGGCAAATGTACCCTATGTGTCGTAAAAAATACAGCTTTAAAAATGAAAAACTGTGGAACATCTTCACTAAGGAGGCATTTGCAAGCTAAACACACTAGAGTCTACGAAGACGTTTTTGGTAGATCCAGCCCACCTAAATCCGAAGCAGAAGCCTCTGCCAGTTCGAATAGGCGTAGCACAATTACAAATTGGCTTGAGAAGGTAAAAAATTAATAATAATTAGATTTGAGCTGAAACTAAATAGTAAATAATTGTACAGGGTGGGCATTTTATTAGGGGCGTAAGCATACCTCTTCCTCAGAAACTACAGGGTGTAGAAAAAAAATAATTATATAAAAGATTCTTGGCAATCAAAAAAAATTAAATTACCTATTAGAATTTTATTTATACAGGATGTCCGAAAACTGCTGCACCAGAATCCTTCATTTGTTTTTTCCAACTTCATCCATTTTTGAAAAATCTTTAAAAAAACACATAAAGGAATCATGCTAGAAAAAAACAAATGCCTAATTTGGATTGCTTGATCACGAAAACCCCTTAAAAAGTTATTTTTTCCAAAATCCGGATCAGCTCATTTTAAGCCACACTTATAGTTTTATAATGTTTATTATAATCATTATAGGTTCCTTGATTTTAAAAGTCATTCTATATTAAAAAGGTTTAATAAATTATTAATAAATATCGAGGTAGGCGAAATATCAAAATATTAAATAAAAGGCGGCTCTTGAACGGAAAAAATTACAACTTTCGGATAACAATTCTAAAAGTTTTTTAAATATAAGAAGTACTGTCGACTTCTAATTTAGAACCGCTTTTTTATTATATAACATAATTTTTGTTTGTTGTTATAATTGTGTAATGATGTCTCATTTAAAATTCTGATTTTGAAGTCGGTGCAGCAGTTTTTGGGCACCCTGCATCAATAAAACTCATCAGAGCATATTTACAAAAATCTATATTGACTTTAAGACATTCTATTCAAAATTGTGGGACATGCTATAAATTTTTATACAGGGCATTTCAAAAAAATTACTTACTTTTTCATTTAAAAGTGGGATATTATGACGTAAACATTCATGCACCTTGCGCTGCACTTTACTAACTCCAGTTTTGTTTATTTTGCAGACCACTAGTTGTTCAGAAAACTTTCAACAAGACAAATTTCAAAAACTACTTGTGGAATATATAGCACAGAAGTATCTCCCTTTCAACTTTTTTGAAGATGCTATAAATGGAAAAATGTACAAATTCCTAAATCCAAAAGCAACTCTACCTGGTCGGAATCAAATGAAATCTTTGACATTAAAAACATTTGCAGCAGCGCAGCAAACAATTAAGTCATTTTTGAAAACATGTAATTCAAAAATCTCGTTCACAATCGATGGATGGTCTTCTTTTAATATGAAGGGGTACTATGGTATTACCGCCCATTTTATCGATAAAAATTGGAAACTTCATTGTATCCTTCTAGATTTTGTGCCAGCACATGGGCAACATACTGGTAATGCAATTGCAAAGCTATTTTTCGAAGTATTACAATTCTACGATGTTACAAAATGCATACAAGGTATTACTACCGACAATACAAATAGTAATTTTACGTTCATCAGAGAACTTCAAACGCATATTTCTGACATCGATACAAAAAATATACACTTTGTATGTTTTGCACACATCTTAAACTTGGCAGCTAGAAATTTTATGAAAATCCTTGATTCTGAGGTTGAAGAAACCGCCAACATTTTGACAGATATATCAGATGATGATGATGATGACTGCCAAGTTCCGCCCTCTTCTGTAAGAAAAATCCATTCCCTTGCTAAAAAATAAAAAAACTGAACATTTAGGTACGTGAAGATTTTGAAAAATTTTGCACCACTTTAAACCTGAAATTTACTATGCCAAAACTTGATCTCATAACAAGGTGGAACTTCACGTTAGACATGTTGAGATCCTTTGTGATAATGTAGAAAATTTAAAAACTTTAAAGCCAACCGACACAGAATGGTCGTTAATTGAACGAATTTGCCAGTACCTTAATGTTTTTAAGAGTATTTCCATAATTTTAGAAGGTGAATCATATGCTACTTTACCCATGGTAATAATCGGCATTAATATATTGCTGGATAGACTAGAATCGTGGGCTATGGTAGGTACTTGACAATAAACCTGATCGAGATGAAATCGATGAAAAGATTATAAATAGTATTCAAGCGGCAAGGGACAAAATCATTAGACATTACGAACGGACTAACTGGATGTACTGTGTTGTCCTGATTTTAGACCCCCGACATAAAGTGGATACATTCTCCAATACAAATTGGGGAAAAGAGTTGCAGATAGAAGCAATTAAAGTAGTAACGATAGTAGTGTCGAAAAGATCTACTAAGTTTGTTTAATAGAAAACCTGCCCATAATGCAGACGACGATATGGCCTGGCATTACGAAATCGACAAATATATTTCTGACCCAAGAGCTGACAGTACTGAAGATATTTTAGAATGGTGGAATGGTGGAAGAGACACGAATGCATTTTTCCAAACCTTGCCGCAATGGCCAAAGACTTTTTGGCAACGCCAGCTTCTTCAGCTCCAGTTGAAAGGCAGTTTTCTAGAGCTGCCTTAACTCTTACCAAAACAAGAAATCGATTAGGCGATAACTCCGTTAGAAGCCTTTTGTGTCTCAAATCATGGATGGCAAATGAGGATATTAAAGATTTATTTTAGATATTCATTTTCATGTTTGTTGATTTTCTATTGTTTTATTGTCAGAATTCAGAATATTTCGCATTTTTATTTCATATTATTTCATGTATTATTAAACTGAGTTTGTTAGAGTTTTCGTTTTTAGATGTTTTTTAAATAAAAGATTAAATCTATATATACATAGATTTTTATTGTTATTCCGTTTTGGCAGTTGAACAGATTAATATCAAAAAAGTAAATTTTTTCAAGAAAAATCAAGTAGTTAGCTTGAAAACTTGATTTTCAAGTTACTTGATGTGTAACTACTTGACTTGACTTGAATTTCAAAAACAAATACTTGACTTGATCTTGACTTGATATCAAGTCAAGTCAAGTTAAGTAGCTTGAAAATCAAGTCAAGTCGTGAGTCTCTACGTATTTTCATTAACGACTTACCAAGCTGCATAAACAATTCAGAATGCCTCCTCTATGCTGATGAGTTTAAAATATTTAAGCCCATAACATCACCTAAGGATTGTCATGAACTACAGAAGGATTTAGATTTGGTATCCAATTGGTTTCTCGAAAATAGGATGTCGTTAAATATCGACAAATGCAATGTTTTAACTTTTACACGTAAAAAACAATACCTACATAAATTTTACATACACGATTGAAAATGTACAACTAGGCAGAGAAAGCACATGCAAGGATCTTGGTGTCTGCTTCCAGGATAAATAAATAAATAAATAAACATAAATAGACACATACGCGGGAAGAGATGCGGATTGTGTCTAGGGGAAGCGCGCGCCCCCCCGCGCCTCTCCCCTAAATCCGCCACTGCTAAAATGCAATATCTAAGTCTAATCAAAAACACATTTTGGTACTTATCTTCAATATTGCTCTATCGCTCACTATAATACTTCTAGGTGGAAGAAACGGAAGGTACCTGCGATGACGATGAAAAGGACGACGACTTAGATGCCTTTTTGGAAAAATTCCAAAAGGACGAAGAATCAAGGGAAAAAGACATCTATGAAAGCTTTGAAGAGAGACAAACAAGGAAGATTCTTGAACTTGGAACTGATTTGGATGAGTTGGATAGGTTTTTGGAGAAATTCCAACAGGAGGAGGATGAACGAGAACAAGTATGTATACTAGGGTGTCTCAGCCCATGAGGACAAACAAATTTTTGTTCGAATTGAGATACGCATACCCTCTATTTTTTCCGTTTGACTCTACCAACTCAAAAAATAAATATTATTGCGATCTGGAAACGATAACCGATCTCGGCATTCTCTTTATGTCCGTCCGACCACAGACAGTTAACCATGGATAGATGTTTTGCGCTTTTTGGCAACTCGTCAGCATCGTCTAGGCTTGGCCTCAGGTCAGGACAACGAACGAAAGCATAGCAACTAACCTCTATCTGAGGTATAATAGATCTAGCGAAATTTTCTTCTCTGTATCTCCGTCAAGGGATATTATTGAAAGTTATATTAATTCTCGATAGTCGTCTCTAGCAACTTCTTTAGTCAATTCATGTCGATAAAATTCTAGCAGCTTGTCAGTCTCGGAAATATTCAGGCATGATAGCTTTTCAGTATAAATTTGTATTTTCTCGGGCTACACACTTTTCCAGCTGACGCGAAACTTTTTAAACGTTGGAATGTCAGTCACTTGGTTATAGGAAACTCGTCGATGTTTTATGTTGCTTCAATAATAAAAACAGCATTTCTCATACTTAACTGACACCTACCTATTGCTGCTACTAATGTTGGAGTTAGAAACTTTTCCTCATTTGCGTTTGATTAGTATCAGGCTGTGTGCTCCGAGTTGGGATGGGTAAAGTTTCTTGTAAATCTATCTCGGAATCTGAAGATGAGTTTTCTTGCACTGTTTCGTAAGATGATGCCGAAGGAGTTAAGGAAGCAACATATTTAGCTGCCCGCTTTTTTTCTTCGGTGTTTCTAAGACGCTCCTTTCCTTCTTTTATGGCTAATTTCTTGTCCACCCCAACTATATGACCAGGTCGACCTGGCGCTCTCTGCCGCTGCAAGAAGATATCTTCATTTATTTTCATGGGGGATCATCATCCGCAATATCAAACGGATTGTCCAAGTTCATAACAAACTCTTGTCGACGTTGCTCAAACACTTCTTACATACTTATATGACTGTAAAAAGAAAGCTTGAGAAGTGGCACGGGTTATCGTTCCTCGATCGCAATAATTTTTTTTTGAGCTGTTAGAGTCAAACGGAGAAAACTAGAGGGCAAGCGTTTGAAAAAAGAACTTTCATTGTTTTGAGACACCCTAATACATACCTACATACCTTCAAATAATCACTGGAATGTCGGTATCAGGCAACCCGCCATACAACAGCTCGTATGGTGGGTGGCCTGGCCGTGTATCCCAGCACCAAACATATATCACTTCCATAAAATCAATGAATAGCTTAACAACAGAGATAGGAACTCCTGTGTTCCCGGTTGTGGAGACCTTTTTTATCAGTTTTTTATTTCCGTGGAAGTGTGATGATCACAGAAGACGCATTTTCAAATTCTATACAAATATATTCGGTTGGCATTCGTGATATTTATCATTTGAGGAATGGAACACACATTGAATGTACGCAGATGCAAGAAGACTACCTATCCCTTGGATTCTATAATATTAACTCGAGTATTCAGGATCCAATAACTGGAAATTAAAAATCAAATCGGCCTGCACAAAAACCCATCAGGATTGCTTGGATTTATTCATGTGTACGGATTTCATAGCCCAGTCGACCAAGCTTTTCTGAAAAAAATCTGTTTTAATTTACATTTTAAGCTATTGATGTGTTTACTGATAGGTGCTGTACTTGAAGCAATTTTCTGTCGGTGATACGACTTAAAAGTTGCAGTTAGCTCTGTAAATTCTGGCCCTGAAACCCGAAGTCATTGGATTTCCGGGACATGTAAATAAGAAATAGATATCAGAAACATAAAAATATATAGATTGCGTGCTTTTTGATCTTCACGGCTAAGTAAAAAATACTATAGTTAGTTTAAGAAAATAAATAAAATATGGGGAACTACATTATCCAAGCTTCTTACACCCTATTGCACCAGTATCCATCACGCAAGGCTGTCAGCTGATTATCAAGTAATATCTCTAAATTCCCCACAGGACATAATTCCGACGGATTCGTCAACGTCAGGTAGTCAGAGTCGTATTTTGTTTTGTTTTTTTGTGCCCTACAGATTCATTTTGTACTTGCTAACAGCCCTTTTATTTAGAAAAGTTCATTTGCATACATTGCCAACATTGCAGACTAACACAAAAATGTCACTTGCGGATCAACTGTTCACCTCAGTAGACGCCAAAGCGTGAGTGATACTCGTGAAATACGGTTTAAATATGACTTTGTGAGTAAACTTTATAACTCTAGAATGTAGTATTGCTTTCCTTCAAATTATTGTACACTGAACTTAACAATCAATCATCAAAACGCAATAGTATGGTTATATCAATCTAGTTTAGTCCGATCCCTTAATAGGTTGTCCATCCTCGATTGTGTTCGACAAGAGGTGGGCGATCAGGCTATCTATGCTATCGCTATGGCAACAGGACTTGTTCCTCATAGCTTCCTTGGCGCTGCCGCACGTTGTTCCTGCCGGATGGGTCCGCCAGGCTTCTGACGCCCAGCTTCTGTAGAATTGTGTAATCTATAACTGTCCAGTACGACCGTTCCTTGTTCCTTATGTGTCGAATTTGTGGAACAACCTGTCTGAGCAGGAGGCTTTTCCCATTTCTTGGGTAGTTCAAAAATCGGATTAAATAGGTGTTTTAACCTCCTTATAGGGATCGCAGTGCCGCCCCGGTATTTAGGATTCTACCTATGCAGCAGCTTCGCCATTGGTATAAAAAAGATCCATAAGGGGATTTTATTATAACGTACCATCAAGGAACTCCTAAATCTACACAGAACTAGGACAATCGTTCCAGTAAGGTCGATACTATACCCTATTTCACGAGTATCCATCACGCTTTGACGTCTACTGAGGAGAACAGCTGATCAGCAAGTGACATTTTTGTGTTAGTCTGCAACGTTGTCAATAATGAATCGGGCATAAATCTAGTTGTGGCGCTTTGTTTTTTGTATGCAAATGGACTTTTCTAAATTAAAGCGCAGTTAGCAAGTACAAAGTGAATCTGTAGCGTACAAAAAAACAAAACAAAATACAGCTCTGTCTACCTGGCGTTGACGGATCAGTCAGAATTATGTGTCCTGTGCCGATATGGGGAATTTTGAGATATTACTACCACTACACTCTACCGCGATGGATACTCGTAAATAGGGTATATGTAGTTCTTGTTCGAATCATATGTCACTCGATTGTTCCGTGAAAGAAATATAATGTTTTGAATCGGAACTGAACATTTTGCTGGAACAAACCTAATTTACGTAATGAGAGGAATGGTACTTCTCAATAAGACATTGCGGTCAATAATGGCGATTTCTTGTATTATTATGTATCCATCGAAGGAAGAGGCTAAACCTAAACATATTCACGTATACTCCACGTGATCGCGCTCCAGAACGCCGAGCACGTTACAGGGCCGTCCTAAGAATAAATGATTTGTGGTTTTATAACACGATAAAAAAATATGCAAAATTATCGCAGGCATGTATAGGGTCCAAACTGGAATTAACATATTTTCTTCCCCGCTTTTTATATTGAAACCCCATTTCTTTTAATAATATATAGAATGTAGGTCTCTTGAAACTTGGCAAGTCATTATCCTCGTTAACCAGCTTCAGCACTATATGCATCGTTGGTGATTCTTTACGAAAGAAAAAATTGTGTACAATTCTCCTTATGGCGGTTCTGTCTAAGTCCTTTATGGCATCGTTGATTTTTTTTCTTGGCGGATACTATTTTGGTTCGACCAGTGAATGATTAGATCTCCACCCTCCGGTTTGCTATTGGTTCTGTGTAAGGGCTCGACCTATTCTGCCCAATAACAGTTATATGCTCCGTCTCTCTTGAAATATATCGTTGTGCTGATCACGCAATGATCACGCGATGATCACTGTTTGGGTTTAGTCTCTTTCTTCGATACATACATAATAGTACTTTACTTAGTCCTTTTGATTTTCTTTTATAATTTCGATATACATGAACTGGACTATGTATCGGCTCACTCAATACCACAGACAATGTTGTGAAAGACGTTCCCATAGCTATAGACACTTCCGACTGTTACTTCCGATGCATCCTCCTATAACCCTTCGTTCTCAAAACATCCACTTCAAAACCTCTAAAATGAGAACCCAGAAAGTGGGCGTAGACGTTTGGAAAATGATCATCTCCTCATGTTCATACCTAGCCTTAATTTTCTTGGCTTACGTTCTGATCAAACTGGTTCTCGCTTGTTTTTGGCTGCCGCAGTACATGAAGAAACGGAGTGAGGATAGAGCTCAAAGGAGAGCTAACGTCAGAGCCGTTGAAGAGAACGAGAATAAGAAAAATGAGTTGGTTGAAGAGAAGGAGAAACCACCAGAATCGCCTGTGAAGAAAATTGTAGATAATGGGGAGCCAAAGAAGGAAGTTTGAGTTGGTATGGTGGAGTTTTGCTTAGGCTTACATATTGCTAGTGTGTCGTATGTTCAATTATCATTTATACTGTGGTGAAATTTGGTGGTAAGGATGAACCGATAGAGGATTAATTTAAAATGTGACAACACTTACTTATATCATTGGCTAACGTGAATCCCCTTTCTGAAGAAGATCATCGTTGTGACCGAAACATATACAATGAAGAAGCATTTTAAAAAAATATGTGGTTTGATTGGCCAGACAAACATGGGGAATTATCAACATTAAAAACCACATGATAAGTTTCAGTTCAGTTATCGTCCGTTATAGTTGCTTTTATTTCATTACAAGAAATCTTAGAAGTTTTCTTTATAGTGATAAGCGATTTTTGTTGACGTTAATTAATAAAAATAAGATAATCAAAAGCATCGAGGGACGAGGAAGTATAGTGTAATTGCAAAATATTTCGAAAATGAGATATTATGTTTTTTAGATGTTATATGACATGTACTTCACACAAAATCATGTCACTCATTTCCGTCGGTCTGTCTGCAAATCCTTTAGATTTAGATGGAATTTGCACACCAGGTTACTATTATGGCAAAGTCGCAAAAGCTTTGTAATTTTTTAAAATCGGTCCAGTGGCGGCAGAGCCAGTGCCAAAAATACAAAAAAAAACGCTCAAACTTGGTTTTTTAACATTACAGCTTCCGATCATTTTCGAAAAATTATCTGTAGAGGTTAAACATTGGGGGTTAGGGTTGTAGGGGTGGAAAAGAGTGTATCTCAATTTTTGTCGCTGGTATACTCATATGCTTCCAACCCCGCTAATTCTACGCACCTATTAATATATACAGGGTGTTCTGCTTAAAATTGACCCCCACTCAACTTTTTAGCTTAACCTTTCAAAAGAGAAAGTTATATATAAGTCTAGTACAACAGTTTTTACGCGGTATCTTTTCTATTTACAGAATGACTCACAAAAGTGCCAGCGAACTAAGTTGTATTTTTTAAAAGTAACACATGTACATTTTCAGTGAAGATTATTGTTCTTTTCTTTTTTCTTTCGAAAAATGTAATTCTAAATTCTACATTGATCGGTTGTTATTTTGTTAAAAATAAACTTTATTCTATACCAATTACATTTTTGTAATTTTAGACAAATGGGACAATGGTTAATATGCTGTTACAAAAGCTATTACGACAGACTGATGGTAGATTTAGACAGTGGACCTAAATATTAAATAAGTTTCATGTATAGATAGGTTTGACGTTTTCCCGTTACCCCGATATCGGGTACTTAAGCTTTATGTTTAGCCAACAATTGCACACTATCGGTTTTTGAAAAATTGAGTTCTATTTTGTTAAAGCCATAATATTCTGCTGAGAAAGTGTCTGTTGGAGTTTTTCGTTATGTCGCATTCACATATTGGGCCAACATAGTCAAATCCCAATATGTGAATGATGAATCAAAGTCAACATTAGCTCCAATGTATTAATGCTACAATTTATGTATACCAAAACTCATCTTGATATATCACTGCTTTCGAGAAATGTAATATATATTCTGTAAGACACTCTTAAGTGTAAAGAAATTGTAATTTTAAAAGCATTTTATTTGATACCTTCAATATATGCCATATACCTTCTATTATTTATTATGATAATATGTTTGTGAATATTTAGATACATCTATCTTTGATCGTTCGATAATAATGTTATTACAATTATCAAGTATTTTTTAATTCTAAGGAAATTTTTTATCCTAATCTGATAATTACTGTTACAGCTGGTACTTATAGTTATTGTCTGATAAGAGACCGTACGAGTCGGCACATGTGTTAAGCAATTAACATCTTGACTGTGAAGATTTGTTTTGATTCAAGTTTAAATAAAAGATAACTGATAAGATCATGTGTGGGGCCTATTTAATTTTTTTATGCACCGTAAGTGCATCACCAGGATATTTTTTGGAAAATAAAGAGGAAAGAATTCTAAAAAAACATATTCTTTTCTGGATTCCAGAACCAATGTTCGTTTATATACTTTACCTTAAGATTTGGCGTTTATTCTTCAATTAAAGTTTTCGTTGCTTTAAAAAGATCAACAAGACTAAAGGCCGTCTGTCACGATATGAAATTTTGTGCTAAATTTAGTACCAAATTTTGTGGGAAAATTTGTTGTTAATTTAGTTCCCAATTTGTTTACAAATTACATGACATGTAAAGAAATCTTTGTACTAAATTTCGTACGAAATCATGCGCAGTTGGTGGAAAAAAACTATAACTGTCAACTTCTAACTGCCATTTATCACGTCAAAGACATTCTAACCACACTTTCCTTTGCGGTTGCTACTTTATTCCTTTATTTTTAAACGAATAGAAAACTGTAGAAAACGGAGCGATCCTGTAATTCGCATCGGGGTTGTAGCTGCCCACCTCATGAAAAAACGAAGTAAACGAAACCGTAAAATAATTTGGTGCCCAAAATGGATCAGGGAGAGGGACCAGCGCATGTGTGAGCTCCACATGCTGAATAAAGAACTTCTAGTACAGCAGCCTAATTGGCTTTTAAGTCATTCTGACTCTATCCAACGCAGCTTATTTGGCTTTTCTGTTTTTATAGGCTTTGCCTTTTACAGCATACAATTGATCATGACATCTTTTAAGTTTTCAATCTATAAGTGGAACAGCATATGCAGGGGAGCTTCGCTAAACTGATGAACACAACTGATAACATCAACTATACCATATTTCACGAGTATTCATCGCGCTTTGACGAACTGCTGATCAGCAAGTGACGCTTTTGTGTTACTCTGGAACGTTGGCAATAATGAATCGGGTACAAATCTAGCAAAACTTGCTTGTGGTGTTTTGTTTTTGTATACCAATGGACTTTTCTGAATAAAAGAGTTGTTAAAAAACCAAAACAAAATACGGCTCTGACTACCTGGCGTTGACGGATCCGTCAGAATTATGTGTCCTGTGCCAATATGGGGAATTTTGAGATATTACTATATAACCTGATGTCATTCTACCGTGATGGTTACTCGTCAAATAGGGTATAATGAAACTGTTTGAGGTTATATCAGCCATTGTACTGTTCCAAATGTGCAGTAGTTGTCTCCGCACTTTTAGTATGATATCATTTGAATAATTTCTACAAAATTTAGCACTAAATTTGTTCATACAAAATTATTTACTAAATGCTGTCTGACACTAACCTTAATTTTGTACGAAATTTAGCACAAAATTTCGTATCGTGGCAGATGGCCTTAACACTGTACAAAACGTCAGTTTTATAATAATTGTAAACTTGAAATACAGAAATTTGGAAAACCTTTAGTATTTTTTTTCCTTTGGAAACAATGTACTTAGGTATCCTGTATGAACTTTTTACTTTAAAAATGAATTATTTGAGCAACCTGTCTTTCCCACTGAATAAATCAGCCAATTGAATTTGATCTGTATTCCAAAGATTGATAGAAGCGTAACCTCCAAGGCAAAACCTAAGTAGATACAGAGTGTGGAAGTATTCTAGAAATGCACAGCTTTGGCGCAAGAATCTACATTTGGTCTTTGAGAAGGCAAGATTTGATACATCTCGTTCATATATTGTCGTTTGAATGAGGGGTCATGGGTAATGTATAGAAGTAGTACCAATTTCATGAACCTATTCTCCTCGCATTTAGGAACATATATTACGTATCTTAAAGGCGACATTCCGTCCGTTCTTTTGACATTTCGTAGGTTTTTGTACAAGATGTTAACTTAGCATAAGCTGTTTTGCACTTGTTGTGGACTAGGTTTGTAGCTGTTGTACGTGTTGTACGTCAGCGAACAGCGATCATGGCACGCAAACGTGGAATTAACTAGTATTTGCACACTAAAAACTAATAGTCTGCAAGATGACATATTGTCGTTTTCTGACATTTTTTCGTTTTTTTACATAATAGCCGTGCGGGGGTTCGCCTGACGGCAGGGTTATTAAGTAAAAACCTATAAAATGCAATAAAAAAAACCGATAATGTGTCAACTTGTTGACTTGATAGCTGGTAGGGTACAAATAGTTCATTCCGCTCCTGCTACAAGTGAGAATGAAGTGAACGATAACTAGTTGGTAGTTGACATCTTGTATGAAAACCTAGATAATGTCATAAAAAACCTACATAAAGTCAAAAAAATCCGACAATGTCACTTTCCCAGCTACGTAATACCGTAGCCGTAAGGGGTCTACCTTGGGGCAGTTTCCTCTCTTAATCTATCCACCGTTCTTCATAAACCACCCAAGCGAATGCCTGTAAATTTTATGACAATATGTTTTCCAATCCTGTTGATAGGCCTATATCGACAAAACGATCCAGTCCGGACCTGTCTTCATCCCTCATACAGCCACAACAGGCCTACCGCCTCACCGCGCTGCCGCGACTGACATTCGACGCGCGTGACGTCATCACACTGAGTTGCTCTCTCGCTGCGTTTACGTCGCATGACGTTTCTGGTCTGCTGTCTTTGATTGTCATTACATTTATGTTTTACAAAACAATCTCGTATCGAGATAACAGCAACTGCTCAAAATGACTCGGAAAATACATTCATTCGGTTTCAGCGCGAAAGCAAATGTTCGATCGGTAGACTTCGCCGTATGTTCATACGTTCATAGTGGTAGACAGTAGGCCTTGGCGAGAGGGTTGCAGCCCGTGAAGAAGGGTGTTTTCGCTCGAGTTCGGTGGTACGATGGACTTGACCCGCGGTTTCAGTTATTATGTTAACTAAATGGGTGAAAATTTGGGCCAACCAAGAGAGGATTTCCGTGTCGTTGACCTCCGCTGGACTGGATAGTTTCCAAAATAGAGCAGAGTCCGGCTGAATTTGGGCGAAAATCAGACAACAGAATGTAAGTAGGCACTTTTGCATTGGTGCATTGATTTGCTTCTGGGGCATGTTGATCTATTTCAGCTGTCAAAATAAGGGTAGGTGTATATATATATATATATATATATATATATATATATATACTTAATTTTGCCTGAATCCAGAATATGATAATGTGTAAATACGTGTATTATGAGTATAAAATAAAATAAAATGATTGTGCACAAACTATCTGTGAAACACTGAGTTACATAATACTTGAATTGACTAGCCAATATCAAAAAGTGAGCTGAGTTAGCCACATAATCCATACTACAAAAAAGTAAATATTTAGGTACTTTCAGCCGCCCCTTATCCAAACATCTTGATTTGGTAAGACTATACTTTAGCGCATATCGCAAATACTTCATTTCTTATTTTAAAAAATATCATTTTTTCTTTAAGGAAACCTGCTATTTTATAGAACTGCAAAGTTGCATTTTTGGTGGTAATACTCTAGAATTTAATATTGTTTTATACGCTTTTTTTTGCTTTTTGCACAGAATGATGCTCTAAAATATAAGAATATAACATACACTGTATAGTAGTAAGGAAAATAGATGTGAAACTGAAAAATCGTTGTTTTTTGCAAGAAAAGGTACAAAATCAGTCGTGTTATTACACATTAGCTTATGAGCTAAAATAACAGTTCAAAATACATACCTAAAAGATGGTATTTACTTGGTAAACTGTGTAGAGGTGTAATGTTGTGATTTTTCAGTCTTCTGGAAATTCCTTAACCATTTTTCTCCGCGTATTTTCAATGAGATCAAATTTTTTGCGTTTATCAGAAATATTTGAAAGTACAAACAATTCTGAACGGCCATTGTTGTCAAGTTGGACCTTTTTTTGGGAGAAATATGTGATAAAAAATGAGGTTATTTGCAAAATAAAAGTGTCAATTTATTATAACTGGCTTGTTTTATGATAAGTTGACCCAATATTTACCGAAAACTAGATGAATTTTTGAACAGTATGTGTCTAAACAGTGGAAAATGGACCAGCGGCTCACATGACATAGGAAATACAAAAAGCACCAGCGGTCATTGCATATAAAAAAACCCAACTTTGATTCGTTGATTTGGTCCACATCGCCAGGTCTACCCAACATATCATTGTCCAGCATTATAGTTAAATAAAGATCAACGATTATTTCATCAAATCATCAAAAAACTTGCAATGTTCTTTGTTATGTTTTCGTTATTTAGTGATTGGCAACAGCTAATTTTTGAGTTATTTCTCATATATATCACATTTAATTAGGTATATTTTGTGACATCAGCTTCACTTTAAATAATTCTTCAATAACATACATACAAAAAGTAAATAGATTATAACTATAATATAGGAGCTGTTCAAGTATTACGTAAGCAGATTTACTACAATTATTTACCCCCCATCCCCCTTGTCAGCAAAAGTAAGCAAAGCTCTTACCCCCTCCCCCCATGCTTTGGACCTTTTTTTGGGAGAAATATGTGATAAAAAATGAGGTTATTTGCAAAATAAAAGTGTCAATTTATTATAACTGGCTTGTTTTATGATAAGTTGACCCAATATTTACCGAAAACTAGATGAATTTTTGAACAGTATGTGTCTAAACAGTGGAAAATGGACCAGCGGCTCACATGACATAGGAAATACAAAAAGCACCAGCGGTCATTGCATATAAAAAAACCCAACTTTGATTCGTTGATTTGGTCCACATCGCCAGGTCTACCCAACATATCATTGTCCAGCATTATAGTTAAATAAAGATCAACGATTATTTCATCAAATCATCAAAAAACTTGCAATGTTCTTTGTTATGTTTTCGTTATTTAGTGATTGGCAACAGCTAATTTTTGAGTTATTTCTCATATATATCACATTTAATTAGGTATATTTTGTGACATCAGCTTCACTTTAAATAATTCTTCAATAACATACATACAAAAAGTAAATAGATTATAACTATAATATAGGAGCTGTTCAAGTATTACGTAAGCAGATTTACTACAATTATTTACCCCCCATCCCCCTTGTCAGCAAAAGTAAGCAAAGCTCTTACCCCCTCCCCCCATGCTTACATAAACCTTTGTCAATTAATGTATTGTTTTTTTCTAATATTATAATTATAACGTTATAATTATAATATGAAAAATAAGAAAATAGATTTAGGATAGAGATTATATTTTACTGATACGGTATTCAACATAGAGTAAAGGACAAAAATATTATATCTTACTAACATAACTTATTTAAAATTTTTGGTACATATATTAAATTCAAATTAACAGTCTTAGGTCCATGAAACCCGAATCCATGATTCTATGTTTTCGATGACATTGGATTGCTTCGATTGCTGCTCAGTGTTGTGAGTTTGCTCACTTTCATCGGATTTTGGAATGTCTACGTCGTTCTCATCGAGCCATTCAACATCATGGTGCTCTCAATTTTGAATAATGCACATCAGTTCATTAGCACGACGAGCAGCAACTCTTACAGCTCTAACTTTCCTATCAGTGTGCGTGTTTACGTTTTTATTTATATTTTCGATGTGACGATTTAGTGACTTGACGGAAGCATGATAAAGACCACACGTTTTGCATGTTCGACTTAATAGCCTCAATTTTGCAGGAAATCTTTGAGTGAAGCACTTAAGCGTAGAGCTAAATTGACGGGAAGATGAAGAAATTGCCCTCCTTCATCCAAAACCAAGTCATCAACTGTTTGTTTTACTTTTACGTGTGGTGGAAGAAACCTATTGTCTAGTAATCTAAATAGGCCACTTCTTGGACGACAGCATTCTGTATTTCTGCATTTTACAATTTGAAGCAAGTATTGGCTCTCACGCACATGTTCTGAATACCATTTAATGTCTGGAAAATCAGGAAGATCTTGTTCACCTGCCCCAACATATTTTGCATTAACATTATAGCCGTCAATTTCCATTGAACTCCATACTTCAGCTAATACATTTCCTGCAAATTCGAAATTAGATCTTTCTAAATGTTCATCAATTGTAACGCCACGTTCATCCAAATGAGACCCAAAATGGTCATGAGGCAATATTAAACCAGCCAGTTCCCGACTAAGAGGAGCCATTCTGCGCTCTACTCTGTTATACGCACTTCTTCTAGGAGCATTGGTAGCTAAAAACAATGTATCGAGATCATGTCGCTTAAAGTGTTGTATAGCAAATCCTATGACTTTTTGATAACGTGGATTTTCATCTGGCCCTCCATCAACCGTCATGATTACCACTGGTTTTACTAGTCCATGGTCAGTTTTAGCTAATGGTCGAAACTTTTCAAGTTCGAGATGCGTCTCGAAATCCTGAGCATGACTATTAGCAGTAGATGAAATATGCTTTCCACTTCGAATAGCAAAGTATGTTGGTCCAGAATATCCAACGGCTTGCGGTTGTCCTACCATATTGGAAGTGCTTTTGATACCAGCATAAACAGATGGTATTAATTTATGACGCTCAGTGATTACCCAATCGTGATCAAGCAATTTGATTCTATATTCCACGTGCATTAGAAGAGGTGCTTGCTTATTTGCCGCAGTTACGCCAAGATATGAAAAATACTTGATCTGGTCCAAGTATGGATGCTATGTTCTCTAAATAATGGATTGATGTTTCAGCGAACTTGCTATCTAAGTGGCTCTTGTGGGGATCAGTTTGAGCCCGAACGAGCTTAACAGGGACTGTCGATACATGTCTTCGTCCCTCTGCAGAATTAGATTTTCTGGGAATCAAACGAAGATATGTCCCACCGCGACTAATGTCAAATCCTACTTTACGTAATTGTTGTGTGAGTTCATCAAGAGTTTTTACGCTGCGAATTGATTCCGTTCATCTTATATCATCTGCTGCACTCCCAAATAAAGCTATATCCGCGATTGTTTTCAATAGTGAATGTTGATTGCTTTCATGATAGAGATAGTTTTTTTTTTATTTCTGGATTTTCATGACAAATATCTTCTAACTTTCTTTTCATACCATTCCTGTGTTTCTTCTGGGCAACTGCGTTTTGAACCTTCCTGTTTAAAGACTGTTTTGCTGTTTTTATTTCCTCGCGCAACTTAATGATCTGTTTATCAACTTCAGCACGGCTTGGCATAGTATCTCTGGCAGAATACAAAGCATTCAGATTTTTTTCGAGTAGAGCAATCTTATTTTTCATAGCTTCCTGAGAAGGTTTTGCTCTCTGTTTATCTGTATTTTCATTAATTTCGCATTGCTGTTGTGATTCATTACCGGGTTTTATTTTATCTTCTTCCTCTTTTTTAATATTTGAAGTTGACTGTATAATTTGTGTTTTTTCTGCAGGTTTACAGGTTGCCTAAAATAAAAACTTTCTATGGCTTCTGCTAAAGATTCTCTTATTAAGTTACATAAATACAAAGTATGGTATATATGGTGAATACAAAACCCTATGGCTTTAAAAATCTAATATGTTTAAACTAGCAATTCGTTCCGCTCACAAAATTCTTTTCTGTATATATGTATAAAAATAACATCCTGTACTTTGTGACCAATTGACGGAACCAGTCATAAGAAAAAAATCTATAATATAATGAATATTACCTCTATACTTTGAGATAGGTCATAATATTTTCTAATCAGTAAAGAGAAACTTTTTGGCGATTTCTAATATTTCTAGTACTCATACGTACCTAAAATGATTTCGTCACGCACCTTAGAAAAAAAAAATAGTAGATTGGATTTATTCTTAGTCACCGCAATTATTCTTCGATTCTCTTCGTCGGATTTTGCTTGTAATTTGTAATGTCGCCACAATTCGTTAACTAACTTTTGTACATTTTGTACTTTCGTACTTGTATGAGATTTTTTAAAACTTTTAAACAATAATTTTTGGTATAACTTGGATTTGTCTATGTGAAACGACATCTTATTTAAACATTAAACTTTGGCTAATGGAATCAATGGTAACACAAATGTTAACTTGCTTTACTATGCTTACAATACGTCTACTCGCTATAGTATCCAAACGAAACAATACACTGATAGAAGAAATTTAGACAAGTGAACACGCGCGTGAACCGCGGTAATTCCCCTACTCGGTTCTAAAGCAAGTAGGGGAATTACCGCGCGCTGTTCACTAAACGTATGCATTATTTGTGGGAATCCCCGAAAATGCGTTTCGTTTTCAAGCAAAGACAATGTGAGGGTTGCCATTCGTCTAAAAAGTAAATAACTGCCGATGACGTAATCATCGTCTAGGCTCCCCTACCCTCCATGTCATCCAAAATAAGCAAAGCAAAGACTAGATGGAGAGAGTAGGATAGTGATGGTGGTGGATGGTGGTGTAGTGATGGGAATATTTATCTAAAATAAAAGAAATTACTACTTGACAATGAACTACATATTTTCATCATTAAAATAATGCAAAATTATAGTATTACCACACAAAATGCGACTTTGAAGTTCTATAAAATAGCAAGGGTTCCTTAAAGAAAAAATGATATTTTCGTGCAAGTTACATCCTAATCTTTCATTTTAAAATAAGAAATGTAATATTTGCGATATGCGCTAAAGTATAGTTCAGTCCTTGATTTTCAGTGGGCATAGTTATCTTGCCATTTGGAGTCAATATGTCATACAATTTATAATAATTGCAAAATAATTCAAACAAGAGTTTTTCCTTAACAAGTTTTTTCATGAAATAATCCATCGATTCAATCACCCATTCCAACATATTTTTTGAGATCTAATTGCCCATGTTATGTATTGTTTACATACAATGAATGCATGGGATATTTTGTCTTCAGTAACAAGCTACTCATTCTTTGATTTATAATCCTTTTTTGAAAATTTCGACAACATCTCTAAAAAATGCGTCAATAAAATTAAAAGGGTAAACAATTTGTGATAAGGTTGAAAGCTGACAGCCTGTTGACTTAATGCCTTGGAATTTTCAGTACCATTTAAAAAAATTATGACAAATTTTGATTTTACCAGGAAATTCATGATCATTGCACACACACACACACATATATATATATATATATATATATATATATATATATATAAATAACCTATTTTTAAACCTTTGATAAAATATAATATCCTAAAAATATAGATTAAATTTTTAGAAGCAAACTATAATTGCATCGGAATTTCGCACATAAACTTGACTGGAAACTTTCATAAGCTTGTTATATGTATACCCGATTTTGTAACTAATTCCTCATCAAAATACTTGAAACAATCAAGTCCCTATCATGTCTTATTTCTTTTCATATTTGTCAATATTCTAATTTGATTGGGTATAATTACTGTGAAAGCTGATAGTATACCTACTTTGTAAGATGACCTGTCAGGAGGGTAAAAGTAAATTGGCCAATTGACACCTAGGGTCTTACTACCCATCAAAGATATTGGAAAGGGATAACCTTACCTGCCATTATTCTAATCCAAAGATCCACAGAGGAAACCTCTATAATCCTGAGCCATTCTTGGAATGTATACAATTTAGGAAATTGGTAGTTTGCTTTGTTATTCTGAGGTTGCAAAAACCTCTTACTTTTCTGCTAGATATTTTACATCCCTCGGCATTCTGTTCGCCACAGGATTCATGTTCAGTATTTTGGTATAGTGTTATAAATTTTGGAACCGTTTCTGAATACTGGTTCCCCCGTTTTGAAAATTTGGTAATTCTCATAACAGATCTGTCATCAGCGTCCTGTAGAACCACGGATATTTTTTCTTAAAAACGGTCGAAATCAAACATGAATACATTTCTCGAAACAACCGCAGGTTGCATTGCATTGATGTACATGGAACAGAATAATACTATCGAGACACGTTCCAATTTCCAAAAAAATAGGTAGTCATTATTATACAAAGGTGTAGAGAAATTAGCAAAATATTGCGTTTATGGCGAATTAAATGAGTTAATAGTTTTCGTTGGATTATAGCGTCGCCAACGTTCTAACTGACACATTTTTATAATAGCAAAAAACAGTGGATCTTTGGGTTCCCCATCGAATGTTACGCATATCTTGATGGCGCCATTTTTCGAGTTGCGCGATATTAACACTTAAGCGATGACATGTGAAAGTTATTTTAGAAAAACCTCTTCCCACCGACGTCTCCTTCAGGGGCCTGTTTCTGCAGAGTCAAAAGATGTTTCGCAAATCTAGAGGATCAAATATAAATAGTTTCAGTATAGTCCCAAGAGTCACCCATTGAATTCTTGCCCCATATCTAGGGATACATGACTAAATTAACACAATACGATCATGCTAAATTACAAATAAAACGTGTCAAAAATATGAATTAGTATATGTGCTTATGAGTTGATAGATGAAGAGCGACATCTGAATAGAGATTACTATGATTATGATGCTTTCTATTTACTGTCTTCTTTCAATAAAATGAAATCACTGATTCTGTCCGTCAAAAGGTATTTTTATCAAATTTGCTCGCAGTGCTAAAGGCGCGCGCGAAAAGGTTTTTTCTTATATTCCTGTCCGAGTGTCTCAATTTTCAATTCACTACCTTAATCACAGACCGCATGAGGCTCAATTTCCAATAATTTACTAACTTACATGCAGTGCGATCAAGCAATTTCCAATAATTTACTAACTTACATGCAGTGCGATCAAGCAATTTCCAATAATTTACTAACTTACATGCAGTGCGATCAAGCTGAAAAACGCAGAATCACTATTTTA
Organism: Acanthoscelides obtectus; assembly: GCA_963669975.1. Lineage (NCBI taxonomy): Eukaryota > Metazoa > Arthropoda > Insecta > Coleoptera > Chrysomelidae > Acanthoscelides > Acanthoscelides obtectus. The sequence goes on along the minus strand of CAVLJG010000565.1, from coordinate 462,547 downwards.
GTTATATTTGCGTCAAGCTGAACGTATAGGCAAACAACCTTACTCAACCCTCTTATCTCCACGCCATTATCCATGCGCTTACAAATCGATCAGGTTTGCCAGGTGTGGTGATTTTTCACCAAATTTGGTGATTTTTTAACCGTTTGTATCCATTAAATGTTTGCAAAAAGCCTGTATTTTATTAAATTTATCAAAGAGATTTGAAAGTCATAAATATTAGTAGCCAAACTAGATTCGCTCAGAAGGTGGGTCATTACCCTCATGACCCCCCGGATCCGCGGTTGGTTGTATGGCTTGTACACCACAAAATACATGTCACTCATTTCCGTTGGTCTGTCTGTCAGTCTGTCCGTTAATCCTTCTCTAATTATGTTCTAATTTTTGCGTTATTCAAAGGTGGAAAAACAAAAAAAAAGTTTGGAAAACATGGCAAAACAATGAAAAATCCATGTGTGCTAATTTTTTTAAATCTGACTAATTCACATGACCTTGGTTATTTTACCGGAACTTAAAGGGAAACATGAAAAATTTCGGTGGAAACACGTGGTAAAACGATGTGTATTGATCATTTCAAGTAATCTGGAAAATCTGGGCTCCGTGAACATAGCCCACAATTTTTAGTTCCAATTTTTTTGATGCTGATGGTGGAAAAACAAATAATTTTGGCGAAAAAACATATTAAATGTGACCCCCTCCCCTCACATTTTCGCCTGGTACCTAAAAGAGCCGTCAAATTCAAAATATTATCTGACCTTGTCATGTATCACATATCATTTAGTTTATAACTATTTTTCTTCCACGTACCGTATATTCACCAATGTAGATACTGATATCACATTATTTGAAATTCTATATATTATAGAACTCTACTTGTCATGAATTTATCCCATTTTAAAGACGCGAAGATTAGATTCCAGGCAGCATTCCAGGTCACTCGTATATTGTTGTGTCCTTGTCCCGATTAACGTTCTTCCAAAATGAGTTCCAGAAGTTTCAAATATGATTACATAAGTTTCTAAACACAATAAATCTTTCTTGGTATGTTTCTCCATGCCGGCATCTATCCTAGATAAAAACAGACGAAGAGTAGAACACACTTTACACATATTATGACTCACCACATTGTCCATCTTTTTATTATAATAATAATAAGTGGGCTTTAATTCGTAGAAAAGACAAAGTGTCGCTAAGAGTAGCGTTTTTAAGTTTAACCTTTGAAACAAAAAAATACATAATATAATATTTATTTTGTATGTCAGGCGGGCCGTTCCCTAACTACTCCTCTTGGGCTCCATAACAAAATTTGTAGGGGTGCCGACGCAACTGTGGCGAATCCCAAAATGAAGGGTAAAATTTGAAATATTGATTTTTACAAAAGAAATATAAACGTTTACATTGAATAATATGAATTGTCACGTATCCACCATGGATGCCCGCAGGAGGTTTTGTCATCCAGAGGAGGTGGATCATCGGCAAGAGAGAGAGAGAGAGAGGGAACTTTCTGTAAAAGGGTAATTATTCTCAAAAATTTTTGAAGAGCGAGGGGTAGCAGAGTGAGAAACTCAGATAAATGCTTTTTTGCGATGTTTACAACACTTAAATCCATGTGTGGTCATAGTCATAGTAGGTAATGCTACTTAATTTTTAAAATCGTTCATAGAAAAGTGTGCTATGAGTGAAAATTAAAATAGCTTTCAGATCGTACCAAAGTTTTTTTGTTTGCTTACAACTTTCTGACCATTTTTAATGGTAATCAAACATCTTTGTGGAAAAGTTACAATTTTTGAAAATCTAGAAAATATGCTTTCATCGTTTCTGATTGCTTCAAATTATTGCATATTCTAAAAACAATATGGAGCTTAAACATTTTGTTTCTATATCAAGGCTTATATTGACTCATTAAGAATTTAAAAATAGGCATAGATGAATGCTTGAGAAGTGTCGAGTCAATCTACATGCCATTTTTTCCGATTTTAGTGTTTCGATATTTTCAGTCTCTGAAGACAGCACTATGCTTGTCAGTCAAAGTTGCCTGATAGAAGTTCTAAAATATTTTAATTACTCTTAATTTCGATAGCTTCTTTCAGCTGTTGCAGTTGTAATCTAGATCGAGAGAGACTATCATTGGTACGGCTGATACAGCGGTAGCTACTTCCCTGAGCTCAAGCTTCTTTCACATCGACGATAAGGCGCAATATATATACAGGGAGTTAATAAAGTATGTAGACAAACTTTAACTTCATTTGGTCCCACAATTATTGCAAAATTTGTTTCCTTTAATTACTGTGTATATCTGCATTGTGTTTGAAAGTGTTGCCTTCGTAATACGTGAGTTATCTGGAGTTTTTTTCTCTTCTTAAATAAAAACCAAAATATAACCTAGTGAATATGACTTAGTTTCATTAAGTGAAACGTGGTTGAATGAGAATGTTTTGAGTGCTAAACTAATTCCTGACTCTTATATTGTTCATAGGAAGGACCGTAAGTTTACATTGGTTGATAAGGAATGTGGCGGTGGAGTGCTTCTAGCTGTTAAGGAATGCATTAAATCTGAGGTTATAGATGTTGCTGTATTTGATGCACAATTTCCATCAATTGATCTTTTAATAGTGAGATGCCATGTGGCATATAAGACATTTTTGTGCCTGTTGTTTACATTCCTGACAAAATTGCTGTTGATGAATTTGAATCGTTCTTTGATGCTGTTGATCAACTGGATTATTTGCACGACTGTAATTCCCTGTTTCTAGGAGATTTTAATGTGCCTCAACTTGTAAATGGCAATCTTCTAGACCGTAAGACACGCATTATCCATAATTTTTTGGACATTTTTAATTATAAGCAGTCAAATAATGTCTTAAATCAACTTGGTCGGTCGCTAGACCTGGTAATTTCTAAATTACCCTGTACTGTTAAGGGTGATGAACTACCTCTAGTGCCAGAAGATAGTCACCACCCGGCACTAGCTGTTGATTTGACTGCCATATTGATTAAAGAGCCTAAGTTTACATTCAACCATAGTAAAGTAACTTATAACTACAGAAAGGCTGACTTTGTCAACCTGTATCAAGAGCTAATTCAATTTGACTGGGATGTTTTATTCTGCTCTTCTGATGTTAATTATATTATTGATGTATTTTATGGCAACATTTTCCAAATTTTTGACAGGCACATACCTCGGTATAAGAATTACAGTCACCGATACCCGCCTTGGTTTCACTCAGCTATTATTAAGAACATTAAACTTAAAGCTAAATTTAGGAAAAAAATCCACAGGTCTGCTTTTGTTGATGATCTACAAGAATTCAAACGTTTGCGCCGCTTGATAAAAAACCAGATTAAATCAGCGTATGATCAATATATTGAAAATATCCAGAATTCTTTAACAATTAACCCCAATGCTTTTGGGTCATACGTTCACTCCAAAAACAACACATCACGAATCCCAGGGATAATGAAATTTCAAAATAATTCTATATACCAGGCTCAGGATATAGTAAACGTATTCAGTGAGTTTTTCAGCAGCGTCTATGTCACTCACAAGCCCCATAATAATGCCTCACTAAATCATAGTAATTTATTTGTCTATTTTCATCCAATTGAGGAAAATGAAGTCAGGAAGGCCATTAAATCACTAAAGGATAAGATGACATCTGGTCTAGATGGCATCCCGTCCTTTATAGTCAAAGATTGTGTGGAAGTGTTTGTTGGTGTTCTAACTAGGATTTTTAATATTTGTCCTATAACAAAAAGAATTCCAGATATTTAGAAGATCGCTAAGGTCTGTCCAGTGTTTAAGTGTGGGGATAAGTCAAATATTGAGAATTACAGGGCAATCTCTATATTATGCATGTTCTCGAAAGTCTTTGAAATAGTCTTGTACAGTCGCATTTACACTGCCGTCCAGCGTCAGCTGTCATTGCATCAACGCGGATTTGTCGCTAATCGCTCAACAACCACAAATCTATTTATAATAACGCACTACCTCTCGGAAGCAATTGATAGTAATGAGCAAGTTGACATTATTTATACCGACTTTTCGAAGGCTTTCGATAAAATTAACCACAAAACCTTATTAAATAAGTTAGGTGCACTTGGTTTCACAGATGATGCTAGGGAGTTGATGAAATCTTACTTATCCGATCGTAGACAATTTGTTAGCTATAATGGCTTCCAATCTGAGACCTACTTGGTACCTTCTGGAGTTCCTCAGGGGTCCAACCTGGGACCATTACTGTTTTTGATATTTATTAATGACCTCCGTGACTCAGTTGAATGTGAACGCCTATGCTTTGCTGACGACCTGAACATTTATTCGCAGATAAATACTCCTGATGATTGTATCAAGCTACAACACCAATTAAATTTTGTGCTGTCTTGGTGTGTAGAAAACAAGGTGGAGCTTAATATGAGGAAGTGTAAAATAGTCAGCTATACCAGGAAAATTAATGTTTGCGAATATCCGTACTCTATTGATGGGTCTGTGCTAGAAAGATGCTCTGATGTACGTGATTTAGGTATAATCTATGATCAAAAGTTAACTTTTAGTCAGTATATAAATAAAAAAGCATCAGAAGCATTGGCGGCTTATGGTTTCATAGTAAGGAATTGCAGGAATTTTCATAACATAAAGTCTATTAAGCTATTATATTATGCTTATGTTAGATTCAAAGTCGAATATTGTAGTATTATTTGGAGCCCTTACTATGAGTGCTATAGCACAGCTATTGAAAGAGTACAACAGAAGTTTATGGAGTTTGTTCTGTTTATGATTGATAGGACATATCCAGAGAGAGGTACAAGTAATGAGGAACTATGTAGTCGCTTAGACATGTTGACTTTGAAAAAATGTAGGTACTGTGCCTCAATAATATTTGGCTACAAAATGATCAACAATTTAATTGATTGCCCCATGATCCTGGAACAGATCAAGTTTCGTACTCCAACGTTTGCATCTCGCAATCATAAAATATTCGGGCTTCCTAGAGCTAGGACAAACATTCTTCTCAAGTCACCGTTATATGTAATGTGCTCTAACTTAAACAGAATTGGATGTTACTGTGATATATTTACGACAAATGTTAATTACCTGCTAAAGGCAGCTATGGCTTATTCGGACCCATAGCTCATGTTACAAATTTATACATGTGTTGCATTTGTTGTTTTCTTTTCGCTTTTTTCGCTTTTTGTATTATGTTTATAAATTGTCCTATAAATGGGTAACTGTTGGACAATAAAGCTATTACTATTATTATTATTATTATTATGCAGGTTTTTATTACTTTATGCAGGTTTTTCTATAAGATCTCAACTTGGCACTAGCTGTTGTTAACTTGATGTGCACTCGTTATGTAGCTGTACGTGTTGCCTAAACGCCATAACGCTTGAGCTCTAATGGTTTGGCTTTGATGTGATGTAACATCTGCTTCAGAGATGGCATTGTTAGAGGTCAAAGCTGTAAGTTGTATACTATAGCCGAAAGGAAACGACAGTGCATAGGTGCTTAGTCAATGGCGGATTTAGGATTGATTTCGTCTAGGGGGGCGGGGGGCGAAAAGATATTTGGGGCAGGTAATTTTCCAACCTCATTGGAAATTCTAGAATTCATCCTATTATTGCTCGTTAAATCCATTGTGTTCAATCTGGTCAATGCCAGCTTGAAAAAAAACATGGAAAATGCTCAGAAATCGTGAGAAACGCAATATTTCATTATATGAGAAAAAAATAAGTACGTGGCATTTATAACTAACTAGTGTAATAATATTAAAGATTAAAACATAAAAAACGTCATTGCTCTGTTAACCGAAAAAAAAACATTCTGAGGGACCCCGAGACATATCCTCCCAGTCCATTCCACACAAAACAATGTCTTTGATGGCGAAAACGAGCATGAGACCGAAAAATTCACATTATCATATGGACACTAGACGAGACAAAGAAGCATGTCTATATACCATCTATAGATCGTGTCTTAAGACCGTCTCCAGACTGCCTATAGACAAATTGTGCAACGGGGTATAGTGTGTAATAAGCTTAAGGATTAAGACTCTGAACTGCCCATTAAGCAAATCAAGTAATTGGTGCAAATACTGACACAATAAAGCACTTCTATTATATCAGCAGGTGATTGTTAGACCAATCTGCAGATTCAAATATGTAAGACCAATCTTCCAATACAATGTATTTATTGTTGAACGTTTACAGTTATTCTTTTATATAAACTTCAATGACAAACATTTAGGCCCGTATCGTCAGTCGTCCCTACAATTGTAGGGCGCGTTTATGGCCTCCTTGATTGTCATACTCCTTTCTCTAATTCAAAAATATCTAGATTGCACCCGTCCCGTGTCAGCGTCAGCGCTCTCCTATTGTGAAGATATGTTTTCTTTTTAAATTGTAGGAAATTTCAGGCTGATAAAACATGATATAACTCAAAAGCAAGCACAATTTGATGCAAATAGATGTTTGTGACATAACCTCAAAATAGAGCGCTGACACGGAGAAGTAGAGAACTATGACAATCAAGGAGGCCATAAAGGCGCCCTACAATTGTAAGGACGACTGACGATACGGGCCTTAGGACGGACTGTCCCAGCGATAACAACATTCATCTCCACGACGACTGATCCGCATGATTAGTGAGCATAGTATATGAGAGCAAGAATACGCACTTTATCCTTGAGTTAGTTTAAGGTCTCTTAACATGATAAAAATATCAACAGGTATAGTCAATTATTTATTGAAATTCAATATAGATTTTACAGTTAACCTTCAGATTTTCGTTGTCGAACTTTAGATTTACGGCATAGTTGTTGTTTTCTCAGTTTTCGAATCGGTGTTGATCGCATATAAAAATGTTGGAAATCTGTGGAAAAAACTATATCTGTTAGATCGTAATTATTTTGATAATGTATGTTTGTACGAAACAAGTACAGGAATACAGGGCTGTACATATTCACATGTGTGACTTTGAGCATCGATCGACGCATTTTCTGGACAGGTCAGAGGCGCACCGCAAAACAAATTTCATAAATGTCTATTTCTAATTTAGGCGTTCATCTAACATAGTGCTTCGCTGCAACACCAACCCCCGAACAAAATCCGTCAACTTTTCTAATTACTATTGAGCAACAAACATGAATCACTTTTTAAGTGCAATGTGTATAGCTAATATATTACTCAGACTTAGATTTGTCACAAGTCACAATACTCGTATATACATATAAATCGTAAAAATTGTGCTTTAAACGTAAGTGATGTCAAAGAGGGACACCGTTTTGAATACCACAGGATACCAGATAAGTTCCTATAGGTATAACTTATAGTTGGTACTCGTATGCCTCTGTGGCCTTGATGTGTCAGAAAGTAACACAATGTTGTTAGATTACAAAAGCAAGTATCAGACGTCTAAATCCGCCACTGTGCGTAGTGAGGATTTGTGTGTTGATGATGATTTCCTTGGTTTCTTGACTCAAATACACTTACTTGAGAGAGTTAAAAACAGAAAATCTCTGGTCGGTGAAGTAAGTGTATGACAACCAACAGGTGAGAAAATAGACGACATATAGGAAAATTCATGAAACGAAAAGGTTTATTAAATTTACATAATTTTTTATTTCCAGTCATTCAAATTTTATAAAAATTTATTTTGCGATGACAAGTTGAAAATAGACATGAGCGCCTAGATTTGAGGCAGTGCGAAAATGTTTTGTGTGTGACACACACAAAGCAGGCGCGATGGTGATAACGTAGAGCATAATCTCTTTTCAGAAAAGAAAACACAAATAACCCGTCTCGCACAGCTAATAGATATATTAATTCATGGGCAGCATACTCAGTAATAACTTTCTCACATAGCAAATATCACTGAATTTATACACATGCAGAGCAATTCACATAATCACAACACTATCATCCAAATGCGATATTGCTACTCTGCTACTCAACCAATTTTCTATCCGTCACATCTTCTCAAAGATACTCTACAGGCTATCTCGGCATTCTACAACCGAAAAAGCATGCTGGCGAACTGACTTGCAGCATGGCCGTTGAGCATGTTGTTGAGACATTCCTCGATAGGTGACGCTGCGACGCTCACAGCGCTCATAGCGAGCAAGAGCGGAATGAACTGTATGTCCACTAGGAGCTAACTAGTCAGTAAATTGACATTTTTGTCGGTTTTTTGACAGCATATAGGTTTTATACGTAATAACGCTGCCGGTCATATTGATATATCAGCAGTATTTCCCGTCTTTTCAAAGTCTTTGCATTCTAGATCTGCTAGATATGTATCTGCACGGTCGGTCGTGCATCCAGAGGTGATCGGTAAATCCACTTCTAATCCGTTTCCAGGCAGGCGAGAATGTGGATTCAGAAGAGGTTTTCCTTGTTTCACGTGAACTGAGCCAGTTCAAAACATGCTTATGTCTATGTCTCAGTTCTATATGTACTATAGCTAGGTATGTAATTAAACGCAGTAACCGTATTTTATATCATTTGTTACCGCGGCTATTGATTGTGGAATTATTATTCAATAAACCATACAGCTAAAAATAGGTCTTAATGTCTTTTGGATCAATACGGTTTATTTTTGCTGCCTCTTGAGGTCTTGTACTGTAGCAACTTATGATATGAATAATAAAAGCTTGTAATGTATATTGCCCCAATTAGGAATAAATTAAATAACATAAGCCGTCCAAATCAGTCATTTGGCCCCAGTTTCCGAGATATCCTAACCTGAAGGTGCGACATAGCGATTTTTGTCTATATTTAATGTTATGTAGCATGGCGAATCATTTTTTTTTCCAAAAAACCCTGGACATCATGTCAGAGTAGCAGACAGACGTACCCTGTTTTAAAGGCAAATGTACGGGGAACTTTAAGATGTTTGAAATATGTCTAATAGGCGCGTATGATTACCGGCACGGTTATTATGTAAAAACCTATAAAAAAAAACGAACAAAATGTCATCTTGCAGACTAGGTAATTTTTCAGGGGCAAACAGTCATTCCAAGTTTGCTCACTAGGATCGTTGTGAGCGTCCATCTATGGGGGAACGGCTCAACTACACGGATTGTTGGTTGGTTACGTTTTGTGAACCCGAGTAGTCTGTAGTTTTCATCTCTGAGAAGAAAATTGGTTGAATAGCAAGATCGCATCTGGATGATTATGTGTATTGGTTTGTATGTGTGATATTTGCTGTGTGAGAAAATCATTACTGAATATGCTACCTGTTAGCTATGCCCGACTGAAGAGAGATGTTCAAAGTATAAATAATGATTTTTTACGTTTTTTGTGTTTTAAAAAACTTTGAGGAGAATTACAAGAACTCACTACCGTGCCCGCGTTGTGTGTAATTACTGTTAGCTTGTATACGACTTGTAATTCGACAGTGTACATTGAACATAATTATTTCTTATCTCTCTCATTTTGGAAATTCAGCAAATTTGCGTAAATGTAATTTATCCAGAATGGATAAGAAAAAGCGGATGCGCAACTTATTTCTAGCTTTGAATCTCAAGTAAGTGTATTTGAGACAAGTATCCAATGGAATTATCATCAACACATATTATTAGCACACAAATCCTCATTATGCACCTACATATATGTTGCCGTTTTCTTCTAGCTATAGTATAAAACTTACAGCTTAGACCTCCAGTAATGCCATCTCTGAAGCAGGTTTTTGCATCACATCCAAATATTGATAACTGAAACCTCATGACGTTTAGACAACATGTTCAACTACAAAACGAGTTCACAACGTGTCCATCAGCTAGTGCTAAGTTAACATCGTGTAGAAAAACCTTCATATTATCACAAAAAAAAACAATACAATGCCAAAAAAGATCGACATAATGTCACATAAATTGCTAGTCCAACAAGTTGACATATACTTTCCCCCATGATGATGATTAGGATCATCTGGAATGTCAAAAAAACGTTTGAGCTATTTTTATTTTTTTTTTTGTTTTTTTTGTGCGATTTTCAAGTGATCTGGTATGAAATGTGCATCAAAATCCGAGCGAACAGACAGACAGTCCGACGGAAATGAGTGAATGTTTTTTTGTGATGTACATGTCATACATCCAAACAAACATAATATCCCATTTTCGACTTTTTTCGCGATTACGATATAAAAAACTTCTTTTTTTATCACTGTAAAGTGGTATTAGTTAACGTGATTGTTAAGAAACTCATACTAAATGGTGATTGATATAAATGTAATTTTTCTATTTCCTTCCATTAAAAACGAACTCCTCAGTGTTTTTTATTCAATAAACCGCATGGACCTGTTAGTCCTTAAGGGGTATAAGTTATATACTATTATATATATAGTACATTAATTAGCTGCAAGAAGTGTAAAGGTAGTCTAGGTTACAGTTTGGTGCTAAAATGTCACTCATAGTTTACGATGTAAGGTTTATATTCCACTCTATAGTATTCTAATAACGGTCATTACATAAATATGTGTTTGACACTGAGATTAGTTACACTGTTACACACTTCGCACATGGGTTCTGGCTCCTGGGTGTGGCTTAAATGGAGCCGGGAGTGAGGGTTGCCTTCTGCTTGTAGAATTTGTAACCCTTGGTCCGAATCTAGGTTTTAGTTCTAGGAGCTTTGATGAATTGTTCTGCCATTTGTTGTTCTAGACTTCAGTGACTCTGTTTCTGAGGAAAGAATACATAATGTAGCTGAAATGCTTACGGTTGATGTAGTTACTATATTTGTTGCTGATTTTGCTTGGAGGTCTGCTTTTACTTCCCACGTCTACTGCTGAGGAAGTATTGTAATCGCGAAAATTTACGAAAATGCGACACTATGTTTTTTGGCCTGTCTGCCTGTCGGTCTGTCTGCTAATCTTATAACCACCTATAACTTGAGAAGTAGCGCTCGTATTTCGATGAAATTCTTACAAGAGTAGCAAGGAAGCAAATTTTCAGTTTAGTGGCTGCAGAGAAAAATGCCTAAAAAGTAAAAATCATTCAAACTTCAGAGGATTCTGATCTGATGCTGGTATATTTATACGCTACCAACATTGGTAATCCTATGCATCTTTTAGACGAATTTTGTGCATCATAGATATTTCTGTACATTAGCCCTGAAATCTTAGAACAATATTCTCAGATATCCCACTTATCGGCCGCGGTTGCTGCTGGCGTCGTGCGCCGACCGAGATGACCGTTCTGGTATGGAATCCGTGTGAAATTTCTGAATAAAGCATCATCGTCAGCCACCAAGTTGTTGTACAAATTGTACTGAATTTCTTGACCATCTACGTCTATATTTCTTCTTCAATATTCTGACGTTTTTCTTTTTCTTTTCCGATCCGAAGAAATTACTAAATAAGCAGCCGCCGCGACTATCTGTAATGACATGGCGTACTAAACTGGAGTTGCTTGAATTGAATCGTGAAGACGCATGATGCTACACGCATGTACGACAAAGCGCATGCCATATAGGCGAACAAAATCCGCATGCGGCATTAATAGAATTTTGGGCAACACTGTCGAACGTCAACAAGAGGCAACACTAGGAAACAAGTGGCATGCCACATGTCGTTCATTGTTGCCTCAGTGGAATTGCGCCGTAAGAGTAGAGGTGAATGTCATACAGCTTTTCCTATACTCTGTTGTTAAGTTTTGATGCATCAATATACAATTTTGCATAGTGTTAGTTTCTGTTAATATCCTAGAAATTTTGTATTGTTGCTGGCCTTGGTGTCTGCCTTATTTATTATTGTGTCTGTGTTTGATGCTGTACATACCAAAATGTAGCCCTCATTTTTTAATATTTTGCTTCGCAAGACGAACTTCAGAGTACTAGACTGTAGTACGACTACCTCCAATACATCCCTTTTAGCTAAATTTCAACCCTTTAATATGCTAAAAGCTTCGCATCGATTCAGAATGACTTAATTTATTATACTTTGAACAAAATAGTTAATTACATTCGGAATGTAGGGAAAAAAACCGAATTTCCCCACAGGATACGAGTAATTCAGTAAAAAGACGCGTTTAAAACTGATACATTAATAATAAAAATTGACTACTTTTATAAAGCAGGAGTGGGTTACTTTATTGCTCTTAGGAATATTGTATGTACCCTAGAGCGAATTATAATAATCAATAGTCGGACATAATGACGTTAATCAATAAGTACAGGTATGTCGCTAAATAATTCAAAATCAGACCAGAGCTATTTAGGGGCAATCGGAGCAGTTGCCCGAGAATCCCGGCTTCCAGAGGTACCAAACAAGGCCTCACATCAGACCAGAAATATAATATAAATTAGCAAGCAGAAGGTTCCTTAAACAAAAAATGATATTTTCGTGAAAATTACATCGTAATCCTTCATTTTAAAATAAGAAATGAAATATTTGCGATATGCGCCAAAGTATAGTCTTACCAACTTTTTTGAGAATTTTCCATGGACGTCTGCGATTTCTCCTCTTCGATTTTCACCAGCGACAAGAGTCTGGGAACTTCACAAGTACCATGGGTTGTTGATTAACATATTCAATCTGAAGATAGCCAACCATATACCGGGTGTTTCAAATTCGACGCGCATCATTGGGATCTTAGAAACGGTAGAAGTTACGAAGTTGCTTAAATGGGGACAAGTTTTCGTATTTAGATAGGAAAGTTTCGAAATTCAAAGTATTTCCAGAGAGAGACGAAAAAAACCGAATTTTCTCAAAATCGTTTCAATTTTTTCCTGACTTTAGTTGTAGTGGGATTTCAAGATAAATTGCATATTCTCCTCTACAAGATGGTATAATTAGAATTTCAATACGACCTTTCTTCTTTTGTTCTCCAGCATAAACTTTATTTTCTAATAGACCCCATATTGAAGTTTTGCACAGATGAATAGTTTTCAATTCCGATATCAAAAATATATAACATGTTAATTGAATACATCAACATTACCAAATCCTGGTCATCCAAAAAAAAAAGAATTTCCTGAGTAGGCCTTGAAATTATCAGATAGTCATTTATTTCCTGGTTTTGTGTTTTCTGCTTCCAATATCCATGATCACGATACTGACAACATGAAATTTGAGAGGAGAAGAAGTGATAATGTTAATGTTCAATTTATTTTGGAATCTTACTAGAAGTAAAGTCAGTAAAACAATAAAACGATTCTGAGAAAATTCATTTTTTCCGTCTCTCTCCGAAAATACTTTGAATGTCAGAACTTTCTAAGCGGCATTTTGTTAGTTACCTAATTTATGGTGGGCCACAAAATATATGGAAAGGTTCTTTTTGCTGCAAAGTAAAATTTTACGTTCTTCCTTTGGAATTTTCAAGGTGTTTAAGGAGTAAACAACGTTTTTTTCATTATTATGATTCTAAAAGTTGAATATATTAAACTGCGTAAATTCTTTCAGATAAGCACGAATGCGAGTTGCCTTTTTATGCACAAAATAACTTAATTTCAATATAACTTGTAAACCGCCACTACGAAAATCTTACGTTATGTTGTCCATTAACCTCCCTCTCCCAGAATATATGGGCAATGTGTTTAACTAGACGTCTTAATATTTGACTTGTTATATAGCAAAGTTTTTTTACATCTTTCCCAACGACTCTGATTTTTTGTATTTAGCAGATCTTTTCACTTACTAAATTTTTTCTCATCTATAGTAACAGGCTCTCCGAATCAGAGTCGTTGGGAGAGTTGCAAAAAAATTCTGCTATAATTTAGGTAGGGGTGGGGGTAGTTTTCACCGTTTCGAACCCTTTTGTGTTTTTTTGTAAGTCAAAGTCAAATATCTGAATTAAATGTCTTTTAAAAAGAAAACTGACCCCCTCGAACGGACAAATGAAGCTCTTTTGCATAGAGGTAAGTCATGACCAATCGTCTTATTTTGAGTCTAAAAATACGTGCTACTTATATGTTCACGGAATATTGGGACACCAGTACACGCCACGGACCCTCTTTCCCTCCTCCTGTCGTATTTTGCTATACATAGGTAATAATAACAAGGATCATTCAAGAATACTTTACTGCATATACACACTTCTTGCATTCTTAAATATAAAAAGAACATAATCACTTCATTTGAGAGCTTTAAATATGTCACATTCGCGTATAAAAATGTCTCGATTCGTATTCGCAAATGATATCAAAATTCCTCGCATTCATATTATCGAAGTAGACAGGAGATTTAGTTGCCTCCATTCAAGAAAATCGTTCGTAAATATTATTTTTACTCTTCCATGTTCGTGAGCCTTTTCATTCGCTAGATAGACGTCTATGAGCTCTTTCTATTCAACTTGGAGTCTGAGACTTGTAATTTGTGTCTATTCATTTGTCGCTGGATTTAGTGCCTGGTCCATGGATTTTCTTTTCTCTAAAAAAAATATGAAGTGATCATTAGATGCTATTTTCAGTTACGTATGAGCGAAGTGTACAGACTACAAATAGTAGGATCACTATTATTGTTGCGGCACCGTTTTGGGCTGAAGCAATCTGAAAATGTCCGTCGCTAAAGGAACGTCTGATTTCTAAACTTGGTATCGTCCCTCAAGTGGCCTTAACCGGAAAGGCTTTTTGCCAGTCGCCAGTGATTCTGATGTTCTTGAATCTGTCATCCATGACTAAATGTAGGCCTCGGAAACATTTATGTGAGAATTGAAAAATTAATGTGGATGGTACGAGTATTTAACCGACTTAACAGCTGTCTTTTTTGATAGTTTTGTGAGGTTATTACGTTCAGGCGAAAATATGTAGTTAAATTTAGGAAAATTCTGGAATGTATCCATTTGAACTGGAGCAGACCCTTATGCAGTGTCACCAAAGCAAATAACTGAAATAGCTCATCAGGAAATATGCATATGGTGACGAAGTTTAGCAGCATGCTAATCTTAAGTAGGTGATATCAAACAAAAAAATACATGTTGCACAAAAATTTGCTACATGTACTCAAAGTAAAGAAAAAACATTTAACAATATAGACAAGAGCGACTTATTGAAACTATGGGTACAAGCAGATATGAGATTTGACAGCTTTCTTGAAGCAATTCAAGGACATGTTCTTGAATTCAGGACTCGAAGCATTGTATAAAACTGCAGCACTGCACGCGAAAGAACGCTGCAATAAAGCTGTAGAATGAATAGGTCTAGTTATCAAATTTAGAAATCTAATAAATCTATCAAGTATATTACGCCTAAAGATCAGCTTTTCTCTTAAGTATATCGGTTTTGATATAAGTACATATTAGTTTATGAATGAATACAAGGTGATATTTGACAATATTTTTTGTTTGATGAACCTAGCACAATTTGGATCCGATTTCTAATAATAACATCGAGACATGGATAATATAAAACATCACAGTAGTTGAAAATGGGCATAACCAAAGGTGAGCACACTTTTTTCCTTAGTTTAAAATTAAAAGTTGCTTGATTTGCATATAGCGATCTCAGTCTCAAGTAGGTTTTCTTGAAGAGATTTTTTACATATCTCTCTTACGTATATCTCTCCACGAAATAGATCATTACGCCAAGAATTTTAACCTCATCAACCGTGTACAACAGCTTTTAAGACCCAATTTTAACAGCTAATTCACTTTTAATTTCTTCTTTTGAACAATCTGAATAAAATACTTGTTTAAGAAGGCAATTGTAACACAGGAAAACTAATTTAGCAGCTTTCTCGGGTCACGAGCGATTTCAAAGTTTGGGATGTACCATACCAAATGTCGATACTACTTTTTGAATAGCATCGATATTTTGTTGGGGTTTCCACCAATTTAAAGCTTTTGAAGTTTTGAGAATTTCCTTCACCAAACATTATGTTGGGAAAACGATCTGATTTTGCCAGGAATTGAATTAGTAGTGGCAAGAACCCACTGGGAAGTAGTTCTTTTGCGGCCTTCAAAGCACAACTCTTTTCGTCGTCTGCTAATAGATGTTGTGGTTTTGTCGGGTCAAGAAATTATGCTAACAGATGATATAAAGTGATGCGTTGTTCGTATCCGTGACTTCGTTTTTGTATTTGACTTAAAGTCAGAAAGGGTTGCATCATTTCTTTGAACCTTATCAATCAATGGCAACAGACTATTCTCGCACTACGGCATCATTTTTATGCTCTTCGAAAATTTTCAGAAGTTTTGGCAACGATTTAATGTAAGCTTGTAAGCAGTCAGCCAGTCAATTTTACCTCACGTCATCAGGTTGTTCCGACAGGAAGACGCGCTTGACAGGTCAACACAAGTTTTTTGTATGCTTCCGAGGAGATTTTGTTACAATAAATCTAGAAAACAAATATTTTTGGGCGAATAAGATAAAATAATTAAAATCAGTTAATTTAAAGTCCATTATTACGAGATTTAAAGAAAAAATCAGTACAAATCACCATTTAATCAAAGAAATCACATACTTTGTTTTTTCAAAAAAATCGTGATTTTAGCAACACGTAGGGCCGATTTCACAAAGATTTAAATCTAACATCACAAAGGGTTAAAAGTATGGCCAAAACATGAAGAGGTATTTTAAACCTCTAGGGTTCTAGTATTTCCGTGGTCCTGAGGTTAATAACACACATACAGGAATTCGACGAAATTAGGTTTTATTTTCTCAATACGTCAATACAAGTCATTCTTCCATTTTACAAACAAAAAACCAATTCCCCCTTCTATCAAGTCGTTTCCAACGCAACGCAAAGTCGCCCCATATTTTTTATTTGGGGTTAAACCTCCGCAAACATAAGTCATATTGAAATAACCATCGACACGTACGAAATCAAATGACGTTTTGTGACAGATTTCAAATTATATTATTCAAAATTAATGTCCTATGAAATGATTGTTCCGCTCTATTAACACTCTACCCAAAGTGAAACACTCAACATACATTGCACCGATGCACTTGAAAATAGAAAATGATTGCAACAAACAGAGAAACGTGAATGAAAATAATAATTCGTATTTTCCGAAAATACCACAAGTTAGTCATAGACGTATAGAGGAACCCAGCGTAAAAAAGAAGTTAGATCGCTGTTATTTTTGTAGTTTTCCGTAGAGGGGCCAAGGATTTGCGGACAGACAGACCGACAAAAATGAGAGGCATGGCTTTAATTGATGTACATTCTGCGATAATCAAAAGTTCGCAAATTTTGTCCTGCTAAACAAGCTTAAAAATGACTTAAGAATAAGCTAATCCTAAATTACTTTCAGAGGTCCTGTAGAGCAAGGTTTTAGCTAATTTAGCTGATTGAGATTCACCTGAAAAACTATAATTTTTAACTGATATTTTAAGCATTGAATATACCCATTTTTAACGTTTTCAGAAATTAAATCGTTTATAATTTGAAAACGGTCAACTGTAGGAAAAGGTTACTGGAGGCCTTCTTTGTTTAGAATGATCCAAAAAACTTAAAAAAAATACTTATTTGTAATTCGTGAACAGTGCGCCGTTGCTAGATTTTTGCGGGCGAGTTTAGATGGATGTTAGGATGATGATGTGGCTTCACAATGTAATGCTTTCATGTTCTAAAAATTTTTTAATCTGTTTTTAACTTGTTCTTGTCACACATTTGTGTGTATTTTATATAATTTTGACCATTGTACCATCTATCCAGCTTTCACAATGTTACTGGGCGTTTCCCTCATCCTGAACGTAAACAACAATTAGCAACATCCTCACATACTACTCTCCTGATGATGATGGCAAAGTCCATTGAAAGCTAGAGAGTCCTCTTTGCTTAAATTTTGTCGAAGTACCCAACAAAAGGCGGAAGCTTTAATTTTTCACCTAACTAGTGGATCCAAGCAAATATGAGATTTGACAGCTTTCTTGAAGCAATTTAAGGACATGGTTTTGAATTCAGGACTCAAGGCATTGTATAACACTGAAGCACTGTACGTGAAAGAACGCTGGAATAAAGTTGAGGAGTGAATAGGTGTAGTTATCAAATCTGGAAATCTAATATGTCTATGATGAATATTACGCCTAATGATCAGCTTTTCTCTTAAGTATATAGGTTTTGACATGAGTATTAGTTTATGAATAAAAACAAGGTAATGATATTTGACAAAATTTTTTGTTATCATCCAGTTTAATTCAATAAGACTACCAGAAACATGGTCAAAGCGCCTTAAACCGCAGATGAACCTAGCATAATTGTTTTGCACAATTTGAATCCGATTTCTAGTAACAACATTGAGACACGGATAATATCAAATATCCGTTCGTTAAGCTTATTGTTATTACTTAAGTTAGTGTGTCATGTAATCATATTATTATATATTCTGACCGTATTCCAGATTTCATAGGCAGCTAGATGCAAACTGGTTCGAACTCTGATGCATATGAGTAAATGACACACGGACTTATTTTTGGCCAACCTAATGAAAATAAGTATTATAAACTCTATGTATTTTGAATCAGACAAAATGGACTATCATTTCCCTGAAAATATACCGGGTGTTCCATTTAAAAAATCTTTATTCGATAGCACTTTTCTGAGACAAAAAAATATTACATGAAAATTAGACCATATAACTTTTTTCTGGAAGACCATATAAAAAAGTTACAGGGGGTCAATTTATATCCGGACACCATGTACATGTTATGTAACATTATGCCACTTCCGATTTGCGTGGCAAGTCAAAGCAACATTCAAAATCACTCATTGTCATATCGTTTACCTTGCATATTCAGAAAATATCATAGATTCCTCACAGGTTTCCAAATATTGTGTGGAAGGACCTAGCTATGACCAAAAGACATAGCACCTTGTTCATGTCGAAAATCTCCATCATGGTCATGTTGGGTTTCACCAGATGGAACTTTGAGATGTGGACGCACTTGAACATGATCGATAGATCGATAGTTAACCGATACTGAAATATTATTCCGTCATTCTAGATTTTAGATGCATCGTTACATAAAGTTCGTGGATTGGAGCCAGCAGGCTTGTTACTTTTTAATCGTTTCAAGGCTATCGTATACATTTGGTGTCTGACGTTTGAGCGATTGAATGCGGTTTTTCGAAAATAACAATACACTGCTCGTTAAAAGTTACTGATGTGTACGAGTTCGTAACCTCGGTAAACATCAACAACGCAACGTGCAGCCTGGTGGGACCGTATGACAGAACTATATCGCGACGGCTTCATGGAGGAGATTCTAGAGGAGCAAAGTCCGTTGGCATAGCGGTAAATGAGAGCTAATTATTGTAGGGTGCGAAAACTAAAGGTGACACTGCCACCTGACATAATATGTGTATAAGCTCCACGTATTCAACCATCGCTGACGGCTTTTAGAATGGACTTCCTTTCCCGAATTAATACAGCAGATTGATTAACTCACACGTAGCCTTTCAACCGCAGTTTTATATACTAAACATTTCATTTCGCACCAAACAAAAAACAAACCACGAACGATCTTGAAAAACGTTCTGCATGCACTCGCGAAGCCTCGATAGCATTTCGAAGACACTCACCGTAAATTAAAATAATATGGACAACTCCGATAATGCTGTATGAGTGACCTTTCGTTTCGTTTTTTAGAACCGATGCGTAACGGTTTTGTTTACCGAAGGGGCCAGCGACTGCTTTGATAGCAGTGCGCGTTATACGTGTTCACGCTTGATCTGGTCCAGGATCGGAATAGGTATTATTTAGGTTTGATTTATTTTGCGGAGACTAACATCTTGGTAATTTTAAGACTTTGGTGTATATGTTACTAGAAAAAACTGCTAATTTCTATGATACACCGTGCAAAGTCCTAACCTGTGTTTAAATAGGTCTGTCATCACGTCTTAACCACAATACTGAGAGAAGTAAAAGTTTGTACACTTACCCATTGAAACATAGGGAAGGTTATAGACATGGTTTTTTCCGCGAAGATATACAGAGTGATCAAAAAGTGGATAGATAAAAATACCTACATATCTGTAAAGCTACGTTTCCTGGAGACAAAAAATGTTGTAAAGCAAAGTTGTAAGGCTTGTAACGATTCATCTAATAGTGACCTTGAACGTAACATTGACTATGATCTTCAAGGTGGTTGGAAGGTCAAGACACCTTTCTGAAATAAAACCTCTATTTTTGATACCAGAAGTGTAAAGGTGGGAATTTTACGTTAAAGTATGTTTTTGCCAGAGACCTCGACCATGATATTCATGTCTATTTGAGGATGTCCAAAAAGTAGGGAACGGACAAAATACGTTGTAAGGTTTTTAAAGATTCATTTAATGGTGACCTTGAAAGTGACCTCGACTATGACCTTCAAGATCACTTGAAGGTCAAAACAATTTTCTTAAATGGAACACGTGTGCATGCAACATGCACACATTCTGGCTCCGCCTACGAGATCCGCCGGGTGGTACCTCCGCGTTCGACAGTCAGAAACCGTCTACCACCTACGGACAATCACAACATCCATAGCCAAAAGAAAAATTTCTCCTGGGACGGGACTCGAACCCGCACAGCGCACGGCGACTGATCAGGAGACCGAAGAGTCTACTACTGCGGCCACCGCTGCTGCCTTGCTTTAAATACTCATAATGACCTAGACTTTACTATCGTTATAATCCTATTCACTGACTGTTTCGGCGGAAAATACAAAGTATTTGAGTACCACTTTCCCGACACCTTTGAATGACGAATGACAGAGTCCGCTTCTAAAAAGCCTGCAATGTTGCCCATCACATATACTGAATTTTTTGGTAAGCTCATACGAGGTCTGTAAATTAAGTGATGAGACTGTTTGTTTTAATTTATTTATTCAAATATAATTACAATTTTATATTTTTACCCTCAAAATAACTTCCTTCTAGAGCCAGACAGCGCTTCCACTCCTCATCACAGTACCGAAACTCCGATATTGGAATAGATTTCAGCGGGTCTGGTACAGCCGTTGGAATGTTTCCGGCTGTCTCAAAATCAGAGTTCCCGTGAGGTGTTTTTTCAACTTCGGGAAGAGAAAACAGTTATAATTACTCAAGTCAGCCGAATAACGAGGCTGAGGAGCCACAGGAATGTTTTACTGGCTAAAAATTTGTTTATTGACAGTGCTTTGTGACAAGAAACATTATCTTGACGCAACACCCAGTTGGTCTTGATCTGATCAACGGTGCGGTGAGTCGAATTTAACTCTTCCCCGATCATTCTGACTTTCAACCGACGATCTGAACGCACAAGATCCCGGATTCTGTCGATATTTTCATTGGTTCATGAAGATGAAGGCCTCTCGCTTTGTGGTTCATCGTCAGTCGACTCTCTCCCTTCTGAAAATGCCTTAAACCGAAAAATCTGGGCTCTTGACAAAACACTATCACCTTAGGCCTGTTTAGCAAGAGTTTCCGTTGCACTGTGTCCAAGTCTGAAGCAAAACCTGATAGCACGTTGTTACCTGAAATTGATGTCACTCATTTTAGAACACAATATAAAAAACTATTACACAAAACATCGCTACAATGACTCGAGCGAGTTCAAACTTGTACTGAAGGCGGATCACATGTACCCTGTATCCCCTTCAAGCCCGACGCCTCCAGTGTTGCCAGATCGAACACTACTCAGCCAGTTTCATCACTTGATTTACAGACCTCGTATTCGCTTGTTTACTTTCCGTCATTCGTCTCCAAATGACCAGACCCTACTGATGATTGCTAAAAAGCACGACAAAAACGTGGTATATGATTGGTTATAATCGCAGAGATGGAAGGCCACGCTTGAGACCATCGTATCATCATTCGGTCACACAGCACTACATTCCGTATCAAAAAGTTTTGTTGCCGGATATTTGATATTTGCATTTGGTATGTTCTGTGTATGATAATTCCAAACTCATTGCGCGCACTTGGTACTCCAGGGTATATGATGCATATCAACAATAGAATAAAAAGGTAAGCCACGTGTCCAACAATGAATCACGAGCGGTAGTGATTTCGATGTTATTTGTTTCTCAGCTTCTGGAGCGGGTGTAAAATCCCGCGGGATTTTCCTTGCTCCCACTCTCGCATTAGTATGAGAACCCACTGCAATTTTTTGATAAAAAGTACGCAATCATAAACTGATCCACTTACAATTCCGCCAAGAAAAAGTCTACAAAACAGGAAATTCGCCGAGATAGTTGTAATAGTAGTCGTAGTAGTAGTGGTGGTACAAAGGCAAGCCTGGTAACTATGCCACCTCTGAGTCTTTTAGCCGATCCCGTAGTACCAACAATGTACTACGTCACAAGCCATTATGATTATTGAGTAAACCAGTTTCAGCGCTGAGAAGTACCTAAGTAAGTAAGAGGAGGGAGGCAGGCTTGGAATGAGCTTTTCGTATAAAAACGAATTTTCCCAAAATTGTTTTAATTTTTACCTGACTGCATTTGTAGTGGGATTTCAAAATAAATTGCACATTAGCATTCCCACTTTTTCTCCTCTACAGTATTTTATTATTAGAATTTCAATATGACGTTCCATCTCTTGTCCTCAAGCATCAATTTTATTTTTTTAAGGACGCCATATTGGATTTTTGCGCAGATGAATAGAGTCTTTAATTTCAAAAATGTATAATATGCCACACATTGACCTTGCCAAACCCTAGCTATTCCAGAAAAACAGAAGTCCCTAGGTAGGCCTTGAAATTATTAGATAGTTATTTGTTTCGTATAGTACACCAGTCCTCGAAACAGAGTTTAGAAGACTGAGAAGAAGGGCAATACATCGAGTAATGATCAATGTACAGAGAAGAGTCAGGCCTTGCCAACAAAATAACTTGTAATAATAATATAATGTATAATAACATCTACCATGATTTACTTCTTCTATTGTTATTACCATCAATAAAATTTTCATTTTGTGCACAGGTTGCACCATATTTTTTTATTTCGTTATAATTTTCAACCAACAACAAATTCATGGCCAACTAAGGAAATACATCACTGAATTTAGGAATGAAATTTCTCCAAAATTCCAGTATATCGTCCATATGAAAAAAACAAAGTTGGTGATGGAAATCGAAAGGGTTCGAATTGAAAATTTGACTACCTTCTTGTAGAGAATAATAAGTAACATTGACAACATGCAATTTATTTTGAAATCCTATCTCAAATAAAGTCAGGAAGAAATATATACTAAGTGACATATAAATCCGAACACCCAGTTTAAATGGTTTTATTTTAATAAAAGTTGGTGAATGTATTTATCTTAGTGTAAATAACAAGTGAACAAATTTTCAGCCTTATCAGTTGGACATTCCGGTATTTATACTGCTTTTTTTTAATTCACTAACGCTCTAAAAATGAATATTTCAGCCGCAGTAAAGAATCAACGTTGGCGGATTTTGGTTCTTGACATCCTTTACGATCGGTTACGATGCCTAGAGTACGGAGACCTGTACGATTTCGTCAACTTAGTGAGTTTTATAGGGGCCGTATAGTGGGACTTCGGGAAGCTGGACTTTCTTTTCGGGCAATTGCAGTTAAAGTGCAAAGAAGTGTAGACACTGTGGTTAGGTGTTGTCAGGCATGGCTTCGAGAAGGCCGTACGCAAAAAGCAAGGGGCACTGGACGCCGCCCTAGAACAACAGACCGTGAAGATCGCCGCCTAAGATTATTGGCCTTAAGGGACCGTTTCTCCACTACCAGGTCCATTGCAAATGAATGGTTTGCAGAACACGGAAGACCTATTGGCATGCGAAGTGTTTACCGACGAATGAGAAGTTTTGGCTTGTTTTCATACCGGCCACACTGGGTCCTCCCTTTAACTCGAGAACACCGACGTAATCGCCTTGAGTGGTGCAGACAACGGTCACTCTGGGATCAGGAATAGAACAGTATTGTCTTTAGTGACGAGTCTCGATATTTGTTTAGGCATGCACGATGGTCGTGCCAGGGTTAGAAGGCGACGTGGTGAAAGGAGGAATCCACAGTTTTTTGCTGAAAGACATGTTCATCACACTGTTGGAGTTATGGTTTGGGGTGCTATTACTTATGGTTCCAGGTCACCTTTAATCTTCATCAGAGGTAACATGAACGCGCAGCGTTATATCCACGAAGTTCTAGAACCCCATCTTTTACCCTATCTTGACACCCTGGCAGATCCAACTTTCCAACAAGATAATGCCCGACCACATGTTGCAAGAGTCACAATAGACTTCTTTCAACATAATGATGTCACATTGTTACCATGGCCATCAAGATCTCCCGACTTATCCCCAATTGAGCACGTGTGGGATATGATGGGTAGGAGATTGCTCAATTTGCAGCGTCCTCCTCAGACTCTAGAAGCACTTCGAGAGGAGTTGGTGGTTGCCTGGAATGAGATACCACAGGAGGACATTGACCACCTGATCAGAAGCATGCCTAGGCGCGTTGGAGAATACGTAGCACATCAGGGTGCATCCACACATTATTAAAGGTCAAAGGGCTTTAAAGCAGTGCAATCATTTTGAAATTTTTATCATTTACTTATTATGCTTCACTAAGTACTTATACAAAATTTTATTAAAATAAAACCATTTAAACTGGGTGTTCGGATTTATATGTCACTTAGTATAAAAGAATTTGAGATGAGTCTGGGATGTGAAGCAAATGATAATTTCAAGGCCTGCATACGAGATTTTGATTCTTTGAAATGACTAAGGTTTGGCAATGTCAGTGTGTGACATTTTTGGAATCAGAATTAAAAACTATTGATCTGTGCATAAATCCAATAATTCATCCATAATAAAAAATGAAGTTGATGCTGGAGGACAAGAAAAGATACGCCATATTGAAATTCTAATTATGAGATCTAGCAACTTTGTCCCATTTAAGCGACTTACAGTTTCCGAGATTCCAATCGAAATTGAAGCACCCGGTATTATTGGATGACCTATACGGTCTGCAAAGGAAAGTCCCAAATTTAAGCACACTCTGTATTCACTGTGAACACAATTGTCAATACCTCACAAGGGTTGCTAAGAACATATGCAACATATACATAGAGTAGGGATTCATTCCTTTTTAGACCTCGTCAACTAACACGAGGCATACGTGGTGGTCCATGTGTCTAGAATCCAATGAGTGTTTTGAATACGGATAAATTGAGATATGCGTGTGGTGAAATCACGTGTAGCATCTCGATGTGCAGATGGCAACGTGCTTATTGGAAATTGTGTTCGCTTGTCAGCAGAAAGGAGTTTTAAGAACTTTGATGGTGAATAGGTGGAAGCTTTGATTAATATATTCTATCTGAAGATAACTAACCTAATGCTATATTCTCGCTTCCAAATTCTCCAAGATAAAAGGAGATATATATGAGATAGAGTTTTCGCGAACCCGGACGTTTTAGATACCCGGGTATGGGGTACCCGAGTCTTACCCAGGTATTTACAAATATAAATAAAACTTGATATTATCCAGTTTGGTTCATTCAAATATATATTTATGCATAAAAAAATAAACTTGTTTTTAAAAAAATAATAATAGAAACAGGATGACATTGTCGTATTTCTTAAAAAAATCATGCCTATAGAATCTTAACACTAGAGTCCGTATTCTCAAGTTGGTCATTTTCTGTGCTTAATTGTAAAGGCGACCAGTTGTGACTATCCAGGTGCTACTGCCACGTGGCAACGAGTTTTGGAAACAAAATTGCATATGTATGGCGTTTATGAGGTGCGTTCGTAAATTGCTTGGTAATGTAATACCGTACACAGGAACGGAATGTGGATTGACAGATAAAATATTATGTGAGAATCCGGTGTAACTTTGTTTTCAGAACCAAGCTCTTCCGTAAAAGTCACTTGTTCAAAAAATCCATCTGCATATATAAAAAACAATAAATAATGTTACGTAGCTTGTACCTGTATAACCATAATGTTACATTTTCAGGACAAATTTATTATCATTAATAATCTGTAGCGTATATATCGTGAAAACAGCATGTTCTGTATAATTAATAACTGATTAAAAACGTAAACAAATAATGAACATGAGAATGAAAAGGGACCACACACTTATTTCCAAGATTTTGAGCACGAATAGTCCAGGAAGTATCTTCGAGCACCTGCTAGAAAATATCTGATTCGGTTTTACTGTATAATCTTATTCAAAAAGGACTTCCTTTAACGAATTTGTATGTTGCCAGTCACAAAATAGCGTAAAAATTGTTGGAACAATTTTTATAAACAAATTCAAAAATTTTTCTCTAGGGTTTTTGCGTCATTCATAACAAAAATAGATCCTCACGAACTTTTTCCAAGGCGCCAGTAGTTTATTACGCTGAAAAATGAAATATACTGATTTTTATTGATACCCGGGTACACGAGTTTTTCGTCAAGTATTTATTACCCGGGACCGAAAACTCTTGGATACCCGGGTATACCCCACCCACTGGAAACGTATAAATTGCTAGCACCAAAATATTGAGATATACTTTCTTCTAACCTCCAAACCCTAACAATTAATTTTTAACCCCTGCACATTTTTTTCTGAAAATAATCCGGACGTGCTTTCGGAAAACGGCTGGTAGGGAGTGATAAGGTAGATTATATTGATGCCAGAAATGTAAAAAAACTTTTTGGTCTTCGGCTGTTTTGACTAATAATAGATTTTTTCAAATTTGTCATGTATGTTATAAATAAAGAGGGGTCAAAAACGGAGGGTTCCGGACGTGCTTTCGGAAAACGGCTGGTAGGGAACGATAAGGTAGATCATATTGATGCCAGAAATGTAAAAAACTTTTTGGTCTTTGGCTGTTTTGATGAATAATGGATTTTTCAAATCTGTCATGTATAAATAAAAAGGGGTCAAAAACGGAGTGTTCCAGACTTGCTTTCGGAAAACGGCTAGTTGAGAGTGATAAAGTAGATTATATTGATGCCAGAAAGGGAAATAACTTTTTGGACTTCGGCCGTTTTGACGGATAATAGATTTTTCAAATTTGTCATCTATAAATAAAGAGGGGTCAAAAAGGGAGGGTTCCGGACGTGCTGTCGGAAAACGGCTGGCAGGGTGTGATAGAGTATATTATGTTGATACCAAAAATATAAAAAACTTTTTGGTCTTCGGTTGTTTTGACGAATAATGGATTTTTTCAAATTTGTCATGTATAAATAAAGAGGGGTCAAAAACGGAGGGTTCCGGACTTGCTTTGGGAAAACGGCTGGTAGGGTGTGATAGAGTATATTATGTTGATGCCAGAAATGTAAAAAACTTTTTGGTCTTCGGCCGTTTTGACGGATAATAGATTTTTTCAAATTTGTCATGTATAAATAAAGAGGGGTCAAAAAGGGAGGGTTCCGGACGTGCTTTCGGAAAACGGCTGGTAGGGAGTGATAAGGTAGATTATATTGATGCCAGAAATGTAAAAAACTTTTTGGTCTTCGGTTGTTTTGACGAATAATGGATTTTTTCAAATTTGTCATGTATAAATAAAGAGTGGTCAAAAACGGAGGGTTCCGGACTTGCTTTGGGAAAACGGCTGGTAGGGTGTGGTAGAGTATTATTATGTTGATGCCAGAAATGTAAAAAACTTTTTTCCTTCGGCCGTTTTGACGGATAATAGATTTTTTCAAATTTGCTATGTATAAACAAAGAGGGGTCAAAAACGGGGGGTACCGGACTTGCTTTGAGAAAACGGCTGGTAGGGTGTGCTAGGGTAGGTCATATTGATGGCAGAAATGTAAAAACTTTATATAGATGATTATATAGCTTCTTTAAAGAGTGGCCAATTTGGGGTATATGTGAACGAGATAGCCCGGATTTGAACTTAGCGTAAGTAAAATATGCTTTTTCTAATCAATTTATCTGAAAACCGCATTTCTCCAGGTTTATTTTAATATAACATCAATTTTTTCGCGTTTCTCCTCACTTTGAGGAAGATTTTGGAGTAGGGAGATAAAACTCTTACAGTACATAGAAAGCCATTAATACAATCGAACTACGTGATAACCGCATCGATTTATGTTTATTTGGGCCCAAATTACGTCAGTATAGAAGTGGTAATGGCAAATTTTCGTCACTGCTGCCTTTTTACCGGTTCGATCAGAAGGTGATCGATCGGAACTTCAGCCGCATAAATAATCATGTGGAACGTAGAAAAACAAAGTTTGATCGGTTTTCATTTTTGTTGACGGCACTGTACCGATTTTCAAAAACTAAAAAGTGTTTTCACCCCTGTTGTAGTAGTAATCTTGTTTCAAAGTTTTATGAAAATCTGAGCTGTGCTTCTCAAGTTATAGACGGTCGAGGGATTAGCGGACAGACATGTCATAACATGCCAGTGGCATAGGAAGTAAAAATGTGTCAGTCAAGAACATGAATCTCGCCATCCTTGTAATACGTTGTTTGGGTCGCTGAAACCGAATCCGGCGCCCAGTCAGTCCGAAAATGCCCCGTTTTCGATATACTGGCACAAATTCTAAAAAACGATTAAAATCCTCCAAAAATTGTTTGCGTGTATGTTCTGGATGGAAGTTTGTTTTATACATAAATCCGGTGTATAGATTCCGGATTCGATGTCAATTTAGCAGTAGGATTCACGGGTGGCCCCGAGTAACTATTTTTTATCAATTTTTCACTCCTAATTCGGCACAATGATACTTTAACGTTTTTTTTTTCACGATAATATTCAAATTTAGCGCCCAAAGTTACCTTAAAGTCGCAAAGGTCTCATAGTTTTGCAATTTTTTACTAAATAATAAAATATAGGTGATAAACGGGATCAGATACATAATATGAAATGACTTCGGATTCGGTTTTAGCGTCCCAAAACACGTACGGTAGAGGTAATTTCAACCGCATTTAAACCATCTTAATTTTCAGTAACCTTGTTACAAAAAGGGCCAAAAACTACCTTTTCTTTTTTTTTGGTCGCTGAAACCAAATGCCCCATTTTCGAGATAATGTTAGGCATTCTACTAATCAAAAAACGGCAAATAAGAAATATCCAAAAATTGTTGCGCGTCTACGATCTGGACGGAAGCTTGTTTTCTAGGTAAAGTTTCCACCCCTAATTTGGCAGCATGTTCCTTCATGGTTTTCTCACGACGATATTCATATCTACCGCCCAAATTACCTGAAAATATAATAAATAAAATATAATAGTGTGCGAACATGAATGCTTGCCAATTTTACAAATATGATATAGGAAAAGGTAAATTGGATTCAAGAAAAAGAATACGTGCAATTTGGGCGCAAACTACTTGCGCCGCTCATGATGTATTGCCAAACATCTTTTTTGAGTTCTTTCCAGTGCAAAAATAATTGACTAAGTGATTCTGAGGTTGCGCTCTAATTCATATATCTTTTATTTACCATCGTGCGGTAATATGCGAAAATGGCATATGAGAGAAAAGCATTAACAAAAATTCCCAGGCACCGATTCTTGTAGACATAAGCAAAACATAATTTAGTCATTAACGTCCTTATCTAATCAACTTTACAATTCGGCAGAAATAAACATCTACATATATAAAACGTACTAATATCATTATCACATATTTTTGCTGTGATTATATAATGGTGTGTTTGGTAAATATCTTTCCGACCCCGTGCTTAATATGAAATGTACCCTTCAGGCTATTTATGATTCTTTTAGGTAGCTCATTATAGAGGGTGTCCTGAAAGTTCGAACTTTCCTTCTCAGAAACAACTACGTTTCAAATAACAATGTTAAGGTGAAGTTAAACAGTAGCGAAAAAGTAAAAAAAAATAATGAAAATGCAGGTACACTCACCTTTCATTTGCAGAGATTTTTCAAGTACGGTTCTGTCACTTATAAAGTTGTCGTAGTGTGTCGTAGAAAGTCTAGGTAGTGCAAATCTTCCAACCAATTCGGGAAAATAAAAGGTCCAGTTTACCATGCCAGCTAAAATATTCAAAGAAAAGATTGACCTTCGGACTACCTGAGGATTTTGTAATGACCAATGAGTATTTCGTAAGCTATTCGCCCTGATACGCGTGAAGGGTGATTCGTACGCGACTGATACGGACTGTAACAACCACTCACAAAAACGCACACTTGCAGGAAAATCCTCAGCTTGAAGGGTTTTTACAAAAGATTACCAACCATCATCACGCAGCGTTTGCCACTCTTTAGTCTTGGAGACTTGTCTAGCCACTTCCGGAGTGCTTGTTGAAGGATTTTCTTCTACAAGATTCGGGGCTGTCTAGGACTTTCCTGCGAAACGTTCTGTGTACCTAGCTCTCTGCACCAGGTAAACAAATTTACGTGGCCCTGGATGATAACGTCTGGAAAAGCGATCTGCATACACTCGCGAAGCCTCGGTAGCATTTTGAAGACACTCACCATAAATTGAAATCATGGTACAAGTTCGATTTTCTTACTGACTGATTTTGCGGAGCATAATATCTTGATTATTTTTTTTAGACCACTTATTTCTTCGAGATCTATACGCCGTGTAAAGAAAAATCCCAACTTTGCGGACACCCTGTACAGGATGCCTCCTGTACAGGCTCCTAGAGTACGATACCGAAGATCGGTATTTCTTAACTGCCTTTTGGACGAAACTGTGTAGTTCAAAAAAATGTTGATAACGTAGTAACCAGTGGGAGCCTCAAATCATGGTGTTCACGGAAACCCTTAAGTCGTCAGATTGCCAGGGGAGAAGTAGCACTAATACGAGGGTAAGGTGAAAAGTTTTCAGCGTGACAATGAAAGGCTGTGACTTTCAGTTAAAAATTACTTCATTTTCAACACGGTTGGTCAGTTGTTTGCACATCGGACTGAAAGTACTTTCAAGAAAGAAGTTTATTCAAATCAATGAACAAATGAATGTATGTCAAGAGAATAGGTGGGATGGTCGGAGAAATTTTTACCCTAAAACCTGCAGTTTTCCCATCGTTAACAAACGTTTGTAAGCAGATGCGTCGTCCAGATGAAAATGATATTTGTCTTCTTCAAGTCAGGCCTTTCAGATTTTGACATCCAGTTTGCCGAGAAGATTGGTACAGTACTCGTCCGTAATTATTCTACGCGTTTCAAGGTAATCAATAAACATAATCCCAAAACACACTGGCCATGACATTTTCGGCAGATTTAATCGACTTCTCTACTTTGGCGCTGAAACAGAGGATTCCACCTACTACTTCGATTTCTGTTTTGTTGCTGGCGCTTAGTCGTGGATGCATCTCTTATCCATGATAACAATTCGCCGCATAAAATCGGTTGGATCTCTATTTTTTCTCGACATATGAAATTCGACAACGTTGTGATAGGAGACAGAAGCCTGCCAGCATCGAGTATGGACATTGCACTCGAGGTGGCAGAACATGGGAGCAGAGCTCGAGGCTAGGTCTTACTCTCAGCCCGAAACAAATAACCTAGCTTTTTAAGTGCTGTCTTTGGAAAAGCTGTGTATGGGATTGATCGTTCAGCAGAGGATATTGTTGATATATAACAGAAACAATGTTGGGTGCACGACCATCCCTGGGGAACACCCGTGTTGGTATTGTATGCGGATATGTTGCGCATGGAGGGGAAGTCAGTTACCCATCTGCAAAGCTGCACTGTTTTAATGTTGAAAATAGCTTACAAAGATGATGCTATGGAAAAAACCCAGGTGTTCGATTGGTTTGCTCAATTTAAAAATGGCGAAATGTCGATTTATGACAAACCTCGCTCTGGACGTTCATAAACTGCCCGAATCGACGAAAAAGTTGAAAAAATTCGAGAGCGTGTTCTATTTGGAGGTATTAAGGCGATTGCGAAACTTTGTTCGGCAAAAAAGACCCGATTTGTGGCAGTCAGGAGACTTGTTCTTCCACCACGATAATGCACCTGCGCACACAGCCATATGTGCTCGACAGTGTCCGGGCTAAAAATGGCATTCCACGGATGAAAAGAGGCATGAAAGGACGCCGCTTTGACGACATTGAAGAGGTCAAGAAAAAAACGAGGGAGGAGCTGTCAGACATTTCTAAGGAAGGCTTCAAAAAATGTTTCGAGCAGTGGAAGCACCGGTGGGGGCAAGGGTATTAGTTGTAGTGGACAGTATTTTGAAGGAGGTTAATTTGTGATAAAGTTTCAGTACCCCCTCGTATACCATTTTCTTTAAAAAAATTGTAAACTTGGGTGCCTAGGGGAGGAGCGCGACTCCTCTAAACGAACCACGCACGAATAGTTCACTGTTTCTGAGATGTACTGATGAGGCTTAGGCTATAGTCGAAACATGCATGTCCCCAACAAATCTATATGAATAATGGAATATACGACTTTTCGAATTTTATCCTTCAGTCTTATATATTCAAGACCTTTCTGCAACTGGATTTATTCGTATTTTAGAAAAGAATACGAGCAGACAGATCTTCGCATGCGACCGACTATCCAAGACAGGGTTCAAGAAACTAATTAAATAAAACCGCATCATCCTGAATTTTATGAAGGTGGCCATACACTTCTTAAATATGTTCATGCAGTTCACTGAAATTCTGCTCGTTTCCAGATCATACCACTTCAAGTTCCAAAAAATCGTGGATTAGGTGTAGGTCGCTTAAGACTATACTTGTGACGCAAGGGGGTGCTACGAGGGCGAATCGAGATTATCCATTAATATTCTTCCACCTACCCGTTCTTCAACTTTCAATCAACTATACCCCCCTCCTCAAGACGAACATTCCCCTGAAGATGAAGAACATGAATCCTTCGACGATCCCCTCCCACGTCCTTGATTTGACGTCGAATTCGAAATCTAGGTGCCCGGCTTACTCGGCAACAAATTGTCGTCAAAAAAATACGATTTGTCGTTCAACTGGAAAACGGGTTGCTTGAGATCTCTCGTGGATGCTAACGCTAAATTTAGGTACGTCAGATTTGGTATCTGTATGTCCAGTTTACTTAGGAGACGAGCTTTTTTCCAACGTGTATCCAGGTAGTTTGGGACGCCAAATTAAAATGTGGCCATCAAAGAGTCATAAATTGGAATTTGGAATGGAAAATTGGCCTCTTGGGGTTCTTCTTGGGTCCGAGCACCAAACTGACATCGAATTCGCAACATTCTAATCAAATTCAAGCGGATAACCAAATGAAAATGGTATTTACCATTTTGGGTTGGTATTTACCGATCCGTTCAAGCGAGTGTGGTTATCAGTTTGGTTATACGATCCGTGACGTCATGAATCAGCTGTTATATGTCATAGTTATCACCGCAAAATTGTAGTATTTACCCAACTCAGGAGTAGTTTTATATTTCTGGTTATTATTTGAAATGTGACAATTTTGCCGGGTATTGGATATTGTTATTGTATTTCAGCTTCATTTTTGGGAAACATGATACAGGCTGACTTCAGTTTTACCATAAAGTGGAGCACCTTTTTAGTTATACTCATTACTGTTGTTGATGGGGACACTTTAAATGTAGTTCCTATGCTTAACAAAGTATCCTGTGTTGCCATATACCACAAGAATATTAAAATATGGCCATATAAACTCACTAGATGATGTCCACCTGTATACGGTTTTGCTAATCTCTTTTTTCATCATTTCTGGTGAATCAATAAATGTTTTCTTTGACATGCGGAAAACTTTAGAGAACTGAAAGTTATCATAGCTACAAAGCCATGGCTCCATCATTAAAAAAATAATCTGAAAAAACATTTCTCCCATGAATGTTATGAAAGGTTTCTTTTTTAAACTTTCCATACACAGTTGTAGACGAAAAGGCACCGATTATTAAGTGATAATAAAAATAATCAGAGATTATATACGCGCTTTTCTAAAATAAACAACTTGCAACAAAACCGCGGTTAAAACCAACGCGTTCAAGCGATTCGTGTAACTGACGTCATCAACCCGTGTGGCATCTTGAACCATATTATAACCGCGGCACATAACTCAGAAATTTTGGTTATTCGCTTGGATTTGATTTCTGATACCGGCTCCTATCAGTGTTGGCGACCACTAATTTTACGAAATTTATCCCACCTTTTTAACCCAGGACGCTGTTTTTCAAGAGAATATGATAGGCCAATCCATGTTCTTTGCACGGAATGCTTTCCTCAATCTAAAAGTGCATGGACAGCTTTCAGTCTACCTTTTTTCCGCAAAGACAGGCCTGCCAGTCTCCGACTTGCAAGAACCTCCCTGCCATCCTACCGATCACGCAGCAGCAGGAAAACCAGCAGCAGGCCGTGGAAACAGCTGAACATCGCCGGACGGCGCCTGCCAAGCCGGTCTGCGTCCACGGCTACCGCGATATCGCGACCCGCCATTCAGTTGTTTTCCGCGCGGCTTGCTAGAGAGCACACATCCGCGACCGCGATCGGCATTTGTCATCCTATCCTCTCTCGATAGAGAGCAGGCTCAAGCGGTGACGTTTTCTGTGGAGAGACAGGAGGCTCAACGGCGGGCCTCCTACTCAGAATTACTCTCATCGCTTATTAGCCGTTCTCTGTGATACTTGCTGAGATTCTTTCAGTGGACAGAAGGCATTTACAGCTTACCGCGACCCGCTTATCGCTGACAGTCAGGTGTTTTCTGCGACCGGCATTTGTCACCCTGCCTATTGACTGGTAGACACCAGAAGAGGCTCAATCAGCGGGGTGCCGTCTGGACAAAGTCAGGTTTTGCTCATCGCTGACAGGCAGTCGTTTCCCGCGTCCTGCATTTCTTACCCTGCCTACTGAACTTTTCTTGGTGGCTCTTTCTGTGAAGACAAGGCTCAAGGGTTACGTCGCGTGAACAGAATCGTTGTTAGGTTCAAGCAGCGTACA
Source organism: Acanthoscelides obtectus (assembly GCA_963669975.1). Lineage (NCBI taxonomy): Eukaryota > Metazoa > Arthropoda > Insecta > Coleoptera > Chrysomelidae > Acanthoscelides > Acanthoscelides obtectus. The sequence goes on along the minus strand of CAVLJG010000565.1, from coordinate 427,882 downwards.
ACGGGGTTCACGTTTTGGATTTCGGCCAGTCCTGCTGTTTGGAATATGACGTTCATGACTAACTACCATAATAACAAGAACAGTGTTAGTAGGGCAGGCCTGCCTGGGACGCACGGACAAGCCAAGCAGGCATGGTATGTTAAAATGTATGTGTCCACAACTTCCTACCTTTTTATATTATACTTTGATTTTTGCCCTCCACAACTCTTTTATTTCATACTTTCTACCACCTCTGTAACTTAATCCATGTTCACATTAATCAGGTATACACTGGTTGTTTCTAATTCGAAACTCATCATTGAGATCTCGGAAGTCTCTTAAATGTGGGCAAAATTGCGTATTTAGGTAACTTACAAAATGCCGCTTAGAAAGTGTGAAAAGTCAAAGTACCTACTTCCGGAGAGAGACGAAAAAAAAAACAAAACTAATATTCCCAAAATCGTGTTCCCCACTTTATTTGTAATGGATATAAACATAAATTGCGCAGTAACATTGCCCTATGTTTCTTCTCAAAATGGCTTAATCAGAATTTCAACATGATGTTTCGTCTATTGTCCTCCACCATCAACTTTATTTTTTCTTATAGATGTTATATTGGATTTTTGCACATATCAATAGAGTTTTTAATTCCGATTCCAAAAATGTATAACTTGTCACTCATTCACATTGCCAAACCTTAGTTATTAGTTAGGTCTTGAAATTATCAGACAGTCATTTGTTTTGTTTACCAGATTTACCACAGAATTATTTTTTCATGACCTCATATGAGATGTGATTTCGATATAATTTGAATGTTGTCATTGACATTTTTTCTCCTCTACAAGATGACGTGTTGAAATTTTCAATTCGAGGTTTCTTCTTTCGACTTTGCTTTTTCATATATTCGAATTTTGTACATTTAGATACTACTAAGAATATATTGCTTTAATTAAATATGTGAAGTTTATCGTGGCATAAATAAGTGAACTTATTATATTCATAATAATTAAATGCAGAAAAAAAATTGTTCGATTTCGCAAAATTTCAATAGGGAATCCATATCAAAAGAAAAACAATGTTGAGGATGGAGATCGAAAGCAGAAACGTCTAACTGAGAATTTGACTAAACCCTCTTCTTCGATAGAAAGAGTGACAATGCTAATATGTTATTTATTTCAAAAGCCCATCGCAAATAAAACCAGGAAATAAACAACGAATATAAATCCGGTATACGAAAGATAATTTCTAAATATAATTTATTTTTGAAAAACTACGTTTTGGCAATGTCCAATATTAGAATGAAAAACTGTTTGCTAATCCAAAAATCCAATATGGCGTTCATTAGAAAAAAAAGTTGATGCTGGAGGCAAAAGACGAAACGTCATATTGACATTCTAATTATACCATCTTGTGGAGGAGAAAAAGCGGCAATGATAATGTGGAATTTATTTTGTAATTTCACTACAAATAAAGCCAGGAGAAAATTGAAACGATTTTGGGAAAATTCGTGTTTTTCCGAGTTTCTCCGAAACTTTGTACCTACTTGAAATTTCAAAACTCTCTAAGCGGCATCTTGTTAGTTACCTAAATACGTAACTTTGCTCTCATTTAAGCTATGTACGTATCTCTGATTCCGGGATTCCAGTGGTGAGGGTCGAATTTAAAACACCCGATTTGCATACATTATGAACATCATGTAAGCAGGTGTTTGAGCATTTCTCAATATGAACTCTCCAATATTTTTTTTTAAAATCAAATATGATCAAATACTTGATGACACTTGTGAACCCACTCCACAAAATGTCGTGTATATCAACTTTTACTTCATCATGCTACTGGTGAGGAAGTATTGAAATTCTAAAAAGCTCCAAAATTGTATACAAAAGTATGCTAAATATGCAAATTTCAATTGGCCTTTTTGACTGAATTGATCTATTTAACTTTTTGTTATCCATGGTGCTAGCTAACCTTTTGGTCAAAAGGGCTGAGTTAGAACCGAGCATAATACTTCCTGAACTAATGACAGCCTTGTGTGGGAAGCGCAGAGTCAACCTACTTGACGCCAGCATTTTGTTAAAGCTTCGTCGCCAAGCACATCATATTTTTCTAAATTGTCCTTATAGAGATGTTCCCTGTGACAAATCATCATAATTGAGGTATGACCGAGACATTCTCTAATAAAAATTTTGCACAACGGGAATACTTTTCCACTTTATTGATACCTATGTATTTATATAATTAATTTTTATTTTTCCTGGGGAAAAATTCTGTTTGATGCTCAGAAAAACGAACTGCTCTTGAAGTGTTCTTGAGATTTTTGTAAGAAGGAAATAATTGCTTTGTGATATTTCTGGTATAGCTTGAATTTTTATTGGTTAGCTTATGTATATATATATATATTTATTTAGATTATATTCCAACGTCAGAACTACTGACATTTGGCAGAAATATAAAGGAAAAACGTATGTAGTCTATATGTATTTGTACTATGCAGGAAACTATAAATACATATATATCTAGAAGATGTATGTTTAATATAGATGGGCTATTTTTATCAAAACCGGAGTATTTTTGTATTGCGTAAACTTAGTCAACCAGAGAACCTCTACAGTTCAGGTTTTTGACAACTTGGATGAGTTTTCAATTTTTTCCACGCAATTCTTACATGCAATATATAGAGCTAAGAATGTCTGACAAGCCTTATAGTTGATAATTTACTGTATGCTTAATTGTGTCTAGTTTTGATATTTCCTATCTGCCAGGTCTTACAAAAAACATTTATGTTACTCGTGCCGTTGTGATTGGAGTCATCTAAAGAATATCACACAACAAGAAAATTAGTTGGTAATTGAATAATCTTAATCCTCGTCAGGAGAATTGTTCTATTTCTGTACACCGAACTGTGAGATTGTATCATTGGAACGACACGTTTATTATTGTGACATCAAAATTTGCTAGAAGGTGAATTTACGATTTTTTTAATAAATAAATGAGAGTGATAAGGGTGATAACCACCTGATCTTTCTAGTTATGTGCATATATCCTAGTTTTTCTCAGCGCATTTTCCAAAACTGGTCTGTTCGAAGATACAGAAAGCATTTCAGAGGTCCTACACTCACTTTTGTCTAACTTTTACCTAATGTCCTGGAAATATAACTCTCTCCATAAGATTTATACATAGAAAAAGCATGGATCTCTCTTCGTGAAAGTACAGAAGCGTAATGCATATGGAACCAGTTTCAAAACACCTTCTATGGAGGAAATACACTACAATGAATTGACTGTTAGGGTTGATACAATTAACGTTTAAGTTTCAAATGAAATGTTTCAAAAACTGTGCAAGAAGCCAGCTATTCAATTAAACCAGTTACATAACGCTCCAAAATATGCTGTAAAAGTGAAAGTATATTTCACTAAATATACACAGGTCAGTGTCTGGTGTTGGTGTCTAAAAGTTTTTGGTGAAAGACATAATTACACACATAAATGTTTTAAACTAGGTTCCCCCAAAGGTAAAAGTTACAAAGTCAATTGAAATGGACAAAGTTGAACACTCACGTAACTATTTAAGATAACTTCGCTTATTGTAGGAAATCTCATGCACTACTTAATTTTCATATCATTGGTCGAGTCTTGTAGATGTAGACTATGAGATAGGCGTTCGTTCATCTAAGGTAACGGGTGTTGTCCATACGTTGGTCAGTTTCTTTAGTACTTCTTCGTTTTTTAACAATATTACGGATCAACAATTTTTCAGACATTTAATAATAATAATAATAATAATAATAATAATAAAAAAATAAAAAATAAATAAATAATAAAAATATGCACTGGTAACATATCAAGTTGCCATGAAAACAGATTTTTGATGTACGTATATGTTTCGGTTTTCTCAAAAAAATACCTTCCATTTTCGTTGGGACACTCTGTGGATTGGAGGGGAAGTAGTGAAACGTTACCATGTCCAGGTAACAAGTTCATCTGGCTACTGGCATTGTGATTGGTCAAGAAAGAGGTATCTCTATAACAGTGTTTCTCCAAGTTGGGATAACGTTCCCTTTTGCGCGCTGGGGATCTAATGGGAAGCGGTAAAGAACCTAGAAGAAATCGGTACGAGATACAAGTAAAGTTTGGCAAACGGATCTGCAACATCGGGGTATCGGTGAGGGGAAAGCAAAACATGGCTGGTTTCATTCATAAAATGCCAGCGGCGTGCGGTATTTTATAAAAGTTTGGGATTATTTCATAATTGGTTTAAATTTAGTAAACTATACGTTTATGTTTCACTTTAAATTTGGGGAGTATCCCAATAAGCCCACAATGATATGGAGCATTGTCCATAATAATAAATAAAGTCTCGGGTAAACTCAAAAATAGCTGTATCTCTACAATCTACACCATGTAAAAAAACACTTGAGTTTGTTTCTACACTTCAACAAACGGAAAAATGTCTACTCACTTCCCAAAATTGCCACAATTCAAAAAATCATGATAACTGCGCGATTTAAAACCTAAATCAAGCTAGCGTTTTTGTCAAAGCCGTAAATAAAATATATTTTTCAAATACAAATAGATACTTAACGTGGTTTTTTACCTTGAGAATACACACATATATATATATATATATATATATATATATATATATTATATATTCGTGATCTTATAATATGCTCATTTACTTTAAAAAGTGCCACAAGCCGAAACATGACCAGAATTAATTTTTATTTTATAATCCGCATCTTTCTGGATTCCTATTGTTGCAATTTTGGACTGTTGATGTGGATATTTCTAGAGCATCGGTGTCGCTTAAGTAGAAACAAAGAACTTTAAACACATTTCATATCCGTTTAACTTATAACCTCTGTAATAAATAATACTTACATTATACAGCATTTCAAAATTACATTTCACCTATTGAATTAGCATTGGTGTTCGTCAACTTCATCATTATCATCATCATCACTGTCGTCATCAGTTTCGCTGTCGTCATCTTGCCCTATAGTTATTATAACGGGTTCCATTTCCTCCATAAATTGATCATTTTCCCAAAATTTATCTTCAATGTCCCTAGCATGTTGACAAAATTTCTGCCAATCATTAATGGATATTAAGGACATCGCTTCCTGAGTAACTTCTTTCAGTGCGGTTAAACTGAAGTTTCCAGTGGTATTGCGGCTTCTTATATGAAATTTAAGCTTTGCCCAAGCTAATTCTATTGGGTTTAGCTCGCATAAATAAGGAGGTGTTCTTAGAGGAGTATGTCCATGTGATCTTATGATCCGATCAACTACATAATTTTTTTGGTTGTCAGGGGGCTTATGAAGTGAGACCAGATCGAACAAGTCAAATTTTCTGGCAGTTGCCTCATGATTTATGCCTATAAAATATTTTATTGTATAGTTTGATATGTACATGCATGTTTTGAGTCATAAGTACCTTTCTTTGTCAACCAGGCCATTATATCTTTTTTCGAAGATGATTTTGTCGGGGTTTTATCTTCCTGGACGGAATGATATGGAGCATTGTCAAATACTATAACCGAATTGGCAGGTATATTCGGCAGGAGTTTTTCTGTGAGCCAGCGTGTGAAATTTTCCCGATTCATCTGACCGTGGTAATCGCCTGTAGCTAATCCCGCCTTAAATATCAAACAGGCATTGTCAACAAATCCATTTTCTGAACCCGCATGCACTATAATGAGTCGACCTAAAATATACAAGACGATTATATAATATGTTATAAATCAGAGTTAAATTTAACATATATATAGCATTTTTGCTTACCTGTAGAACCTATACTGCTTATTACACCAGAAACAGTTTCGCTCTGCCAGCATTTTTTGAAAGTCAAGTCATTGTCCACCCAGGTTTCGTCCAAATAAACTATATTGCGCCCTTCTTCACGATATCTACGTATTTCACGGATGTATTTGTACCTCCATTGCAATATATTGGGCCTCTCCATCAAAACTTTTCTTTTATTTTGACATTTGCGCCAAAAAAAACCATTTGATTTTAATAATCTCCTGAGAGTTTCCCTAGAATAGGGGAAATTTGAGTCTTCTCGCAACTTTTTTAATAACTTCCTAGTTGTCGGGACAACTTTATATTCAAGATAAAATCTGTTTATCAAATGTCTAATAATCTGAAAATCAAAATCTTCATCTTTCTCAACAAGAGACTGACGCGGTCTTTTCTTTCCGGGACTGGATAACATTTTATTCGGGTTATTTTCTAGTCTTTCTATATCTTCGTTATGAATTTTCCTAACAGAAGATACTCCGACTCCGGTATAAAGGGACACCCTATCAAGCTTACGTTTAAGCGGCAACTTGAGGGAATTGTTTGCCGCTTCCTCATCGCAAACCCTATAAATAATCATCAGAATGTTAGCTTAGCATTTCCTTGTTTTTTATTTATATTCAGACTCAGTCGTCAAAAACTACAATTATTGCATATTATTATTACTAACCTATAAACATTCGCAATCACTTCTCTTGTTTGGCTATGAAGCGTCTTTCCGCGAGTAAATTGGTTCATTTTAAAAAAATAATACTAAAACGAATAACAATATCAAATAACAAAACACTAAACTATTCAAAAACACACAGCACTAAACATACAAACTTAATAGAACAATAAATAGTTAACAATAATAGTTGTACAACACGACAATCAACGGAGATAAAACCTACGCCACTAGACTTTTCTATAGTATGGATATTCTAAGAAAGGAGCAAAAAATTGTCTGGGACGCTACCCAATAGGGAGTCGAATTTTCTCATGGCGACAAAACATGTGAGGATATCCGCCAATCAGATTCGTTTAGGCGGTGTCCAATATACCTTTCGGGTGGTTGTTGCCAGCTCAACCGATGTAGATAAGATCTTTGGAAAAATGTTTACTTATAATACGATTCAGTAGTAAAAAATAGTTGGTAAATACAAATAGAGCTAACAACCCATTAAAATTCTCAGTATTTTGAATTAATATTTTTTGGAATTGTGAAAAATCGATTTTCAAATCATTGAAATTACTTTTTTTATTATTATTATTGCTTTTTTGTAGTTAAATTTGGCAATATCGAATATTTTCGGTCGCATTCCTTTCGCTGTTGCAGATCCGTTTGCCAAACTATAGCTTGGGATGAGATTCAGTAGAACCCATATTATTCGAAATAATGTGGACCCAAGTGCTTTCGGATAATCGAAATTTCGGATAAAACGGAAATAAATATTTGAATAGGTAGCACATCAGCTGCTGTCGCATTTTCTAGTTGTTCGACGTAAGTCAGCGCCTTTTGTAGACCTCACTAACTATTCGTTATTTGTTTGACTGGGCGGTCCGTAGGACCTTTGCCCATTAGTCACTGTCTAATGTACGTTAGTCGAATCTGTCAGTCCTGGTTGCCCAGCAACCAGACAAAGTCAAATTTTTGTAGACCTTCTAATCCCTCAGGATGTGATATTTTGGCATCACTTCAAACTGTCACATCGCCATTTTACAACCAGTTTTTATTAGTTCTGAATAAGTTAATTCTTCCTCCAATTTCATCACCATTAATCCAATCACCGACATCTGCTTGGGTAAGATTTTCACACCCTGCTATTTTTACGACGAGCTCATGTAGATTTTCGTTGATATTCTCATAGTCTGCGCAAGGTTCCATTCCTTGCTTAATTATTGTCGACCAAGATTTTTGTATAGTAGAATGCTTCTGCTATCCAATATGCCACATTCTTGAGGTTAATCCCTTTTAAACAATCAACGAGGTTACAACCATTATAAACTTGATCTAAAATTTGCTCTTATAGCAAACGTCTGTAATTGCGTTTTAAATTTTCTAAAACTCCTTGATCCATTGGCTGAATCAGTGACGCTACATTAGGAGGTAAAAACATCTATCGAATTTCTCCACTTTTAAGTTGCTCCTCACTTGGGTGTTGCCTAAAAGCAAAATCATTCTCTCGAATATCCGCGTTCATTCAAATATCATTTTGTCTTGGGAACAAAATGATTGTAAAACCAGTCCTTAAATAGAACGGCATCCATCTAGGCATTTTTTTGATTTTTATACCACCCTGGAAGGGCGTTAGGACGGACGTGTTTAAAAATGCTCTTGGTTTAGCTGATTTTCCGATTAACAACAAAGGAAGTTTGTGTGTACCGGACGCTTTGCTACAAACAAGGATAATCACACGTTCTTTACTGCGTTTGTAACCAGGAGCTCCAGACTCTTGTTTTGTACTAAACTTTTCGCCGGTAACATTTTGTAGTTTAAGCCTGTTTCGACGCAGTTGTAAATTTGTTCCGGATTTAAACCTCACTTCATTAATTCCTTAAAGTGTTCTCCAAATTTTAATGCAGCGGACTTACCCGCAAACTTTTAATTCTGGTATACCGTGTCGTTTTTTTCCATCTGTGCAGCCAACCATCACCGCCTGAAAAGTTATCAGGCGCCTCAACTACTGGCGTTTCTTCACTTAAGTTGACTGCCTTTTGGTTTAGAATTGGTCCGTAAATTGGTATTCCACGTTTTCGATTCTGTGCAAACCACAGATACATTTATAAATCACTTTTTGATATTCCCCCTTTTTTATAGGTTCTCGTGACGGCTGCGATGATGTCAGAACACTTTTCTCGCGTTTTTTTTCCATTCTAAACGTCAGATTGTCTTAAGTTTCTGTTCTATGGTAATAGCAACGCGTTTACGTTTATTTCTATGCTGCTCCATCTTAGCGATTATGAACCTGACTGAAACAAACATACACGCAGACATACTAGTGAATTCCGCAAACGCGCTTGGGGAATCACCAGCAGCGAATCTAATGAGGCAAACGCCGAAAGGGGAACTACCAGCGGCTATTTCGGATCATGCGCCGATTTCCCGAACAACTTCGGTTAAAACGGAGAAATTGTTGTTTGCGATAAAGCGGATTTCCGATAATCGCGATTCGGATAATCGGGGTTCTACTATATCGCCTTCCTTCTCTCGTGGGAGGCACACCACAAGAAATGTGATTCTTTAAGAAGATCTGGCCAAAGTAAGTCAATATCCTTTTATATACAGAGTGTTCGAAAAATAGACGGAGATATTTTAGAGGGTGATTCCTTGTTAAACGATATGAAAAAAGTTCCTATAAACATGGGTCTGGAAATGCAGAGTTTTCAAGGTTCATGGTGATGAATTTAATTTTTTTTATTAATACATATCTTATTAAATATTTACTTGATTCTGTTGAAATTCGGCAATATTATTTATTGTATTAAGAGGCTAATTTAGCCCTAAATAGATTAAAATTATTAGGACCAGTGGCATCCCGGGGGTATCTTAGCGAATATTATTGGCAGAAAAAATGTACGCCACTGCCTTTTTTGTAACTTTAATATTTGTTGTTTGATTAAGCATCTAAAAATACAAATTATTTGCCTTTCGTATATCACTTCGGTTTCGAGAAAACAAAAATAAAAATCGTTTTATTGCATGTCACTGGACAAAAATGGTTTTTTAATTTTTGCTAAAAAGTGACTTGGAAGACAAAAATAAAAAAATGCTTCTCAATATAACAAATTTCAACAGAATCGAGTGAATATTTTTCAAGATGTTAATAAAAAAATTATCACCCTCTATCGCGAAAACTCTACATTTCAGGACCCATGTTTATAGAAACTTTTATTCATATTTTTTAACAAGGAATCACTCTCTGAAATATCTCTGTCTGTTTTTGGAACACCCTGAATATAAAAGGGCATTGAATTGCTTTGGTCAGATCTTAAAGAATCACATTTCTCGTTGTGTGCCTCCCACGAGAGAAGGAAGGCTTTATTTTGGGTCCAAAGAATTCTATGCTACATCTAGGCGATAAATATCGAGAACATTTTCGACAGATCTATTTAGATCTGTCTGACTAATTGACCTCCTACTAAATTTTGAAAGCTAATGACTCGCAACTTCGATAGAATCCAGAGTGTCACACAAATTTCCCTCCTTCTATGAAAAGTTATTTCGTGGCGCCTAACGTGCTTGGCAACCAGCCATCAAATTATCCGATGATACTAGAAATCCGCGAATCAAATTATTTTTATAGCATTGAATCTTTTTTCCAGTAAAATTGTTTCCTACTAGCCTAAAAACGCAACAATTGGTCGAAATCGCAAATAAATGTACATCTATTTCCTGGGTTATTGATCTGAAAGTATGTTGCAACTGAAATTCGTGGAGGCGTATAGTTCTTGAGAAAATTAGCGCTTCGTTTTTATTAGCGGTTTCAAATGATTCAGGGTAGTGCTTGTTTAACCTATTTTCACCTACTGAATACTTGCCGAGCAGTATATGTTGTAATAGTAATAGTAAAGTGCCCAAAGTCGGACCAACTTTTTGTTGTTGATTAGGAAATGGCGTCAAGCAGGTTGACCCTGTAGGCACAATTTAGAAAAAAGTTAGCTTCTCGCGTGTATAACAAAAAAAATTAAATGCGTCAAGTCAGTCAAAGAAGCTTACATAATTAGGCTATAGCACCCAATCATTTGGCACGTTGGGATCTACAAATTTCGCCTCTATCCTACCGACAGTACCGACCGGCCACGTTGTTATGACTAACCTCGCCACTTTCGAGCCACTCACTTAAATCCAGGTATGCCTTACAGGTTCGTAGAATTACCGGATCTAAACGCATATAAATATACTGGCGCCAAAAAATTGAGTAGGAAGTAAAAAAATAAAAAAATACTGAAAACTATGTTTGAAAAGCTTACTTTACGCGTTCATAAATGGTAGTTGAACATTATTATTGAAGCAACTACCTTACATACCTTTTATTCGTAAAACATAAGTGCGTACTTTATTGACCGTGTATTTAGTCTACTGATTCACATTACAGAAGATTGTTATATAATTCTGCTTGAATTTTCGTGTTTTAAGTTACAAAGTTCCGAAATCAATTTTAAAGTATTCGTCAGTTCATGTAATGGTTAATTTGTTTTTGTCTCATCATTTACATCTAAATTCAATTTCGCTGCTACTACTTCTCCATCGTTAATGACAGTTTCTTACGTATTTTTTTACAATTACATCAAAAGTAATTGTTAGTACTATTAAGCATTATTTATCTATCATCGTAATTAGCAACAAGCTTGTTCCAGTGATCTCACCAGTTGTAATAGTTGCATTGTCTGTGCGCGAGTTATTTATTATTGCAACAGGTAAAATGCGGAGATCGTTCAATAAATCACTAATCTAAATTAGCGCAGACACCACTTCCTCGTTCTTTTGTTAGTCAACATGTTGCAGGTTGTATAATTACTTCCACAAATTAAAAATTGCCCCGTGGGATGATGGAATATTCCTCCCCACAATAACTTCAATCATCTTCGTAGCAAATGTCTAATATGTATCTTTTTTGCAGGTAAGTTGACCTCATCGTATACATATATCGGTATTGGTAAGTCTTTTTTTAATGATTTTCATCTGAAGCAGCCGCGCAGGCAGAGACCTAAATGCCAGCACACCTCAACTGCTATGAGGAGCTTAAAGAAAACTTTGTTAATCCGATTTTGAACTGTCTAAGGTTACTAGAACTGCAAAGAGCCTCCTCAGGCAGATTGTTCCACAATCTCGACACCCTTGGGACAAAGGAGCGGTCGTATCGGCCAGTTCTGCTTGTACGAGGTTCAACACGGTTCAGGTCTGAGGCCGAAGTCAGCCGGGGGTCTATCATATCCACATTTTTCATATATTACATATTATTTGTATAAATCTTTCCTTAGGAACGTTTTTTTCTCGTCTTGAATGTTTTACCTCTCCCTTATTAAGTTACTAAGACGTTGGTAGCTAAAATTCAATGATCAACATTTTCACGTGGAGGTATTATATCTTGACTTTGTGTCGGTCTAACTATTATTATCTTACCACAAAACCCAAATTGTCGTTTTTTTATCAACTTAATTATAGGGCTTGCTAGCCTCAAATGTGACGTCAATCGACTTCTAAAAGAAAAATGAATCATTCACATATCAAAAGACGTCACACCGCTGAATTTTTGTCGTCGTAATTCCTTCGTATTCTTATTTAAACAGTTTCGATTTTGTAACGGGAGCTGACAAAACAGTAAGGTAGCAACGGTAAAATGTGACTAATGCTTGTGGTTTATTATGCGCTATTACCATCGGAATACTCAAGAGAGTGAAGATATACGCCCACCTGCGAATATGTTAAAACACAAACACACGTAAATTCCACATTAATTCTTGCTTAATTCGGTTAGTGTGCCAAAAATGGCCCAAAAATATTTTGAGAAGAACGAAATATGCATCTTAGTAACGCTTGTATTATCGAAATGAATCCAGAAAGAATTCCTGGTCATTGAATCCTTCCATAAGTATGCGCTAACTTTCTGGTTATGAGTTGACGAATAATTAGTCAAGAAGCAACATGTGTTCAGGCTCTAAAGGCTGTCATAGATACGAGTACTTATGTTACTTACTCGTTACGATTAATTTGTAAAGTATTAAATCATCTTGAATGATATAGTGTGAGTGGTATTCAATTATACTATATAACATTTTTTTGCACGATGGAAATTAACGGAAGATTCCTTTTCACCGATTTACCAACTTGCTTGAGGATAAGACTGTGTTTCTGTATTCGTGGTGGCAGATATTTGACAAAGTGATTTAGTAACTGATATTCATAGCTATAGGGTTATTGCGTAAAAACGGTATAGGTAAAAATGATTATAACCTATAATTATGTGTCACAATTCTGTATTATTTTCCTTTGTTATTATCCTTTATTATGGTTCCTATTATTATTATTTACATTGAGACTGGCTGACCAGATGCATGAACTCGTTATGTCCGGATGGCAATGAATAATAAAAAAGACTCAACGACCATGCTGCAAGTCAGTTCGCCAGCATGCTTTGTTGGTTGCAGAATGCCGAGAGAATGCCCAGTAGAGTATATCTCTGAAACGATGTGACAGAAAGATAATTGGTTGAAGTTTAGAGTAGCAAGACTGCATCTGGATGATTGTATGGTGATTGGGTGTATTGGTCTGCATGTGTATAAAATCTGATATTTGCTATGCGAGAAAATTATTATTGAATAGTCTACCCATGAAGCACATCAATTATCAAAGCATGAATGTCTGTACTGTCTATGCCAGCACTTAAGAGATGAAAATATTGTGATAGTTTTGCAGAAAATTGATCGTACGAATATTAAAGACTGGCAGTTTGAAACGTGACTAAAATCCAAAGTTTCATTAATCATTTCTTGATGCATAAGATTACGGATGATAGTCGCAAAATGAACCCAATTATCTCTGATTACACTGATAAACACGGGATTTGTGACATGACTATTTTTGAGTGTATCTTATGTGTTTTGAGACCCTTGAATCAAATATTTTTCTATCACCCACAGATATTCGGTAACGTCTACTTTCATGAATTACAATACGTAACATCTCAGATATATAATGTTAAGACCTGTCTATTCCTGTTTATTATATGCGAGCTGTATGTTTAGAGATGCATATTGCGTTTATTAGTAGACTAACAGCAGCCGAGTCAGCTACGTTTTTGTTATGTGTGCGGAGAGCTAACTTTTAAATCCCAAAAGCGTACTTTTACTCCCCTTGTGTTGGAAGCATACGAATTTTATTATTATAAAGTTGCCGACCAAGATAAACTATGGGCCCCTCATATATGTTGTAAGATTTGTGCAACGTTGTTAACAGGTTAGTTAAGAGCCGACAATCGTAAAATGCCCTTTGCGGTACCAACAGTTTGGAGAGAACCGAGAGACCATACTACTGATTGCTATTTTTGCCTCACAAACATTAAAGGTATTGGACCAAAATCGAAACATACTGTTATGTATTTTAATTTACCATCAGCTTTGCTGCCCGTTAAGCATAGTGATGAACTTTCTGTCCCAGTTCCACCAGAATCTTGGTCTTTGGTTGAAAAAGTCGAATTCACCGATTCTGAAAGGGACGGTACAGAAAGCGTTAAAATTTCAGATCCTTCGTTTGACCTGCCAGGATGTTCAACAGCGCCGCATTTGATCACAGGGCGAACTTAATGACTTAGTTCGAGAATTAAATCTGTCAAAATACCAGTCATATAGTCAGTTATTAATAGACAAAGATAGATTGATTGAGCAACTTGTGAACGAGAACACTAGATTTCAAGATCAGTTGAATTTATTGTCGACAAATATTACTGAAAAAGAAAGTGTAGTTGACGCGCTCAAGAAACTGAATACTAGAATTGACATAATTGAAAAATAAATGACAAGCACTTCGTATTTGCAAATTGCAAAAAATACCTATGCTACAAAAAACAAGGAAATCCCATTAAAAAGTATAGTGATTATACTAAGCCAGCACAAACAGGCCTCAAGACGCATAAAGGTCTAGACGAAAACTTAAGCTTGTCTAAACTTCAAATCAAAATTGACGACGTGAAGAATTTTAGAACCGGTGGTGTGGAAATTAATGTCCACGAAAGTAATCATGCCCAGTTAAAGGAAGAAATTCAGAAAAAATTGCCAGCATCGTACCAGGTGTCTGAACCGAAAATGTTTAGACCTAAAATCAAAATTGTGGGCTACCATACAGATGAACGAATTACCGAAGAAGACGTAATAGAAGACATCACAAGACAGAACCATTTCATAGAAAGAGAAGGTATTCAGATAAATTTTATTAAGTATATTGCACAAAAAAAATTTATATTATTTACGCAAAGGTCACAGGTAATTTATTTAAACAGATTTTTGAAGATTATAATGGAAATATTCTATTAGGATTTCAAAATGTATCTGTATACAAAAATAATCAAGTGTCTCAGTGCACGAATTTTTTCCGATTTAATCATTCTGGAAAAAAATGCCAAAATCCTAAAGTCTGTGCTCAGTGTGGAGAAAACCATGACACCTCCTTTTGTAAGCAGGCACATTCGAAATGTTGCAACTGTTTGTATTCAAATCACCAGTATAAAAAATCTCACAGTACCGATCATCTTCCGAAAGAAAAAAATTGCCCAGTGTATGAATTCTTTCAACAAAGACATCTCTCACGATTTTATTTTGATCATTTTAGAATTATTTAGAATACTCAATCTTTCCTAAATTATGTACGACTCAAATACTCTAAATGGCTGGTAAATAAATGCAAATCGGACACTTGAATGTACGTTTCCTCATGTCTAGTTTTGATGCTATTGTAAATTTAATAGCATTAGAAAATTTTGATGTATTCGCTGTGACAGAGACGTGGCTAAATGAAAATATTACTGATGACCTGGTTAATATTAGCAACTATTGTTTCTTGCGTTGTGATAGAGAATCTCGTGGTGGTGGAGTTGGAATCTATGTTAAATCCAATTTACATGCTGAAAAGGTAGGTATTTATACAAATTTTGGTAATTATTTCGAAAGCATTTGGGTTAAATTGGTTGCGGGTAAGTGTGAACTGTCAGTAGGTGTTTTGTACAGACCACCCTCTCAAAACATACAACAATGTGCAGATTTATTAAATGGTCTCCTACCCAGCCTTTCGTTATTTCATCATAACATCGTAATATTGGGAGATCTGAATATAATTTTTTTTAATAACAATATATTCTCACTGAGTTTTGAGATGATGGGGTTCACACAAATCGTAACGGAAGCCACCCGTGTCACAGATAGTACTGCAACATTAATCGATCCAATATTTTTAAATAATCCTCAAACATGCAGCTATTCTTCCGTCATGGACACGAATGGTATTTCGGACCACAAACTCGTATTTTTTCAGTTTGATATTCCATCTTATAAAAGAAAACAAAAATCTATCACAATCAGGGATTTTAAACATTTCAGTTAGGATCATTTTCTTATCGATCTTTCTACATCGGGCATAGACGAATTATTTACGAAATCAAATATTGATGAGAAGGTAATGCGCTTTACAAGCGTTATCGTGGAAACCTATAATAAACATGCACCTTTTAAAACTGTAAGAGTTAATAAGCCACCAACACCTTGGTTAACTAATGAACTGCGCACTGTTCTTGATGAAAAGAATACTGCACAAGCTTTGTATAAAGCTAATAAGACCGTGGACGCCCATAATAACTTCAAATCGCTTAGAAACCGTGCTCTTAACATGATCAGGAGGGACAAAAAGACATATATTGAAAACTTGGCAAATGAAAATGATTCAAAAACATTGTGGAAGTCTCTCAAACAACTTGATATAAATTTTCGTAGTAAACCAACCCTTCCAGCAAGTTTTAATGACGCTACCAAAATTAATGATTATTTTATGTCTGTTTATAGCTACAAACTAGTTTGCAAGAACTATTTCAAAAATAAATTGAGCTCTGAATATATTTTTTCATTGAATAAGATTAGTTCAAATGACGTATTACAGGCAATAGGGAGCCTAAAGTCTGATGCGAAGGGAATTGATAGTATATCCCTGTCAATGATCCAGCTTTGTCTGCCAGTTATTCTCCGTCACATCGTCCACATCTTTAACGACTGTTTGGAAAAAGGCTACTTTCCAAACACATGGAAACAAGCTCTAGTTATTCCAATTCCTAAAAAAATTAAACCCACTGAGTATAATGATCTCAGACCTATCAGTTTATTACCTATTTTATCCAAAATTTTAGAAAAAATTATAAAGTTCCAATTGACCGCTTACCTAGAAAAATTCTTTATACTTTCCGACACTCAATCGGGGTTTAGAAAAAAATATAGTACAACATCTGCCCTACTCAATCTGAAAGACAATATTTTAAGTGCCTTAGATAAGAAAATGGCACTAGCCTTAATCTCTATAGACTATTCGAAAGCCTTTGACAGCATCAATCATAAATTATTACTTGTTAAATTAAATTATATATGTCTCGACAGTGTATCCCTTTCATTTTTCGACAGTTACCTTCATCAAAGAACTCAGTGTGTTTTTCTCAATCAAGAAATGAATCAAGTGACAATAATTCCCTCAGGCGTACCCCAGGGCTCTGTATTGGGGCCGCTTCTTTTCCTCATATATACGTTCGACTTGAGCAAAAGTATTGATAATTCTTCTGTCCAGTCATTTGCAGACGATACGCAATTGCTCCATTATTTCAACCCAGATAATGTCAATAATACTACTCAAATTTTACAAAACGATTATTAGTAAATCAATTGAATACTCTTTAGATCACAATCTACTTATTAATCCACAAAAATCTAAACTATCATTATTTTGCGCACAAAGAAAAACATACAATGTAACACAGCTCTTGGCCATTCAGATAAATAACCAAATCTTGCAATTTTCTGTTTCTGCAAAAGTTCTTGGTTTTTGATACAAAATTAAGGTTTATTGAACATGTTAAAAGTCTTTCCCAGAAAACCTACCTACGGCTGCGTACTCTTATAGCAAACAGGTATTTACTAAATTTTAAGTTGCGTAAAAAACTATTTGAAGCATATCTATACTAAATTATTGTAATATCGTATACTATACTTGTTTAGACAGTTTCACTAAAAACGTTATTCAAGTTATTCAAAACAATTGTATACGTTTCATTTTTGGCTTACGTAAATTTGATCATATATCAGCGAAATATCCCGTTCTAAACTGTTTAAAAATTAACGACATGGTCAAGTATCACTATTCAGTTTTTGTTCACAAGTTGTTGCTCACGTCTAAACCTTATTACTTGAGGGAAAAAATTTCATTTAATAATGATGTTCACTGTAGCACTCTCAGAGAAAATAATATTAGAATACACTTTTTAAACACAGGTTTTCTTACAATGTTGCAATTATTTATAATGACCTTCCTAAAGTATATAAGAAATTTTCATTACCTGTCTTTCGACAAAAAGTTAAAACATTATTACTCAACCCTCCAAACATATAATTTACGTAATCATTAATTTCTTTTTTATTCCGTCTTTAATTCAGATTAATAATTTTTTGGTGTACTTGGGTTTGGAAAGTTGGCCTTTTCTCTTTTTTTAAATTTTACTTTCGATGTAATGAACCAGATCTGTTTGTCGAAAGTGTATTTCTTTTGAACATCTGCTAGAGACTATATGGTTAAGTGTAAGAGTAACAGCATGCTAAACTTCGCCATGTAAGTCTGACATTTGGCTATACTACAATGTAATTGTGGATAAATAAAGACGTCTATTATTATTATTATATATTAAGTAGTTTTTGGTTAAAAAGTTGTCCCCCTTGACAAATCTTTCGAAGTGTCTTTTTTTAATGAGTGGTTTTCGATAAATCCGTGTTGGGAACTTTTGAAATGATGATTGAATTCGTACCAAATATTCATTAAAACTCATCGTCTTCTACATGTACACCTCTCTCAAATACATTTTTCTTTAAGTTGCATCTAACTTTTTGTTTTGTTTTTGAAATGTCACGCCTCTCAGCATACAACTGATCCATGTACAGGCATTGCCCTGTGGATTAAAACATATTTATTTGCCCATTCTATATTGTTATTATTGTTATAGTATGGAGTAAATAAATATCTACTACTACATTAAATACCGATCGTGTGACATTTGTCTAAATTGTTTGGTGCTTCTTTCCATGAAATAAAAGCTGGCATACACTTTCTTTCCGTGGCTATATTCTACTTCGTTCAACTTTCGTGTATTTCCACAAGCTGACATTTCGAAATTCGATATCTGGATAAACGGTCATTGACCACCAGAATAAATATACTTGATTATGGATGTACACAAAGGTATATTTATACCACTTAATCTATAACTCTATCGAATCAATATTCGTTATCCATATGTATTAGTGACGAAATACGTTAAGGCTCATTTTGAAGCATTCGATTAGTGTTTAGTTGTGTTTAGGCTTGTGAGAGTACTAATCATCTCATACCCCAAAAGTATAATTTTCTTACTCTAATGTAGCATAGCCAAGTATTTTTTAACACAGAATTTTTTATTTGTTCCTGACTTTATTTGACATGGGATTTCAAAATTAATTGCAGGTTGTTAGTGCCACTTTTTCTCCCCTACAAGATGACGTAGTCAATTTGAGGTATCATCTATCGACTTCCATCACCAACTTTGTTTCTTCATGTGAACGCTATATTGGAATTTTGTACATTTAAATGGAGCTTTCCCTCCTAAAGTCAGTAATGTATTTCCTTATTTCGCCATAAATTTGGTGTTCGAAGGTAAATCATAAGGAAATAATAATAACAAAGTTTGAAAGACCGAGAAGAAGGAAAATAAACCGAACAGTGAAAATGTATAGAGAAAGTCAGGGTTTGCCTACTTAATAACGGTCAACGTTTTGAACATCTGCTATGATTTACCTCTGCTTATTTATGATTGTTATTACCATGAATAAAATTTTCATTTTTTTGTTCAAGTTTCAACATAGCTTTTTATTTGTTTACAATTTTCGTTCCAACAACAAATTTATGTCCAACTAAGGAAATGCATCGCTGAGTTTAGGACTGAAAAATTCATTTTAATGTACAACATTCCAATATCGTGTCCATATGAAAACACAAGATTGGTGATAGAAGTCGAAAGAAGAAAAGAAGAAAATTGAATATTTGACTACACCACCTCATACCTATAATGCGTGTGTGTAAACAAATAAATAATAGTTTAAAAAAAACTAAAAAAAAACACGCTTTTATAGCTAAGCGAACTAAAAAGTAGAAAATAATGTTTAATTCAGGGTAACAATCGGCCTGTGTTATTGGAGAAACGTTTTTAAAACTCGTATGCGTATCTTCAGACTCAACCAAAACCCGTTTCTTGGATATATCGGGTGCGTAGATCACGAATCTGATTCAGTCGGTTCGTTTTTCGACAGAGCGTTACGGTATTGTACTGGAGGCGATCTCAAGTTGAATTCTACTCGTGGTCTTGTAATTTATCTGCTGTTACAGTATAAAAATTATACAAGACGCAAGATCTTAATTCTTATCAACCCGATATAAACTGCAATAATAGCATCCGGAACGTGAGATAAGGCAAACATCAAACACCGAATTGTCGCGGGTGAACTTACACAATGAAACATTCAAACGTATTAAAAATATTGGTTGCCCGCCAAGATTTTCAGTCGGAGTACGAAATTCAGAGTGTCGGCACGAGCTAGTTGGTCGTTCAACTTCGGACCATGTCGGATTACGGGGAAAAGGTGTTTTTGTTGGGACACAAGGAAAAAAGGTATGTCCGTTTTACCATAAAGTTCAATATTGGGGACCATAGCCCCGGGCTATTTTATTAGTAGGAAAACAATTGAAAAAACTGTTGAAATATACTTTGCTGGGTAGGATTCACTTGTCTTGATTTTCGAGCTACTCGACTTGACTTAAAATCAACTCAAGATGACGTCAAGTATAAGATATTAGCGATCTGATATTATGTCAAGTATTTTTTACATCCGCCTGTCAAGTACTTGAAAATTCAAGTAGTCCTGACATTAGTCGATAATTTTTGTAATATAAATACGAGTAGATTAGAAATATACAACGGAAAAACTTGTATCAAACTTTTTACAAAAATGCTTAGAATCAAACGAGGGGCAAGCAATTTTGCTCATGAAAAGGTAGCATTTATTCGCGTTTTCGCACATAGTCAAACTGTTCAATAACCAGCTTAAAAAGTGTTGATTATAATTAAATACAAATACAAGAAGGAAAATGAGCCCGCCTCTAGAATTTTTAGCCGTCTAAGATATGTGATTGGAAATTTGGTATGTTTAGACACATCATCCTGTATATTAGTAAAATATGAAAATGTTTCGGTCAATACTACCTACAATTTAACCATGTCCATTCCCCACTTTGTATGCGTATAAATAGAGTCAATAGCCATTGCATGAGGTCATTGTTTTCGTTTACGTACTGTCTTATGCAAACTTCCGTCCTATGATCTTGAGAAGCTTTTTTAATGGAAAGCTGTTGTTCTTTTTTGGTCGTGTCAGTCGTAATTAATAAATTCTCTTTTCCTTCTACTAAAAACTTGGGATAGAACGACCCTTAGGGGATAAACCCGTTAAGCCTTTAGTACTTGAGAATATATATACTTTAAGATTACCTAATAAGTAATAATAAAAATATCTGCTTGTAGTTTAACGGCCGTAAGAATAAATGTGTGTCTCTCATGACTTTGAATAGTATGTTATTGACCTTTGCTTCCAGAATTCTCCAATGACTTACCTGTGACGTCACTACCATTACTATAAATCAAACCTTTACCTTGGACGATCTGCGATGCATATTTTGGCAACATTCGTGCCGTTTTAAAAATATATAACATTGGAATGTGCTTCTCGTATCAAATCATATAAAACATGTAGTTTAAAGTAGTGTTGATCAGATATTATCGAATGACACATGACAAACCTTGTCCTTATTACCCATTTTTACTTCCTTAAATGCACGAATGCCGTCATGGGTATCTTCCTACCTAAATTCAATAACAGTGTGCCTTAAACAAGACAGTGTCACATGTAAACCAACTCAGTAGCTACATGTGGCATGTTCATGTACCGTATTGGTTCTTTGATTATAATTACTCCCTAGATTATGCGATTTATCACCCTCGAATTTGATGGTTTGCTGATGAAAAATCAGAGGTTTCAAAATTCGTTCTTGTTGAGCCTATTTGTGTACATTCAGTAGCTATAAAAGAGAAACACGCTTTTTTTTCGTGTTACATTTATTTGCTAAGTTACGGGCTTCGAAAGAATAGGCATACTTGAATTTTGGATATCTTCGCACAATTTTGTCGAATTAAAAAGTATTGCATTGGAATATTAAACAAGGCGTTTTATATAGAATATTGTCTTTACTTTTTAATAAAAAATAAAATTTGACAGAATTAAGGTGCAAAATCGGAAGTACATTTTTTAAACCAAAGTTTGACTAATTTCGGTTATTTTTATTTTCGATTTTTTTTACTCCAAAATATATCCTGAAATAAAATACACTAGAAGTTTTAAAATCGTACGAGTATGCGCAATAACTAAGGAGATATACATTTTTATGTATCTATATACCTGTACATGTCGCAAGGGGTATGACGTTAGGCGCTTGTTTAGGTCAACTGGTTTACGAGATGTGGCATTAATAGGTTGCAATGTTAGTATATTGCTATATTCATCATTTTCAATATATTTTGAAAGAAATTTATCGTTTACTTTTGTACGACTTCCTTGAATATTGAAATTAAATAAAATAGACTGCAAAACTGGAGGCAAGTGTTTCAGACATTTTTTTCCCATTCTTATACAGTGTGTTGCGGCAGTAGATTCAACTATCCTGTAGCATGTCGAGATCGCTCCAAGCCATTATTACAATTTTAATTTTGCACCGTGTCAAACCAGAAGAGCCCAGCGACAAGCGAGCATGAGGTTATCTGTCGTTTTTTAATGTTCCAGATACGTCACCCTCGTTCATCGTTTCGAAAACATCAAAAGTCCTCTGAAAACGCGAAAAAAACACCCAGAATTGTCGCAAAATACCGGTTGAATATTATGCAATCTTGGACTACAAAAGCTGCATGTGCATTGTTTACAGATCTAAAATGCCCTTTGTTATATAGCTTTAGAGTGTTTTTTAATTCTGCATTTAAAAGTTCTCTGTAGCAGCCACATTCTGCTTTATATATTGTATCTATATTTTCATTAGTAGGTTTTATGTGGCACTATAGAGATTTTAGCGTGTTAGATGTTTTGAATACGGTTCTGATGTTGCACTTAGTTGGTTGTTTGGATAGATAGACTGCTACTTCATTATAACACACTATTTTGAAATCGTTATTTTTAAGTCATAAATGTCAAACATGTCATGAAGGAAATGGAAAATACAAGAGATGTGTTTTGGCATAGATAATGCTTTTGGGAAGTCACATCCTACAACGTCCAGATAGCGTTTCGAAATGAGAGAACTCAGGAAATGGAAGATCCGTGAGTGTTTAACTTTTAATACCTCAGATATTTAAACATTTTTTTCATTGCTGCTCATTACAAAGTTATGATGTAATAAACTATACCTATTTCGCGAGAAGATTCACATATGTTTCTCAAAACACCAGTAGGAAGCCTATATTTGGCGAACCAAATTATAACGGAGACTAGGGCAGTGATACAAATTATAATATTTCTTGGAAGATCCTTGCAATAGTTAATTTAAAAACCGCATTTTATATCCCACGAATTTTATATGGGTCACGTCACGTTCAACGCCCACTTATGCATTTTTGATACATTTTCCACGACTTGTTTACGAAACTTAATTTTCTAGATTTGGATAATGAAGGACAAGACTCTAGTAACATTTTGAATTGTGTATCCAATGTTTCTATATGCTTACAATAAGTCATATAATTGATTAACGTATTGTAGCTGAATAGCTTAATGCTATAATTCACACTCCCAAAAAATTATGATGAATACCATAGCTTCATTTATGTGAATTTGTCAGAGCTGTTTCTCTATTTATTATATACAGGGTGACTTTGAAGTTGAGTCATTAATTTTCAGATAATGATTGTAGAAGGAAGATAAACCAAAAGATGTGTGTAAAAATAAAAAAAAAAATGTTTACCTTGTTTTATAAAGTATCCTCCCGACAAGTATTTCAGTGCGGACCTGTATTTGATCGTGAGGTCTTGGAGCACCGGCATGCTGTCCCCTATGAGGTCTTAAGTCACCTGATTCACGAGCCCGTTGTACTACATTAACAAATGCACGAGGGGTTGGTTGCACTCGATTGGGAACCGATCCGCATAAACATGTGCCATTTTTTATTTCGTTTGAGCCACGCAACAGACACCACTATTCACTCACGCGTTACCGACTGACACTGACTGTATACAACTGAACTGAATAAAATAATTGTAAAAACATCGTTCCAAATTCTTTCGCTTTTTGTTTCCGATGCGATGAACCGATAAGGCGGATTATATCCGTTGTTGCCAGACACGAGCACATAATATTATTATTGAGACAGGGCGGTACTCAAACTTCCAAAGGGCTATAACTTTGTTACTTTAATTTTACCAGAAAAATGGTAAAGGAAAAAACATTTCTTTAGATCAGATCTACTCACTGTTAAAATAAATGACTCAACTTCGAAGTCACCCTGTATACTAAATAAGGTTAGTGTCAGATGGCGCTGTCTATAGCATACAGGTGACTCCAATTCCATCTATGAGATGGGTTAGCATATCATAGATGCCACAGCGCCATCTATAAGATACTAACCTTTTTTATGTATATATAGTAGATAGAGAAACAGCTGTGACAAATTCTCATAGATAACGCTACAGTATCTCATTTCATCTCGGAAAATTTTTTGGATGCGTGGATATAGCATTGGTTTGGTAGAATACGTTAATAAACTTAGATCTGCGGAATGAAGGACAAGGCTGTAGAAACGTTGTTTTGAATTCTTAGTGCTTCCGTATGCTTCTCTTAAATCACATCCTTACTCAGGATGATCTCAAAATAATTATTTTAATTATAATTAAAGACACTATTCGATGGTAGTTGAGTCCCATTTCTCATTTATAGATGTTCTGGCACTTCTTTGTATAATAAATGCCTTTAATTGAGAATGATTCATTTTGGTTAGCTAAAGACTGATGATTCTTTCATGACACTTTGTAACCAACCATGCACCAGACCGATACTGTGCGACCAGTGGAGTGCCGCCAGCATAGAACTGCACCCTGAGGGACACCGGTCTTTAATAAGCAATGCTATCAACAATTCGAAAAGTTTTCCTTTTTTAGAAATATACGAGTACTATCTGATTTTCAGTTAACATGACAAGAGTTAATGTGACATCTGAAACTTATCCTGTGGTTTTGATGTTGATAATCCCCCATGTTTCTCTGACAGAATCAAACCAAGTAAGTTTAAAATTACTCCTCATTGTACGTTTCGGTCTCAACGGTGACCTTTTTCAAGTGCAATTGACACTTCCGACAATATATTTTGTTTTTTGTTAAGACAATCAATCTGGTTATAAACAATGCACTTGCAGCATCTGTAGTCGAAGATTAACAATAAATCGGTGTGTTACGACAACATTTCTGGGTGGGATTTCGCGTTTTCGGATGACCTTTGGCGTTTTCGGCACGATGGACGAGAGCGACGCGTCTGGTACATCACCTATCCTGGCTTCCCCGAACTTGCTGGTTCGTTTTGTGCGATGCCATCTTGAAATTGCAATGACTATTATAGCGAAACAGTGCATAGGAATGTGACCATGAAAGAAAAGAAAAACAAAAGAAGTGTCACCTGGTAGACAGATAAACAAAATATATTGCCATAAGTGTAAAGTGCACTTGAAAAAGGTCACCTTTGGGACCAAAACGTAGAACAATAAAAAGGATTTTTTTAAAGAGGAACATCTAAACAATGGGTATTAATGACAAGAGTTGTAAAGTTATAATAAAATTATCAAATTGAGTTAGCTTATTTCGAAAACCTCTTGTATTTCTTACACTAATCTGATAAAATATTAGAATGTTATTCAGACCTTGACAAAATTAGACATAACCATTGATATGTGTCGATCTCGCGGGCAAAGTCTATTTATTTTCAAGAGATCATGGTCAAGTCAAACCCATAGATTATGCAGATACCGTTCAAAGTATACAGACTAGAAAAGGTAAAATCACTATCGGAAACAGATTTAATATTTCGACTCCCGAAGCGGTGCCTTGGTATATCTAAGTGTTGTACCGTCAGTCGTTCCTACAATTGTAGGACACCTTGATTTTCATAGTTTTCTACTGTTCCGTGTCAGCGCTCTATTTTGAGGTTATGTTACAAATATCTACTTCCATAAAATTGTTTATGCTTTTGACTTATATCATCTATTATATCAGTTTCAAATTTCATACAATTCAAAAAGAACAGGAGAACGCTGACCCTGTCACGTAACAGTAGAAATCTAGAAATCGGACTCTCGTCTTTCTGAAGGAGAGGAAAGAAAGACTATGAAAATCAAGGAGGCCATAAAGGCGCCCTACAATTATTGTAGGAACGACTGACGATATGGCCCTAAAGGCCGGTCCAGATGCTACGTTTTGCACAACCTTTTGTCTGCACAGTCTTAAGACGAATGGAAACGTTGCAATTTTTAGAGCGTCTATATAACTGTATATTTCGCTCAGTTTTCTGTGATATAGTCTTGGAGGAGGTACTCTGGTCAATTTTGGCAGCGCGACTTGTTAAAAAAAATGATTGGAACGTCTCAGAAGTACTTGACGTTCAAAGTGGTCACGGAAGTGGCTTCTTAACAGGCAGCACTTTTCCCATATTAGATTACTGCGTGAATTACGTGATGAAACTAATGATTGACGGAATTACTTGAAAATGGACATGGACACGTTTACTTATTTACTGGAATTAGTAACACCGCATATAATCAAAGAAAATACTTGTATGAGAACAACAATATCACCACATGACGGGCTAAAAGAAACTTTAAGATTTTTGGCAACAACTGACAGATGTTACAAAAATCTAGAATTCGTCCACTGCAGACTCTTCATCTTCATCCATGGTATTCCTACACTACCTTGTTGTCTGAAGATCATTCAGGAAATGTAAAAAATCAAAATACCAGAGAGACTTTGTCCAGCCCCAGATCGAATCGATTTATTAACTTTTGCCAATTCTTCACGGTATCAAAGAATTATTTTTTTTACAACGCGGTTTCAACTTTCATATAAAGCAGTGAATTTTGTGAGAAACTCCTAAGAACATTGTCGAAAGTCTGGCTTGTCCGCACAGTTCAAGGACTTCTACGCCCTCTCGTCCAGTTATCGCTGCAACTTCAATCTGCACGCAACGTTTTATCTGCAAGGTGTTGAACTGTTCAGACAAAAGGTTGTGTAAAACTTAACGTCTGGACCGGCCTTAATTCAATACAGGAACGCAACTAACCTTAGATTTTTGGGAGCATTTCTATGACCTTGGGAACTAGGCACACGTTGCGAGATGTTGCCACGTGTGATCACGAGCTGCCGGGATCAGTGTTGCCAGGTATAGTAGATCTGTTTTCGGTAGATTTGTGCGAGATTTTTTGTTAGATCGTGAAATTTTACGGTAGACAAAAAACAAAAGCCTGCCTGTGATTGAAATGCTGCTATTTGAAAAATTAAAGAACGGAGGGTAGCATCGAACTCCACTAATCTTAGATTAAAGAGAGAGAGAGAGTCAAATGGCTCTTGCGCTCTTGTGTTTCGTTTGAATTTTAACATCTACTGAAACGTACTTTGTGGTGCCTGGATAAGCGATTGAGGTATGAATGATCACGAAATACCTGGCTCTTCTAATTGCTTTTACCTGATAAATTATAGTTTTGATAAAAAATGTGACCACAAAACTTCTAAATGCCATTTTAAAGCCAAACGCTTAGTTCTGTGATAGGCATTGCTGTAAGAAGTGTATAGAGGACCGACAAAAAGTGTATAGAGCAAACTCTTTAGTTGTACGAGAATCTTTAGAGATCCGACAATCTAGAGTACTTCTTTTGCATCAATGTGTATGAGTATTTCCACTTGGAGCAGCTGTCTCATAATTTGCTCCCTTTCGATTCGCGGCAGGTGGTTAGTGCGCCGCTAGTGCATTTGAGGTCACGTGGGGCGGTGAAGTTGCAAGTTTTATTTCTCAGTGTATAGTAATATTAATATTCATTTACATGAACCGAAATGACCCTAAAAAATGCCCCGTTAGCATGGGCGTGCGTTGTCTTCTGCTGCTGACTTCCTTTTCGGTTCCCAAGTATAACATCGGTAGATCACTGGCCGAGATGTTCTGCATAATCAGATGGATGCGCATTATACGATGCGAGTACCTCTCTTATCGTCGGAATTTACTGAGTAGTGTTTGTTGAATATGCTGTGAAACAAGTTTAATCCTGGCATAACCCAAGCATTCGCAGTTTATATATTTTCGTTCGAATAAAGTGCAGAACATATTATCTCACCACCCACGCGGGTATTGGTATACTTTTAAAATTAGAAACATTAACGATGCATTAAAAGGCCACAAAAATGAGTATCAAAGTGTTTTTGTCCTATAATTACTATTAGCGTCGTCTGTATTAGTAATTATGCCTCTTGCCAAGATACTCACTAGCGGGATATTTTAGGAACATGTTTTGTCTAATTCATGAGTGTACTTCACAAACAGGCTCAGATGTAGCATGGAGACAAAACTGCAGTTTTAGTAGCTGACATTGTTTCTGTCCATTTTTCAAGGATGATGCGGTTTATCCTTATTTTTTTCAGATCGTCTCTATCCGACTTATTGACAGAATCTTTGAGCATAATTCTCACCAATTTCCAGAAGTTTGATTAATCCGAAACTTCGCACCCGTATCAAGGAACGATGACAATGCTATAATTTGATAACAATTTTCCATTATCATTATTCCTTTCTGAAACTACTACTGGAAGTAATTTGGAAAAGTTCTAAATATTTATTCAACAAACAAGGTGATGTGAAAGCTTTTTTGAATTTAGATGTTACATGGCCTGGGATATTATAACAATTATCGTTTCTTAGAAAAACATGGCGAATAGAGGATCTTTTCTCTAAAATATTATACAGATAATTTGGAGATTTATATCTTAAAACTTTATAAAATAGAGCTCCATAAAAAAGCAATGAACGGTAGTTATATTTTAAAATGTCTCACATAGTAGCCAGTGATGTGTTCTTGTCTCCCTATATCATTATAATAAAATCTTATGCAACGATTCTGTAAAATCAATCTTCTTCTTTTGGAAGGACCTATCCGGATATGTAATAAAAATTGTGGCATTCCATTAAAATTAATCAACTTTGATAGCAAATATTTTAGAAATGTGCCCCCACATATCATATTATGCTTTCTCGCATGGACTCTTTGTATTAAAGGGTCCAGTGTATCGGTTTTATAATCGAGAGACTGTCCTTTTTCGTCATTACTCTATATGTAGAATTTCTGTTGTTTATGATGTTTATTCATGACGAAATAAATATTTTGAATTTGAATAATTTGAATTATTACCCCATAAATATTTTTCCTTAAAAAGTTCTTGCTTAGAAGCAATACTTCGTCCTCATACCATTCGGACATCCTATAATCCTATAATTTATTATTTTGAAAATTAATTTGCTTTGTAGAAGATCTTGACGGTCTTATATGATTTCATAAAGCAACCATATGTATTTACTACTACATCGATTTCTTTGTTCATTGACAGCATTATCTTTTCACATGCAGTCTACAATATCAAACATTAACACAATGGGTAAGGCATGAATCATACGAATGGAACGCATATAAACGTAATATGAACAATAGAGATGGTTCCATAAGAGCCAAAGCCCACATAAATAATGCCAGGCTTTGACTACCGAGATGCTGGCGGATACTGCAACACTGAAATATTTAATGATGCTGGTGCACGTGGTCTTTCGTGTTTGAAGTACATGGGCGTATCCAGGGTAGTTGTCCTGGGGATCCGGACCCCCGTCCCGCGAAATGTACCAGTATAAAAAAAGTTGAAAGTGTTTTCAAAATTACAGACGATCCCCGCCGCTGTTTCAATTTCGAGTCGCCGACAAATCCCCCTCCCACGCAATGCTGTCCTCAGTTCATGAAAGCTCATATTCAGCTCAAGTAAGTCCTTTTGAGCTAGCTACAAACATTTATACAAAAAAATTGAATGGGTCAATTCAGCCGAAGAGACAATTAGTATAATCCACAATTATAATTAGTATAATCCATACTAATGCTAGTTTCTTCCCTGCTCCTCGAAGTTTCGATCATCTGGCAACGCTGCCAACCACACCAATACGTCATAAGCGCCAGCAGCGATACTATGACGTCCCTGCCGGCGATGCTGTCAGGCCCAAGGCAGGGTTCGGGGTATGAAAGTCGCCGATGCATCGCATCGTTCCGACCGACCGCGTGTTTCGTCTAAAAATATTTCTCTGTTACAAGGGCAAATGTACGGGGAAATATGTACTGATAGGTGCGTAACATTACTGGGGTTGGAATCGTATAAATATACTGCAAATTTACTGAAAATGATCAGGAGCCTTGAAATGTCAGAAAACGATATTTGATCGATTTTTATGTTTTTAAAACAAGGCTTTTTCGTCATTGGCATAGTAGTATTGTGAAAACTTCAATGAAATCCGAGCAGTATTTTCCAAGTTATAGGCGGTCCAAGATTAGTGGACAGACCGACAGACATATCGACAAACAGATAGACAGATATGAGTGACATAGTTTTCCTCACCAGTTGGAGTGGGATATAAGCATTGCGATACACCAACCCCCACCCTCAATTTTTCAACCCTAAAAGATTTTTCAAAAATGAAACGTTAAAAAAGCAGGTTTGAGTGATTTTAATTTTTTTGTGTTTTGTATTTTTCTCCGCCCGCCACTGGACCCATTTTCAAAAATCAGAAACCTTTTCACCTGTGGTATAATAGTAATCTTGTGTACAAATTTTATCAAAATCCGAGCAGTACTTTCCAAATTATAGACGGTTCTGCTGACAGACAGATAATCAGAATGATATACCAACAGACAACCGAAGGAAATGAGTGACATGTTTTTTCATGATGTATATGTCATATACAGGACGGCATGAGCAGGGGATACTAACTGCAGAATCAATTTATTAACGACGTACCCGGATTATTACGGTAAACTAGAGCGGTCCAGCAGCGAAGATAATGCTTCTATATCTATTTAGTACCAAAATGTCAGAGGTCTCAACACCAAGATAGATACATTCTTCCAGCGGTTAGTGATAGTGAGTTTAGTGTCGTTGCTCTTAGTAAAACATGGTTAAAAAATGAAGTGAACTCATTCGAATTTTTTCCGCTCATTTATGATATACACCAAAAAGATAAAAAATATAATGAACTGAATTTAAACAACAGGTGAAGAAGTATTATTGGCAATTGAATCATCACTCAATTCTGTTGGAGTCGATACTTCTCAGTTTGATGCAAGTTTTCCAGAGATTGATTCTTTAGTTTGCAGAGGTTGTGTATCTGCTTATAATATTTATG
This sequence comes from Acanthoscelides obtectus, assembly GCA_963669975.1. Lineage (NCBI taxonomy): Eukaryota > Metazoa > Arthropoda > Insecta > Coleoptera > Chrysomelidae > Acanthoscelides > Acanthoscelides obtectus. Next base: position 396,806 of record CAVLJG010000565.1, on the reverse strand, counting down.
TGCAGTCATTTATATTCCACCGCATATACCTGTTGAAAGGTTTGAAAGTCTTTTTGGACATGTTGGAGACTTGGAAAGTGTTATTCTCAAAACATGTTATATTCTTGGGTGATTTCAATTGTCCTAATTTTGTAGAGAATAACTTAAATGATGCTAAAGTCCGTTCGATTGTAAATTGGGTTAATTTTGGTAATATGGAACAATCTAATGAGATTCGTAATTACAATAATAGAATTTTAGACCTAGTAGTAAGTAATTTTGATTCTGTTGTATCTAATGATGATAATCCCCTAGTTAATGAGGATAGGTATCATCCATCCTTATCAATATCGGTAAACATGTTGTACAAAAAAATAAGCATTTTCCAATCAATAATCATCAAAAGCGTTACATTTTCAGACGTGCAAATTTTATCTTATTATATAAGTCTGTTGGATGTAGATTGGAACATTCTAACAA